>PYWC01000033.1:361382-409130 GCA_003182015.1 Tuber magnatum
GACAATCCTTCCATCCATCTCGCGGACCCCATCTAGATCACCATTGCCATCTCTCAACAACACGCTGGCTTCCGTCGCTCTCCCGTCTCCCCCGTTGCGGTAGGTTGCCAACCCCCTCCCCCCTCCGTCATTTAAACTTTTCGCCTTTTCCCGCTCGTGTTATCAACCCGAATCTTTCTTATCTCCACGCGAGTCACTCTTTCCCCTAAAGTTCTCCTTTACTAACATTCAACTCAATTATGGATAGGATTAACGGGGGTTTTCCAATGACTTTCGCAACTTCATCACCAGGGGCAAGTACTGCTGGCCAGGGGACTACTCCCGTATGTGTTTTTTCTTCCGCTTTTTTTTTTTTTCATACCCCGTTGACACGCGACCCTTTTTTTTTTCCCTCCAAGATTCTTTCTTCTTCGCTTATCGCGTATGTCCTAACACAATGTAATATAGCCAATCTGTCAAAACTGCACAACGTCGACAACTCCATTATGGCGACGGGATGAAAGTGGGTCTGTCCTCTGTAACGCATGCGGCCTATTCCTCAAGCTTCACGGTAGGGCACGACCCATCAGCTTGAAGACGGATGTTATCAAAAGTCGAAACCGTGTGAAGAATTCCGGTCAGCCGGCCAAGAAGAAAGTCCGTCGTATTCTGTTGCCTCATAGTTGCCGTTGTCTAACTCAGATCTTCCGTAGAGTCTATTCGATTCACCCAATGGATCGGCGAATAACCACTTAGCAGCTAGGTCGGAAAATGGGACACCCCCACCCGGGCACTGCAAACCATCCTCAGGTACTGCGTCGAATGGATCGGCATCTCCCCAATCCCGGGCCGGAACTCCTCTGCCACCGCCATCGCATATGGCACCATCGATATTTGAATCTCTTGTCAACCAGGCTGAAAACTCAATGGTCGGTAGCCCCTCAACTCTACCGGCCATAAACACCCTGAATCATCCGTCGCCGGGATCCACATCTTCGCTCCACGATCGACACTTGGAGAACCCGGCACCGACTCTTGATAGCCTTATCAATGCTAATAATAAACTCAAGACTCGTGTGGCTGAATTGGAATTGGTGAACGATTTATTCCGAGGCCGAGTGAGCGAGCTTGAGACCAGCGAGGCCAATGCCCGGCGAGCGGAGATCACACGGAGAGAAGTCGAGGCGCAATTACGATTGTTTTTGGATGCCAGCACTAAGCGCGAGGAAGAACTCAAGCGGAAATTGGACGACGCCGAGAGGGAGCTTACCGACTTACGTGGCGATCAGCAACGGAAAAAAGTCAGGGTCTCCGACCTGACTGAATGAAAAGTCATTCCAAATGGTGAACAAAACAACCATGGACAAAAGAGGAGGAGCAAAAATATATATATATAATTTAATATGGTCTGCACGAGCTTTATTCCTAACCATTGACGGACGATTTTGTTACATATCCTGTAACTATTTTGGTTGCCTTTTTCACTTTTTTATTTTACATTTTTCGCTTTTATATATCCATGGTTGGGGTTTTTGGATTTTCCTTAATTATTTTGGCAAAAGCAAAAGAGGATAAAAAAGTTTCTCTCGTTCTGAGGCTTTCTGGTATGGTCACAGGATGGGAAGATAAAAAAGAAAAAAAGGGAATGAGCTCTTGTGGGGGAGTATTAGGGTTTCGGTTGTTGTTTTTTTGTTTTTTTTCCTTTCGTTTTCTTCCTTTATCTCATTTCCGGCCCTCTTTATCTCTCTACGAGTACTTTTCTCCTTATTTATCTCCCTCACACACCCTCTAATCTAATTTCATCACTAAAATTTCTTATCGTTTACTAACAAACTACCCTGCTCTAACGCTGATAGTTCTTCAGTTTCTCTTCCTTTTTTATCATTCGCCTCTCATCCTCATCCTCATCACCATCATCATTATCATCATCATCATCATTATCAGCATTTTCTTTTCTTTTCCAGTCACTCATTCATTTGCATTCTCATAGTTACACGGACGGACGTATGGATACTAAACTGCGCGTAGTAGTAGGCCTAGTCTTTTTTCCTTTCCTTTCTTTCTCCTATCATTAAGTCTACAAAAAAGTTGGCGGGGTTCTTTTTTTCGTTTCCTTTTTTTTCCCTTTCACTCATTCCTAAGCTGCTGTGTGATTATTTACTTATTGTAACTCTACTCATAATAACTAACTTTTGGATCTGATTGATTAATTTCCTTGTTATACCGGTATTCCTTTTCTGTCTTGTCTGGTCGTGTGCGATAGAGCTCCTTTTTTTAATTTTTTTTAATCTCTACTTCAGAATTGGAATGGATAGATATCGGTAGATAGACACCCTGTCATATCATATCATATCAGCCGGCTGGGGCTTGTCTTGTTTGTCGGGAGTGGAGTCTGCTTATCGGATGGAATAAATAGTTACCGTGTTGTACCGTGGGATGCAAGGATGGACGGGCGCTGGTTCACGGGTAATCGTAATCGGAAATCAGGATCCTATTATTGCCGGTGTGGTATCCGTAGGTTGATATTTTGAGTTTTTGATTGATTGATTCCGTCCGGGAGGTGGAAGTGTTTTTTTTTTCCTCCCTTCACACATTATGATACCCGGAGGATTTATTTGTGCTCCCCAGCTTGGCGGGTAGGTTGTTGGAGGGGGAAACATGGTAGCGGTACGACACGAGTAGAAGGCTCAAGTTGGCCGATAGACCACGAACACAACAGTTAACTTATCGCGCACCGGGACGGTAGACTACCATGGTGACTAGGTTACGGTATCTAATTTAGGTACGATAGTGCACGCCGCACGCCGCCACAGCTTAACTCAACTCCACACTCACTCACGCTCACACACACGGACTCTCTCCCTACGAACTACAGTACTTTTAGTCGTCGTCATTCCCGACATTTCCCATCCAACGGCATCCTAGGCGCGCGTGTGTCGGACGGCACGCTTGTACCGGTAGGCAGGTACCGTACCTGAATGGTCCGGGGGGGTTGTTCTCGGTGATTCTATATATAAAGTTTTTGGGCATAACTTGCATAAGTTTGCCCTGGCATGTTCAGCTTAGGAGGGAGGGAGGGAGGGCGTTGGTTGGTTGGTTGGTTGGTTGGTTGGTTGGTGGAGGTGGGGGGGATGGCACGAGAGGTTGTCTACGGAACGGTAGGTTAGGTATTAGCCATCGTCCTTGTACTCGTACGAGGATGATACTGTACGGTACTATACTTGTGCAAATGCTGGTATGATAATATGATGTGGTAAGTTTGGACTGCATGGTCAGGACCCTACGGCCCCACAGAGAGCTCTTGGAAGAACAGACTACCGGTACAGTGCTGCGAACGTTGTGTTTACAGAACGGGTTTGGTCGAAGGGGTGGAGGGAACTTGGGGCAAAATGAACTGAACCTATTGCACGGGTAGAAGGATTTATTGTCACCTGCAATTCATGTCCATGGTCGCCCGGTGATGGTGCCTTACCACCGTTTATCTGTGGGATTATGATATCCCTGGGCATAATGTTCGAGTAGTGCTGGTGATGTCTAGTTCATATTGTGCAAAAGTATCGGTACAGTGCGGTACGTACTTGTAGATCAGTGATGTGAGCGTCCCTGCCCCTTGTCTACTCGGGAGGACGGGTAAAAATAAACAAGGAAGGGAAAAATGTGAAGGGAAAAAAAAGCAAAGAAGCAGCAAGAAAAACACTTTGCACAACTCGACTTCTGCAATGTTCCACTGGTATCTAAACGCTCTCTAAAATCACATGGGACTAGATGAAATCTTTGCGGGGACAGGAAAAACCCAGAATAAAGGAGGGAAAATGAAGACAAGTTTAGCTTTTTCGCAGTGGTGTCATGAGTTTACGACAACAACCTCAGCCTACTTCAAGCGGAGTGAGTGCTGATGCTCGCATAACCGGACCGCCTGCGATGGCCTTGGATGGTTCCCAGCGCGGTAACAAGGCCTAACAATGCGGCCCCGAGTGTGATCCAATAGCTGTTGCGGTAACACTCAAGGCCGAGATTACATTCACGAGAACCCTCGGGGGTGATAATACTATGGTCATCATATACCTGGCCTATTATAAAATCAGTCAGCCGACGAACCTTTTTTTTTTCCCCCTTCCACCCATCCATGTTTCAGCCGCAAAGTTGGGCGAATGATGAGATAACGTGGCGGCTTCTCGAATAAGTAAAACTTTGCCACTTGAGATAAGCTGATATGCATTTCCGCTGCAGCAGTCTTTTTTTCCTCGTCGTAATTTTCTTCTGACGTATGATGGAGTGGGGGTATCCGGTGCCGGATAAGATTTTTTCTTTTGGCATGGCGAGGCTTGCGCTGTTACGCTGACAGGGGAAGGGAAGAAAATTTTTTTGGATGAAAACGTGACATACTTACCGTAGAAGAGACTAAAGATCTGCCCTGAGATCACTGCTGATACTGTCATCGTGCCCCAGTTTTGCGAAAGGCCGTGTAGGCCAAATTCCTCCGAAATCTGGAGCCAGGCCTACATTAGTCCAATTTCTTATCGATAGGGCCACAACGCGTATCTGGGGCGCCTGAGTAGGGGCTTTTCGGCAAGCCTTTCTGGGCCCCGTGTCGTTCTCCAATTGACGGGGAGGGGAATGAAAGAGGATGCATCACGCAAATCAAGGGCAATAGAGCCTCGGAAGGGAAGGGAGGTATGTATGCATGAAAAAGGGCTGAGCATATGCATTCAGGGATCGGTTTACTCACTATTGTTGGATAAACACCAAACAGAACACCATATCCAAGACCACTCAGCGAAGAGACCAGCCAGAGCCAGTTAGGGTTCCCAACAGTTAATGCACACAATTGTGCCAGGGAAAATATGCTTGCCGACGACACGATCAACCAAAGACGCTGGAGCCCGTACTTCCGGCACATTATATCGGAAGATACCCCTGTTCGCCTCAAAATACGCACGTTAGTAATTTTTTCACTAGGATAGCGTATAGAGCGAATTTCAGGCGCATTGGAGTCATACCGCTGACCATACGACCACAAAAGCTACAAAGCGAAAGTATGGAGACATGCATGGACTGTTGTCCCTGGACAAAATCTGGGTGCTTGTCAGGCGCAAATTTCGCCCATAATGCTTGAACCTGTGGGGCTTATTAGTCTCGAACTGGGGAATGATTGGAATGTCCTGCATACAGAATGTCCGATATTGCTACAGAAGACGTTAGGGACCCGAAACAGCGATAGAAGGTTTGAAGGGGGCCTAGACATACTTTATAGTCATCAAGCCAGTTCCAGTGAGAAGCCCTAGGAGAAGAAATAATAGCCAGAATTCAGGCTTGCGGGTCAAAGCCCAGCCACGAATATCTATATGATGACCATGATGAATGTCACTATTGCCAAAAACTTGACCGCAATTACTTTCTGTATCCACTTGATCTTCCTCACTTCCACCACTTGAGGAAGATTTCGTGAGGAATGAAGAACCCTCATCCGGCATGGGATCCGGATTCGCCACTACAACGACTGTGTCACGACTGGTGGTGCTCGTACCTGGTTCGGCATAGGAATTCATCACTGGCGAGTGTCGGCCTTTGCCGGATTTAGTCCGGCGAAGTCTGTTATTTCCTGGCATACCTCGAGGGGGTACCGCAGAATATGCCCCTAGAACAGGAATGACACGGAGGAAAAAGAATGACACAAAAACGATGCTACTGGTTGCCAGGCAAAGAACAAGCAGGAAGTCACTGGTGTTCCCCGGGAATAGCCATGAAGAGATGAACGAGAAGAAGAAGGCACTGAGACCAAAAGCCGCCAAGGGAAGAGCCGTTGCTGTCCCTCGATTTTGTGGGAAATTCAGAGCAGCTTGGGCGGGGTCAGTTACCGGTACAGTGGCTTGATATCATTGACATTTTGGGGGTTAGGGTTTTCTCGTACCAGCTTTCATAGCTCCGCCGAAGGAGGAACAACTCCCGACACCCGTAAGTGTAGAGAAAAAGCACAGCGCGAAGATATTCGTCGATCCCTTCCCACCCTCCATAGCTGGGTAGGGTTAGATCGCGCCAGACCACTCAAGAGGGATTAGTGATTCGGTTATTCACCTAGATACATCGGATAGTACCCAATGAGCAATGCCGCAGCACCGAAGAGAACGGGCAGCCGGGGTCCTTTAGTGTCCACCAGAATTCCAATCGGTATCCCTATTTAATCGAGTGAGTAATTCATCGGCAAAGCCAAAACCACGGGAGCCAAGATCGAACCCGAGAGGTACATTCCTGCATTCCGTGGAATAATCAGTTAAGAATCTCCAAGATTTTTGCTGACGGATTTAACCTAGATTTCCAAATGTCCCCTGCATATCCAGTTAGAACTGACTCCAAGAAAGGTAACTTTAAGGGTTGTTAAAGAGGTCTAACAATCAAATTACTCTCTGTAGCAGTGAGGTGGAGCCTAGCGGCTAGCTGAGGGGCATAAGCCGAATAGACATACTATGCAACTCGGATCAGCGAGATATTGTCGCGGGAGGGGCAGAAGCGTTGGAGCATCGAACATTTGTTCCACAAGCTAGCGAAATACATATCGAGGCACCTAAGCTCACGAAGCGAGCAATACGCAAGTGCCCATCCGGCATTCTACCGGTATTGAAATGCTACGATTCTGTAGCGAGACTCCTCAAAGATAACGACTGATAGCTCACGAAGTTAGAGGGGGTCTGGAAAAGAAGGCCGTGTGGAAAGTATAAGTCGTAGGATCAGGGTAGTAGTAATGGCTTCAACCGCATCTAGGGAGCCCGGTGTTTGGGGAGCAAGCGTGGATGTCGCGGGCAAGCGAGGGAACTAATGGGAATAGGGGAACCTAGGGTTTGTGAGAGTAGATACCGGTAATCTCTCTGGGAGAGGAAAATTGTCTTGAAGCTGGCGATGGATCAGAACCTTGTCGATCTTTTTTTTTTTTTGGAAAAGCAACGAACGAGTGTGATAGCGGTACAGCAGCTGAATACGGTAGTACCGTCTGTATGGCACAATTACACTGTTTTAGATGTGTTGGTCTTGAGGAGGCAATAATTATGAGCGGGAATGTCAGCAAGCACCGGTATCTCTTTCTATAGAGTAGGAGGAAGAAGGGAGGGGCGAATGATCAGAGGGTTCATTCACGGGATCTCTTTGTGACCAAGATGAAGGGGGATGGGGAGACGGAGAGTCCGAGGAGGCGAGAAACACCGGTATGATACTCGAGTAGTTTACAGTAATTTAGGGCATTCAGCTATGAAACCAGTAAAAAGCGTGATATGTGTTACGGTAGGTACTGGGATATCTCATGTCATCGCAACGCGGTGCCAGTGTTCGAATAAGGGGTCTCCGCAGCTTACTGGTAGTGCTGCAAATGGGTTAGACTACCTTGAACTGGTGCAGAATCTGTTCGGAGATAAGTTACCGGCAGCTTGCCAGCTCTGTGGGTCGTACAGTTACGAGTATCATGAAAAAAAAAAGGGAAACCCAGCAGCTCACGGGCCCATCCTTATCGCATCTTCATATAATATTAGCTTTCTATGTAACTTATCATACATATACCGGTAACCTGCAGCAGGGCTTATTATTATCAGCAGATCCCCTTCTGCTCGTGAGTTACTCGAGTACTCTTGTTCCTGAATAATTTATCTGTGGCTCTGCTCATCCGTTTACCGTGGCGCAATCGACTGCGTCAGCAACCTCCAAGCCACAAAGACCCCAACCGAACCAACCTTCTTTCAACATCGCGAGTTCTCCAAAGCTCCACTGGCTTCCGGATACCTCACACCCCTCACAATCACCAAACAGCCTTCTTCGGGTAGTTGAAAAACATCGCCAACCGTGAATCCCTCTATACACTTGATCGGCCTCTGCGAGAACCCATCTGACATCCGGAAATGGGTGCCCTGCTCTCAATCCCGTTTCTAGCGGTTCCCAGCCTAACTACGGTATTGCGTTCCTCGCTCCCTCCCGCCTCACCCATTCCAACCTCACACTGACACGGTCACTAGATTGGCTCCTTCGCTGCGTCGTGTTGCGGTGCTGCAGCTTGTTCCGCACTGTGTAGTGCTTGTGGCAAATGTGGTAGTAGGTAGGGGGCTCTCATTAGATTGCGGTAAGGGAGTCATAGCTAACTTCACCGCAGTACTGCTACGAGAATCGCTTATGCTTGCATGTACCCTAACTCGAACATTGCCTACCTAGGGCCCTAATACTAACACCCTATAGTGCTCTTCTTGTTAAACAGTATTGTCTCATGGATCATGCTCTCCCCCTGGGCTATCAAGAAACTTGAACATTTAGCCCTCGACTATTTCCCCATCACTTGTTTGGGGGAGCAATGCTACGGTTTCGTTGCGGTGCATCGTATACAGTTTGCTCTTGGTGTTTTCCACGCCGTTCTCGCTGCTATTCTTGTCGGGGTTAAGAGTTCGAAGGGTGGTCGTGCAGCTATTCAGAATGGGTTAGTAATGTTAATGCTGACAACCCGAGACGGAGGATTCTAACGCTTATCCTTATAGGTATTGGGGGCCCAAGATTATTGCTTGGCTTCTACTTATTGTTCTTACGTTCCTTATCCCTGAGGGCTTCTTCCTTGTCTGGGGAAATTACTTTGCGACCGCCGGCGCTGTTTTGTTCCTTCTACTCGGTCTCGTCCTTCTTGTCGATCTTGCGCATACGTGGGCTGAAGTTTGCCTTGAGAGGATTGACGAATCGGACTCTAGAATATGGCGCGGTATCCTTCTTGGCAGCACGATAGGGATGTACATTGGAAGCTTGGCGCTCACGATTGTGATGTATGCCTTCTTCGCCGGTAGCGGATGTTCTATGAATCAAGGCATGCTCTCTTATCTATCCACTGGCAACAAATCACTAACTACAGCACCGCAGCGGCTATCACTGTCAATCTCATCTTGTTCATTCTGGTCTCTGCAGTTTCTGTCCATCCCAAGGTTCAGGAATACAACTCGCAAGCCGGCCTTGCCCAATCTGCCATGGTTGCAATCTACTGCACTTATCTCACTATGTCTGCTGTTTCCATGGAGCCTGATGACAAACAATGTAACCCTCTTCTACGAGCTCGTGGGACCCGTACCGCTTCTATCGTTCTTGGTGCCATCGTGACTCTCCTCACCATCGCGTATACCACCACTCGTGCTGCCTCGCAAGGGGTTGGACCACTTCGCAGAGGAAACAGCTCCCCGAATGACGGTGGCTACTCTAGTTTGGGAGATGGGGAGCACGGCCTCGTCTCAACAGAGCCTAGTAGATCCGAACTCAGAGCCCGTGCTCTGCGCAGGGCCGTTGAGGATGGGAGCTTGCCTGCCAGCGCCCTGGATGATGATGATGATTCGGACGACGAAGATGCCAGAGCTAACGATGACGAGAAGAATGGAGCTCAGTACAGTTATTCAGGGTTTCATATCATCTTCTTCCTCGCGACTGCATGGACGGCAACACTTTTGACAATGAGCTTGGAGCCCGGAAAGAGCGACGACGAGGGTTTCACTCCTGTTGGCAGAACGTACGCTGCTAGTTGGATAAAGATTGTCTCTGCTTGGGTGTGCTATGCACTCTACTCCTGGACTTTGGTCGCGCCAGTTGTGTAAGCTTTGCCATCCCACCAATTGACCATCAGAACCTTGGCTAACCTGATCTCGTGATAGCTTCCCGGAGAGATTTTGAATTCATTGTTTTGCCACCCCAAGTTAGTCTGCTAGCGGCATGCTATGGTAGGGTAGGGTATGGGTTGTTCACGTCGTGTGTAGAATGCATCAGGGGAGGGGGGTTCTATTGCTTCTTTGCTCGGTTTAACTTAACTTTACTCTTTGTTTTCTGAACGGCGTTTCTGTATTTTGTCACGTAATTGAGGCTACACATCTTATCTGTCAATAGTTTCAAGTGGGATATCTGTTTTGGAGGCTATAATCCCTGATGAACTGGACCTTCCCACATGTCTTTCGTCCTGAGATCCCACTTCAATCACATGCCGTCACTCGATTATTATTCGCCAAGACACGATTCGGAGCGATCGAACAAAGGATCACCCTGGGCCTGAAGCTCCATAATCGTTGGTGGGCCATCAGACACCCCCGAGGCACAGCACGATACCCGCTATGTTCCCCCGAGGAGATTTCGCAGAGATAAGGGAAAAAGTAGTTTTATCTCGAGCGATCGTTTGTGAAATGTCGAGTGGTGCGTTCCCTCCCGTAAACAATAGGAAATTGGTGTTAAATTACGTGAAAGACTTATAAATCTGCGATTATGAACTAAATAGAAAAAACGAGGAAAGACAGGGGAGAGAAGAAAAAAATTAATGTCATAGCCCAGGGGGGTTTTTTTTTATTTTTTACCTTAAAAAAAACTAAGTCAAAACCAACCAAAGCTTCCGTCGAAAGCTTCTTCGAATACTTCACGTTCCTCGGAAGGGGGCGGTACACCTCGCAGCTCTTTGTAGGTCACTACTTTATTCTCGGGGTAGTGCGAGAGGAGGTTCTCCATGTCATCTTCGTCCATGTCACAAAGTTCTTCGAGGCTCCAGGTTTCGCAGACTCTTGTCATCCTATTCACCATCCGCTGTCGGCATTAATGACGAGCAATTGTAAGAGTTGAGCGGGGGGACAGACCACTCCATCCTCTTCGGTCCTTCAGAGGGTGCCGATGCAACTTTCCTCAACCTCTTCCTTAGGGAGCCAACTTTAACGATTGCTTCCCCGAGGTTCGTCGGTAGCGTCTCGGCGATCTGCTTCCGCACAATGTTCGCTAGTTTTGGCCCGTTCCCGTTCGTCGAGACCATGACCTGCAACGGCCCATCCCTGTGCACGCTGCCAAAGTAGAAGTCACACTCCGGCGGCACGTCCGCGACGTTCACCGGGATGCGTTTCTGCTTGCAGAGGGTGTAGATTTGTGTTGATGCTTGAGAGTCGTCGATTGCTGTTAGGACCATGGTGATTCCTGGGTCTTCTAGGTCTGAGGGCTGGAAGTTGCGATCTATGTGCGTTACTTGACGTTTCAGGATTCGGTGGTGGACCTCTGGGTGCAGGCCGGTGCTTGGGGTTATCACGGTTACTTTTGCGTCGGCGTTGAGGAGGTTGAGGATTCGGCCGGCGGCGACCTATGATTTGTCTATGTTAGGCATTGGAATCAATGGTGGACGGGGGAAGTGGGGTTGTATCATACATTTCCGCCACCTACGACAAGGACTTTTCTGTTCCGGACTTGCCAGGCAAGCAAGAGGGAGCCACCGCCTTGAACAGGGGGGAACTCATCATCGGGAACTGCCATTGCAGGAGTTGTATACGGCGTAGGGAGGTAAATAGGTTGGGGTAAACGATAATAAGATTATGCGGGCGGCAAGAGGAAGAAGAGAAGGTGAAGCTCGTTAGAGAAAACCAGTGTGGGGGAAGGGAAAGGATGAAAGAAGGCAGAACGTGATCAAGATTAGAGCAGCCCTTGCCAAGCCTTAAAATGAGCGGCCATTTCTTCTCCGAGGATTCATTTCCTTCCTCCCTTCAAGTTCGTGAGGGACACCAGCTCCAATACAAGGACCCCCACCGCAAGCACGCATAAAAACACACACCATATCATACCTGTCAACTAACCTTACCGAACGAGAAAGATCCCCGTACCACTGTCCACATCGGACGATACCCCCCTTGACCCTAGAGCTATTGAACCCCACCAACCTTAGATACAACAAACGGACTATTGGTTGAGGCTCTATACAGTGCTTAGAGAGAAGAGCCTTTGAACCTCATGAATACTGCTGGGGCACGTCCGATGGGAGGAAGGGTTCTTGGAAGCGCTACATCTGCTAGAAGGAGTCTTTCTCCAGCTATTTCGTCCGTCGCCGGAAGTGGGAGATTGTCCCCGTCTGCTAGTTCCGTTTCCTTGAATTCAGAGTTTTCATTGCGAGATGGGGAGAATGAGGGGGGTAGTATGGTGTGCCCGATTTGCTCGGAGGAGATGGTGTGCTTTCCCACAGTCGGTCGACGAACTATTTACATTTGCGGCCACGTGCTGACTGGTAGTGTAGGTGACTTTGCTACAATTGAACCGGTGCAGAAGTTCTCCGGAGTGGCATTCATGGGAATGTGAGCTAATAGTGCAATAGTCATCTTGACGATATTCACAAAGAAGTCGAGGAGGTCGAGAAGGACGATATATCAACATGGTTCCGAAAGCGCATGTTAAAGGCTAAAGCTTTCCAGCCGGTGGCGGTCCTAAACCAAAAGCTCAAAGGGCTGGATGTCTTTGAATCCAATGAGGCTCTTGCTACCGCCGGCCCGCCTTCCAATCCTGTTATCACGAGCGCAACTACGATTGAAGAGCGAGATCCGGATTACTTAGTCACGAGAGCACACTGGCAACGGAGTACTATGGATGATTATTGCCTCGATCCCGTCTGCCGGAAGCCTCTTGGTGCTGTCAACGGAAGTGTCAATTGTCGGAAGTGCGGGAAGCTGTTTTGTGAGGAGCATACAATGTATCAGATGAAGCTTTCGAGATCGGCGCAGCATGAGCCCGTGAGGGGGTTTTGGTGCAGGGTTTGTGAAACTTGCTACAAGTCAAGAGAGGGGTACAATGACCATCACGGTGCTGCAGGTCGATCCACATTAAGGGAGGCACAGGTTTGCTGATTTTTTTAGGGCTTGTACGGGATCATACGAAGGAGTTTTCCGAACGGAGGAGAAGAACTGTTGATCGGGCATATCTGGAAGTGACTAGGCTTGAAAAGAGGCTTACGAGGGTATTCTCGGCTACTGCCGCCCTCACCATTGGTGCAGTTCTGATGATGATCACAGCTTACCCAACTTCTGGTCAACCCCCCCGACCCCCCACCTGGGACCAGTGGGTTTATCAAAGCTGTTACAAGCTTAAGACACCAGCGGAAGGCAATTGAACAGTCCGTTGTGGCGTGGGAAGACGACGCCAACGTTGCTGCATGTCCGTACTGCCACCAGACATTTTCACAATTTACAACACGAAAACACCACTGCCGATTATGCGGGAAAGTTGTCTGCGGGGATTCGCGAACAGATTGTTCAAGCGATGTTGGTCTGAACGTTTCTGCAAGTATGTTTGCCACAGGATATTCGGAGAAGTCCTGACTAACGTCGCGATTAGTGACTAATGCGCTCTCCGAGAAGGCCCTCAATGAAATGAGCATTGACGTGCGGATATGTAGGGCGTGCCGAACCATCGTCTTCAGTAAACGGGACTTTGTTCTAGACCTTGCCAAAATCCCCCAAGATGTTCGAGCCTATCAAACCCTCGTGCAATTTGAGCAAGGAATTAAGAACATGATGCCCCGATTCCAAAAACTGTTAGCAGAGATACAGTAATTTACATATTTTCACTCTCCTTCTCGCTCTAGACACATCCCACTAACCGCAAGCCCCTCCAGAGACCTAAACAAGACACCCACTCAGGCAAAACTCACCGAAGCCACGAAAACCCGCAAAAAGCTTCTAGATACATTTGCCCAATACGACGCCACCGCAAAGCGTATCCTAAACCTCCCCACAGCCTCCCAAACTCAACTCCGCCTCCAAAAAACCATCTACCAAGCCGCCACAAAATTTCTCCACTTAAACATGCTCCCGCTAAAAGCCCTGCCGAAGCTCCTAAATACGAATAGACCTGCCAGCGCACGAATACAGACTATCAGCAATACAAACGGGAACAGCAGGCCGTCTTCCAGTCGGGCGTTGACAATGGTCACGACAGAGGAGGAATACAGTGAGGCGGAGGTGGATAGCACCGCTGCGCTCAAGGAGAAGGAATTGAAGGAGGGGTTGATGGTGCTGGAGGAACAGAGGTTCATGGTGCAGGAGATGCTGACCGAAGCTAGTAAGCGGAGGAAGTTTGACGAAGTTGCTGCACTGGCGGTGAGCCTTGAGGAGTTAGATAGGGAGGTTGAGAGGATGAATGGGGAGATTGCGAAACTGGAGTCGTAGTAAGGATTCATCGGCGGGGTGATGATACAAGATTTCGTTTTTGGAAGAAAAAAAGAAAAGAAAAGAAAGTTGCGGTGATTGCGGCTGGGCCAGTGTATCCCTCATCTCCTCCCCCTGTTCCGTTTTTCCCTTACCTTTTCACTACTTAAGCTGCCTCATCTTTGGTGGCTACCGATGGTTTGTATGCATAAATGGTGGGCGATTTGGTATGGAGTTATTAGAGTTTGGGATTTTTTATATTTTGTTTATATCGCACTTATGTTTGCTTCCCTTGTTGCATGTCCTTTGCGCTGCTCGTATTGTGTTTTAATGGCTGCACTTTTCTGGGCAACGAAACGATGGCTAGGTATATGATATGATAGCTTGATATAAAAATCTCGCGATGAACCTTGCTTCCGCCATTTTGACATGTCCGTTCCCCCAGTGCAATCGCCATATCACAAAGGATCACTCGGTGCCCTCTAGGGCAGGTTAGCTCAAGATGCGATGCAGTAGGGTAACATAAAGTGAGCTTATGATACTAGAAACCATTAGCCAGGCCAGTATGGTTCGAGCACTCCAAAACATGCACTAGACTAGCCATTTTCAAATGATTATGGAGGACTACACAGATTTTTAATTATCATGAAAAAACCGCTATATTCTTCTTGAGATTCTCTATGATGTAGTGGTTTTTTTTTATGATAATTAAAAATCTGTGTAGTCCTCCATAATCATTTGAAAATGGCTAGTCTAGTGCATGTTTTGGAGTGCTCGAACCATACGATATATGGTGCGAAGCGTTTAGAACATGTATCATACTAGGCCCGTTGCATTGCGAAGTGCCTCTATTGGCTAGGGTAAAGGGTAAATGATAAGAAAAACGTTTTACCAAAACTTCAATGCTCTGTTCGCATCATGGTTATATTATTCTGCCCCCCCCCCCCCCTATAATACTATAAAAGGAAGACTTAACGCTATCATACAAGTGATTCTTAGTTCAAGATATTTTCCAATCATAGTTGCAATAGTGTCCGATATAGTTGTAAGTATTTTATTGTTTGGTAATAGAATTACACGAAGTAATTATCACTGATAAGTATGATATGACACTCTTTAAGGATGGGATAAAATATAAAATTATTCCGACCATATGCAGAACTGAACTCAGAATCTTCCACAAAAATATCTTCTTATTCATTTGTCCATCACTCCAGCTAGACTAATAGTAGAGGCATTTCGCGATGCAACGGGCCTAGTATGATACATGTTCTAAACGCTTCGCACCATATCAAAAAAAAAAAGATGCACCCCAGATCTCAATGGAGATGAGAGAGGGGTAAAAGGAGGGGTTTACACGGCGTATGATACAGAGTTGGGGGGGGGGAGAAACCCCCAATCTAGGTTTTTATGTGCAGAATTGTGGAAACAACATCGTGGCGCCCTCCTGCATGGAATCTTCCTCATATGCTGCAAAAAAGCCTCGTCTCTAACCCTTTTATTCTAACCGCCATTTAATATCTGCATGTTGTCGATCTAGAATCCGGTTAACTTACTGTATGATGCAAGGAAACTTGGTTTATAGGTACTTTCTGCGGTATGAATTCCTATGGTGGAAAACGCAATCACCCGGCATCGGATTTTATAGCGGGGTGTACCGCTTTCTGGTATTGCACATTATGCTACGGTTTACGGTACGGGATCATCCAAACGCTGGCACTCCCCGCCCTCGTCATTCATCTCCCTCCCCTTCTCCAACAAGGAGTCCACAACCTCGGGCGAGTACTCCTCCGCCAGGCGTAGAGGCGTATGTCTAGCCATATCCGCAGCAGACACGTCTGCACCGGTTTTGACCAACGCGGAAACAGCCTCGCGCCCTGGCAGCGTAAGGCAACGGTGTCATACCGTTCTGATCCCCACAATGCCAGCATCCGCTCCAGCGCACAGGGGCAAAGCGGTCGTCTCCTCACCGCCCTCCTGCGCCGCAAGATGCAGCGGGGACACGCGCCCCACGTCGCGGACATCGGCATCCACGACGGCACTCCTCGATATCTCACGCACAGGCGGTGGGTGCGAGGCCAGCACGGCCATGTGCAGCCCCGAGCGCTTGAGATGATGCCTATGTTCGACGGCCGGGTTAGCCCACTGGGGGCTTTTGCACCTATATGAGCTCCGCCGGAGAGCAGCGTCCACGTGCCCTTCACGTTGCCCCGCGCTGCGGGGATGTGCGGTGCCGTCTGTCAGTCAGCGTGCTTGGCGTGCGCGTTCGCGCCCGTCAACATTAGGAGTCGGAAGAGCGTGCTGTGCCGGCTCCTGGCGGCCAAGTGGATGCCGAAGACGCATTCTGGCCAGTTGTACAGTGCTACGTTGGGCCCCCTCGTGATTGTGTGCGTGACTCAACCCTCTAGGAGTTTCTTGTTCAGGCTCTCCGCCTGTTCCGGCAGCGTGTGCAAGCCCTCGCTCAGAAGGAGTGGGCAATTCTCCAACAGGGACTGGATGAATGGGGTGTTTTTGCGCGCTGCGGCTTGAATGAAGGCGAAGGGTGCGTCTTGCGAGCCATAAGCGCACTCCCGCAGGATCGAACTTAGGGCTGATAGGTGGCGGCCTGTCTGGGTGAGGCTTAGGAGGTCGTTTGATGAGAGTGATCTGGCCATCAAGATCATAATATGTTCGTTTGGGAGGGTTTGGAGAGAAATTGAGGGAAGGTGGTGGTGGTGCTTGGTGGTAGTGGTGGTAGTGGGGTGGGGTAGGGTGAGCTCGGGGGTTACAAGTTATTATAAGCTTTGGATGGTATTGCACGATTGTGCTACTTGATATGCTGAATCATACGTACGGTACTGTATAGACAGGGATGGATAATGCCATTCTGTTTCTCAGTATCCTACTCATCTGACAAACATGATCTCTGAGTCACGACTTTGGACCTTTTGGGAAAAACCGTGACTGATAGTGGCTGGATGACCTTGTCTTGGGAAAGTTAGCAAAAAAGAAAAAAAACTAGAGTCATGACTCTTCTTTGAAGCACCCAGCACTCCTCCCCCGCGATCCAAACCGAGTACCGGTAATATCCAGCGCCCCGGATTGCTAGAAAACACACGAGTGGTAGCATTTATGAAAAGGTAAATGGCTTCAAACATTAGCTTGTGTGGTTCGCCAATAAACTTTCAGGGTTAGGCAATCTTGAAGTCTAGGAGTGCAACACACTACTCGAGTACTTCACATTCTAATATTCAATCTCCAATTAGGATAATGCCACACACAAGTCCGATATATTAGATGCAACCAGCCTGCTACAGAAGAGACTGGACCCAGAGGGACCCAAACATGGAAAGTACTGGGGACAGAGTAGGAACAAGAAACAAACAAAGGATATGCCAAATCCCACTATCTTTTCGCCTTCTCTTCCTCAACCTCCTTCAACAGCCCAGCCAAGACGTCCTCCCTAGATTTCAAATGCTGCTCCAAAGCATCAACCTGCTCTCGAACCATCTCCAAGTCCTCTTTTACACCCTTTAAGTTCGCCCCGCTCTTTCCCAATCCCCCGCCCTCTTCCAAGTCACGGAGTGTCCTTCGCTTGTAGTCTAACATCTGTTCGAGCTCGCGCTTGACCAGCGCAGCTTTTGACCCGCCACCGCCGAATTTGTCTCTGTTTCGTCGCTTCTCGGCCATGGCTTCGGTTTCGGCGATCTTTGTCTCGAGTTCCGCAAGTTCCCGCTTGAGGCGGACTTCTTCCCAGTCTTGGTCCTTAGATGCGCTGAAATCGGTACCTATCGCCCCGAAATCACAATTAGTACAGCTATGTCTTCGCACACTCCGGAAGGTTGTGTTACCAGAATGCTTGTAGTTTCCCCTTCCACCGACTCCCAGCCGAGTAAGATAGCTTTCTCCAAAGGCTTCCTTCTTTCCAGTAATTGTACTCATGTCCCTCCCTTTCCCAGGCTTGTTCTTAGTGATGATATCATCGTTCTTGTCAAGATCATAGCTGATCTGGTTCTTCTGGAAGGTTGCACGGAGAGATGCAGGAACGGAGCGGGGGATACGATAACCCTCGTGGCGATTGTTGAGTATATGAAGAAACACTAGAGCTTGATCCCTTCCAATCGCTGCTGAGGCGGAAGGGTTGACCAAGTTCCTAAAGCAATTAAGCAGGCAATCAGGACATGTGGTCTCCGAAGAAAAAAATTTTAATTTTTTTTAAAAGAGTCGTAGCCATACCAAGCAAACCGGATATCCGTGTCGGGAACGTTGATCCCCTCATACAATTCGTCAAGGGCATTGACTAGATACCACATCCCCATCAGTGAAACTAAATACCTAAGATAGCTACTGGACACACACATCTCAATTGCCCATGCTCCCCAGCATTAGCGGAATACATCCCCTCATACCTCGCCTTATCCGCAGGAGATATATACCAATCGAACCCATCCTTGAGCCCTGGTGTGTCGTCCTCGTCATCATCGAACCGTTCAAACCGCGGGGGGTCATCAGACAGCGCCTGAGAAGCTGTGACAAGATGTGCTTTCGACTCCGGAATCAGAAAACTGGGAAGAGTCTTTGGAACTTGCTTGTATTCCTACGCCAACCACCCTCACAACAGGTTAGCTCTCCTTCGTGTGGGAATAGAGATGGAAACCCACCCCATTAACAAGATCGAAAATTAGCCTCATTGCAACACAAAACTCTTCAAAGTCTAAGTCACCATCCCTATCGACGTCGGCAAGATCCCAAATCTTGGCTAACTGATCATCGTTCAGCCCGGAGTTCTTGAGCATTGTAAATGCTTGGTCCCCCGTGATTCGCTGGCCATCTTTTGAGTGGGCGCTAAAAATCTCCCAGTACTTTTCCACGTCCGCTTGTGATATGGGTTTGTTAGCCATTGTGTGAGTGGTGGCGGCGGCAGTGGTAGTTTGTTGAGAAGAATACTGTATGAAACGGTACGGTACCTTGGGTGCTGAGGTGTTGGTTGTAGTTTGTGGGGCTGCTTTGGAGGTGTGGCGGCTCTTCAAAGGGGCATCCCGTTAGTGTGACGTGCTTGTGCGAGTTCCCCGATGAGATGACCAACTGCTGGGCTGTAATTACGAGTATGGATTGTATGATACAGTCCAGTACAGCACAATTACCGAATGAACAAGTAACCTGCTCCAAAATTACAACCAGATTTCGGAATCATAACAATACCGTAGCAACAGAATATTAGGAGACTGCTTTAATTCCGAGAATTGCCAACTAAACGCACCCCCTCACTTTCCGGTGCGTTCAAGGCCCTATCTTCTTGAGGGGACTATCATACGATAGGTTACACTTGACTCTCTCTCGCACGATAGTCTATCTACCTGGTAAGATGGCGATTGGCCTCTGGTTCTTGGGATATCGGGACCATCATAGCTAAATTCATGTCACCGCAATACAGTACTAGTACATACATCCTACCAGACAAGCCCTCGTACGCCAATTAAGCCTCCGAGCATAAAACCATCAAGAGAATAGGAAATAAATGAGCACTGTACATTTATAACAGTGAAAAGGTACTATAGTAAAAGGTATCGAACAAGCTTAGACAGAGCTCAAAGGGATTAGCTTACACTGTATTTTTTTAATTCTGTAATGAGCCCTAGAATCAAAAGAGGGCCCCGAATAGAGTAGTTAAAGAAGGCGCAAATAGGACACAAATGACAAGTAAGCTACATATAATACATCTCACTCGCCAGACGAGTAAGCAAACACACGATAACCGGACGCCTCAGAGCCCCTCCCCTCTGTCGGAATAGCTAGAGAGCTTCTTGCTCCTAAGAGCTTACCTAAGGGAGGAAGCGTTCGGGGAGCACAAGATACCTCAAACAACCGGCTTCAATTAAGAAAATGCCCCCTAAAGAATCAAGTGTCAAAGATAAAAACGCCACGCAGTCATGAATCAAAAAGCATACCCAGAAATTTATCGTTCCAGATCCGAGAAAGAGAAAATAAAGCAAGTAAAAGAAATGAATGATAATTTAAAAGTTCCAAATGGAAATGGGGAAGAAGTGTAAGAGTGTAAAGGTAAAAATAAGAAGTGAACATGCTTTCATTAATCAACCCCTGTGCTCTCGTCGACCTTCCTCAAAAAGCTGCTGACTCGAGCCGTGTCGACTTCTCCGGGATCACTTTCGACAGCCTGAACCAGACCCTCTAATAAGGAATCAATCTTGTACTCTTCGAGTCCAGTACAGAGAGCAACAACTCTCCTGAATTTATCCTCTAGGTCCGTGCTCTTGTCGTGGAGTTTACCCGCAACCTCGCGCAGGTTTTCCTCATTTATAGTGTAGGCTCTGATCCGAGCCTTCAATACCGCAGTTGATGGTAAGGACTTGAGATACTCCTTCTGACGCTCTCCAATATCCTTGGGGTCACCAGACTGCGCTAATAGCTCTATTTTGATCTTGGAAGGTTGATCTGGATCTAAACGCTCCCCATTTAGACTAGGAACGTCGCCGCTGGTATTACCCTCCTTCTCCCGAAGCCTAACATTCTCTTCCTCAATAGCTCGACGGAGATTCTGACAATGCTGTTTGAGTTCGGAATGCTGTCGACTTCGTTGCCGTAGTTGGTTCATCTTTTCTTTCTCTTTACCAAGTTTTAAGGTAACCTCCCGTAACCTATTGAGAGTACTAGTAACCTGCTCTTGCTTGGCTTCGATCTCCCCCTGAAAGTCTTTCTCTGTCCCGGCAATTAGACCCTTGATAGCTAAATAATTGAGAAATGCATTAGTACATGTTACAGAAAAGAGAAAAAGTGTGTGTGTATGTATGGAGAGAATACCTTTCATGATGTCCTGCCGTTTTTGTACAACTGCTGGCGGTAAAATCCAACCTTGCTCTCTTCGACTTGGAACTGGTGCAGGCTCTCCACCGACTCCGAAATCTATCGGCCGCAGCCCTGCCCGATTTGGTATACTTGAATCGGCACCTACTTCCAGCAATTGCTGAATTATGCTCTTGTTGCCTATCCTCGCAGCAATGTTCAAAGCGGTGTCTCCACTTTTGTCTTGCGCATTGACAATCTCCCCAATAAACCTCGCAAGACTCATAACCTTTGGGCCACTGGTACGCTGACTCGTAGTTGAAGCCCCATGCTTTGCAACAAACTCCAATAAACAGTGCAGATAATATCGGCTATCAGCACTCCTTCCCTTCATTCCCGACTTGACAGCGATATGGTGCAGAATAGTTCGACCATTGTTATCAGCAATCGGGATGGTAGGATGGAGCAAATTGAGTAGCTGGGGAAAAGAAGACTGATCAAAGTTGTTTGTTACAAAGCATCCTCGAACCAATGCAGTCTCACCAGCATGATTCACGCGGGAAATTGAAGCTCCCTTGGTGATTAAGGCACGAATCAAAGGGACACGAGCCAAAGAGGCAGACCAATGTATCGCTGCACTACCCGTCGAATCCAGAGGGATATCGATCTGATCCGGAGTTAATGAATCGAGATGGGACAGTACTGTATTATCAGTCTCAGGATTGATAAAAAGATTCATCAATATCTGCCGAGCGCGCTCGGAATCCGGAACCTGCTCAACAACCAACGGCTGCACCGGCTTGGAGGGAGTTTCCAGATGTGTTGGGAAGGAAGGTGGTAGTGCCTCGTGAGGTGGTGTAGAAGCACGTACCCGTTTCCGTGGAGGCTCCTGAGATTCGATTTGTGAGTCGACAGTAGTGAAAGACTGAGATGCATATGCCGAATCGGGTTGGGTTTGTGATTGAGAAAAGCTAGTTTCTGAGGGAAGACTAATTGCCCATGGTTCCTGACTAAATGATTCCTGCGGACGGATAGTAGTTTGTGACGAGGGTACTGGCTGAGTGTATCCGCCTCGGGGTCCCGGTGAATCCATGCGAGCACTTGATTTACTGAGCGCATTAAAGGCATTTGTAACCGTAGCAGATATAGGCGGGAACAGCGGCCCGCTATTACCATTTGCCTTGTTTAAGCTAGAGTTATACATGCGTTTCCTCCGGGCAGCCATGGCTTGTTCCTTTGTGGGTGTTGAATCTGGACCACTAGCCGCCTGCACGTCAAGGTCCAGCAAAGGAGCGAGTAGATCTTCCACGCCATATGCACGGCAAAATTCTCGGCCTCGTTCAAAATCAATCCTGGGTCAATGTTAGCGAGTGAGAAGGGATGAAGAAAAAGCGTCCCAACCATGTTCCTTGATACTTTCCATAACCGCCCTGAACCTTTTCATGAGGTCCCGTAAGGATCTCTTTCTCAAGAACCTTTGTCCGTTTCCCCTTCTCAACTCCAGCAACCTTAAGAATTTGTGTTGCGTTTAGCCATGAGTCATGGCGTCTTCGCATCACCGCAACATTATTGACCGGCATTTCAAACACCGACACACCAGAATAGGTGGCCTACCAAATTTAGAATAGTTAGCAAAGGGGGGGAGTGATAGAGAGGGCTAATTATCGGAAAAGACCTACAGTAAAGATTGTTGGTTTCGAGTCTGCAGAATCCATACGGGCCATCAGCGGGGGAGGGGTTCCTAGAGGGGTTGAAGCAACGGATGTTGATCCGTTAGTGGCCGCAAAGGATCCAACGGCCGAGGACTGCTGGTAAACAGAGGTCGTTGTTAGAGATGATGAACCGCCCGCAGCGAAAGACAGAGGCCGAGAGGATGGGGAAGAGGTCATCCGTATGATACAGTGTGAGAAAAAAAAGGGGTAGAAGCGATAAACGGAGATGGTATAATTAATCGGAAAGTTCTACCCACACGAGCGGGGGGAGGAGGAGGAGGGGATGCTGGAGCGGGCTAGTAGGAGGGGAGGAGGGAGAGGGGGCGGGGGGGATTGAAAGTACTTTTGGTTAAATTTCTTCGGGGGGACAGCACCAAGGCCACACAGCAATAGGAATGCGGAGCGCGTAGAGTGCTTGCGGGTGTAGGGGCAACGACAACGAACGAGGACGAGGACTGGAGAGTGACCGCGACGTGACGGATAACACCGACAAGAAGTGATGAGAGTGACTGCCAATCGTGTATTCTCCAAGCGTGATAAATTCAGCTGGTAGGGTCAGAGTCAATGCAAAAGTCTTCCTCCGTAGAAATAGGACCTGAGCCTGGCGAGATCTTAGGGAAGTCGCGATCTGCTGCGGAGTACTCGTAGGGGCGCGCGTCTTGCTGGCGTTCCGAGACATGTGCGCGTGGCTCTCCAAATATGGTCAGGCGGCTACCCTTTACGGATATGCCCGGCTCATATCTTCATATCGGGCAAGTTTAGCCATGGGATATTTCAGCCTAATTCGAAATCCCCTCTCGCAGGTCACCCTCCGACAGGACTGTTACCCGTAAGTTTTAATCTCCTATTAACTTCTAATGCAATACCGGTAAATGATTTAGGGATAGGACACGGGTATGACCCAGCGTCACAACCCTTGAACGCCCTTGAACCTTGAAGCTCACGGTACGACAGCGTAACCATTGGTATAAAGTGTCATATCATACAGTATCTCATTGCCTCGGAGTGACGCTAGAGGAAACGAACACAAAGTTGCCCAAATCACGCGACCGCAGACCTAAAATTCCTGCCAAGAACCCTCCCTCTACAAATATCCTAGCCTCCGTGAATTTTCCACCACGGTATCATACCAGTACAACACGGTACAGCAGCACAGGAGCAAACAATTGGTCATGTGAAGAGAGGTGTTTTGTCTACCCCAATGGAGCCCATTTATCTCTTACGGAACCTATTACGTCAAGCCTCCATTCTCTTCGATGATGTTGCCCGGGCCCACACCGCCAAGCTTATCGTGCGCGGCTTTCGAAGGAACCAGAAGTTGGAAGATGCTTGGACTATCCACGAAAGGATCAAGAAAGGTCGTCAGGCTTTATTACTTCTACAGCAGGCAAACGCTGGAGAGTCCAAATCACTGGGGAGGGTTCTGGACCTGGCGTACGGGCGAGACGGTCACCGGAGACATGAGCTTTTACAGGTTGGTAGAGCAATGCATTGCTGGATCACTTCCCATAAACCCTCCGTTCTGGTCAAGCGCTGACCTGTATTTACAATTTGGAAAAGCCCATTCTTGATAGAGCCACAAGCTCTGACCCTCTTATACCCGGTGTACCTCGTACAGCTCCTCCACCAATCTCGGACGAATTGATGGCGTTGATGAAGCATCAGGTTGGAACGACAATCCACAGAGCTGAGCCTGAGATACCGAAATTCAATGCTTGGGGGCGACCTATGCCCAAACGGCGTGTGGCTAATATGTTGCGCCGCCATAGGGAATATGTTCTCGCACGATTACTTCCTCCTCTTCCAGAGGAAATGATCCAGAAGTTAGAGAGATTCGTTCGTGGAGCTGAGGAGCCGGTACCACCAAGACGCAAGATCAAGTCTAGCCCCGACACTCAAAATTCTTGCCCCAAATTATCTCCGAGGTTCAAAAGGAGAGCCTACAAGAAAATCGTCACCAAGACCCCTCTCATGAGCATCAACGGGAAAACTCAAAAGCCCATCGCTTATTGGTCGGATATTGTGAAGGGCCCGCCGATCGAAATTGGAAAACTGTGGGATTTTGAGGGCCTCAAGAAACCGGAGATGCAGAAGCCCGGGAAGGGAAAGGCGAAAAGGCTTGAAGAAGGACCCAAGGGCGGGAGTGGGGCCATTTTCAAAGCCGGAGAGGAGATATCACCCAACCAGAGGGATGGAGAGGCAGGATCTCTCAAAGGATCAGAGGTTCGAGTCTTCGCGAAACAGGAAAAAGTGCCTGGGAGAGTGAAAGCTCACAGTGAACGAGACGGGAAGGACAGGGGGCCCAAAGAGCCCGAGGAGCGAGTCCCCGCAGAACAGGGGGAGGTGTCCAGAGAAGCGAAGGATATGTACAGAGAAATAGACGGGGAGGACAGAGGACCTAAAGATCGAGAGTCGGAAAGGTCCAAAAAGCTCGATGGGTGGAAAACGAAAGGGAAGTGATGGAACAGATAGGAGGGTTTTTTAGGAGGCGCTGGATCTAATATACGTCTATGACGAAGATCACCCAAACCCGCACGAAAGATACATCATCCGGCCAACTAATTAAGTCTTCGCACAATCCCCTATTGACAGACGCTGGAACAGAGGAGCCAGAATCATTGGCTTAAGGAGGGGGTACTGCCGCTTCCGAAGAGAGCAAGGTGGAGATCAATGCACATGTACGAGCGCTCAAGTATATTATTCGAAATATCTCTTTCGCTGCCGGGTATCCCGTTGCAAAGTATCACACCAGATCAAAATGTCCCGCCCGATGACCCCCCCCCCCAACACACCAAAAGCACCCGTTCCCACCTCCATGCCGAGAACGCCAATGCCCTTGAGAATCGGCCAAAATTTCACAGTGCACTATTAAACCCGCGGATAGTAGCAAAAACTTTACAAGTCTCTTAAAAACATTGTAAAGGTGGAGGAGAAAATGCTGATCAACTGGGAGGTGTGCAGTTGCCGTATACGAAGCTGGAGACAAAAATCACTGGTAGTGTAAGCGTACCACAGCAAAAGTAGCCGACTTCGAGTATGATATGATAGTTGAATTTTCCCTCCAGGTTACCCAAAAATACAAGAGATACTAAGTACAAGCTTTAGAACTAACTTATGTCAACTTTTCACACACAAAAGCTTAGGGTTGTGACACTTTTAAGCAATAACATTCACGCCAACCCAAAACCGTAGGTCTTCTCCCTGAGACTCGCATTTTCCTAGTCTCTCATAATTGGAATCTCCCACCGGCCAATTGGGGCCCTGATTTGGCACACATAGTGTAGGTGGGGATCCACTGACCACCCAGCGGTAAAGTCAACTTCAAGATTAGAAACCTCGGCCCGGAAAGAGAAAAATCGCTCTATTTTGCCTCTAGAGTTGTCCTCTCACCTCGATGCTATAGCTTAAGAATCATTAAGAGGCTATCATGGATAGATCCCCACCCCCAACAGCACAACCAACCGGACCCCGCCTAACTCTTTAAAACATCATGTCTTTCTCCATGGTACAACTGCGGGGCACAACGACGTGCCCACCCCGCCAGCTCCACCGCACCAACACGACTCCACAAACAACCTCTTTCATTCTGTGTCAATCCAAATAATACCCCGTCCACCCTTCCCACGAGATAAATCCAAGATACAACCGCTCCCCGAGTGAGAATCTATGACCATAGTCTCGCCCCAAGGGTATCATACCGAAGTGACCGGAATGCACACGATGGGCAAGTTATGCATCCCGATGGCACCGGTGATACTTGCTAGGAACGTATTTGTGACCATAGTACCGGTATGGCCGTTTCATTGCAAGCCGTGAAGGTTGTGTAATCTCCGATTGTTTTCCGGGTATCATATCCGGTGGACAGCGTGTTTTTCTTAATACGCGCCATACCTCGATTAGGACTGGTGGTAACCTTGGATGCATACCCACGCTATAGCTCTAGGTTGACATGATAGGGCACCCCTAGGGTTTGAACCCGCGTTGTAGCGGCCTGCTCGCGAGGTTCGGCTTCCTCCTTGGATGCCTGGCTGTACTTTCCAGAGTTGTGGAGAACCACCGAGGCTCACTCGTGGGATAGGTTTATGTGGTGGGCGAGGAGGTGTCTGCTATGGTTTGGACTTGGGTGCCTGTTGCGAGTACCCTGTGATGATGGAGATGGGTATAAATATTGTTAGACAAAATGGTGGAGCATTGACCATGGGCTCAAATAATGGGTCAATAAGACTAAATATATGACAGTATCCTAGATACCAGTTTCCTTTGTGCGCTCTGTCGGTATCGCTAATCCTTTCACCGACATATCCTAGGCCCAGGGTTACTGCACGGCTTCAGACACTTCTCGAATCCCGAATCACTCCCCAGGAATGGCAATATCGAACACAAACCCTTGGTGCGCGTCAGGTGGCCTTTGTACTGCCTTCTAATTTCTTATATTGGACAAATCGTAGCCTCACCCCCTCGAGGTAGTCTTTAGAGCCATACGAGGGCCCTCGGACCTGACAAGTCCAGTATGATTCTTCTCACAAATGCTCTTCTGAAGCCATATAGATAGGATCGTGCTCGAGGAGCATACAACAGTGGCAGGATGCCGGTTTCCATGTTGAGGGATCGAGATCCCCGGTCGTGTTGCGTGTGTTCTCCGTACAAACCATCTCGTATCTTTCTTGGCTATATTCGGTGGCTCTGAGGCTGTTTCTTCAGCGCACAGTAAGGTACCCGATTTAGGTGGACAGGAATTAAGATAGGATGTGTCCAGATTGGCATGGGATTTTTGTGTAGAGATGTTAGTTCAACAGAACTTAATACGAGGGCCCTACTGGGATGAAAATGCGCAAATCTGTTCCAGGTCGGATGGTTGTTTCTGTCGCATCCAATGGAATAGCCTTCCGAGGGGGACGGTTGCCGGCTTCTTCTGGCCCCAATGCCTGGATGCCAAGAGTGATAGTGTATGACCCCGAAATCAAGGAGTGGGCACGGAACGAAGAGCCACAAGGCTGGTATGGTAGAGGGTGGTCGGAGTGCTTAAATCCTTATGATAACTTAACACTGGAGGAGTGTGTGTGTCCTTGCAATGAGATTATGGTATGAATGAATATCATACGGTACCGACGACCTTGGAGAGGCCGCGTCGTTAATAGGAAAGGGCCACTCGGTGTTGGTGCGGCTTGCCCCTGGGCAGAGAACTACGGGTGGAGGTACTCACGTAGCAAAGTTCGCGTAGGAGTGATCAGCCAGCGCCCTCTTATTTTTTTTGGGTGTTCTGTGTGTGTTGACAATCAGCTTCTCACAAATACAATCGAGTAAGTTACAGCAACTGCGCGCTAACGTTCCCCGCGTCCTCTCCTGAGCGGCAACCACCCTTACCCATATCACACACCCGGCTCCGGCCGCATGTATTTTACCCACCTCCGTCCACTCCACCCAAAAACAACAACACCAGACCAAAAACCCTACCATAATCTCATAGCTATCATACTGCCAGTATCTAGCTCTTCATAATCGCCACTAAAATGTCTTCCCTCTGGTTGGCCAAGAAGCGGAAGGCTGAACTTGTCGACTTTGCAGAGCAACTTGGCCTTCGGTACGATCACTCTTGATCTCGCTTTGTGGATCTATTTGCGCGTCGCGCAAGAGCGCAGCTAATAATTTCGGGAAACAGTGTCGATGGCTATCTTAAGCATGATATCGAGAACTTACTCACCGATTATCTGGACACCCATTCTGATGAATACCTGAATGACCCCACTTTCAGTGCATACTACGACACGATACCTACGCGGTCCCCCGTGAAGCATACACTGTCTGTAGCGGCCGTTTCTGACGCCCCTCTGACGCGCTCAGCCAGGCGGAGAACTACGCGGTACGCCGTTGAGAGTCTCACGGAGAACGCTTCTACGTACGTATCCACCCTTCCTCGCAGCTACATCGATTCGAGCCTAATCACTTCGGCGGAGCCGACAGCGCGGAAGAAGAGAGCCCGGAGCCCCGCTCAACTGAGCGAACTTTGAGATCCGGATCTCGCTCTCTCTCAACTCGCACTCCTAGGACTGTGCGATCGCTTCGTGAGGCGGCACAGGTCCCTCTGCCGCCGACCCCAGCTGCCATCGCAGATGCGATCGAGAGCGGCACAAATGCCATCAGGGAGAGCGCGAAGAAGGCGGTGGAGAAAGTCGCCATTCGAGAAAAGGCGATCAGTCTACGTGACCGCTTGTCGAATGTTGTTTCTGTGAATGCCGTTTCATTGGCGTATGAAGCCATCATCCTTCTGTATCACCTGATCCCGTTCACCTACACTGCCAAGATACCCACGATACCGATAATTGAGAATTCACCGAAGCTCTTCCTTTTGCCGGATCTCTTCGTGCTCTTGACTGCGGGTTTTTGGGGTCCGTTTGCGACATGGCTGGCTACAGCCATCTTCATTCCCTTGGCTAATGCGTATTTTTTCAATTTGACGGCAACCGCTGCGGCTACTGCTCGTTCGAGTTCCAAGACAGTTATGTATAGGTCGGCTGAGGAGTACAAGGCGGACCCTCTCGCTTTTGCGGTGACCAAGGCTCTCATTGCCTACTTGGTCCATTACAAGGGACTTGAGTTCATGGGTCTATTCAACCCGAGGAATCTGGCGATTGTTGGAGGAAGTGTCGGCAGAGAGACACAGTTGATCGGAGCGGCTATCGCAGGTCTTGCGGCTCTCTGGGACTCAATCCTGAAGCGATAGATATTGCTCTCTTGGAAACTATTCAGGGATAAAACTGCGTTAGTGACACCTCCTGAGTGCCAGGGGAGTAGCAGGGTCGGATTGGGATTGAGACTGGGAATTGGAGTGGGTGTGATCGAGCTTGATTCTTTTCTTCTCCTTTCTTTCTTTCTTTTTTTGGTAGGGTGTAGGAAATGCTGTTCAGCCCTTTGTTGTTATCGTTTGTTTCCTTATTGCGGGTTATGGGCCTGTGGGCTTAGGGTTATGGTGGTATCATGTTCTTTTCTAGGTGTAAATAGGATAGTTCTTTGAATTTTCCTGAGAAGTTATGGCGGCCGAGAATAGTTTAATATGGGTGTTTCACATTCATACGGTTTCGTGAGTCTCTCGTCTGTATCGGGATACATCATACTTGTATTGTACAGTACGATATTCAAGCTCAGGTACAGTACTATAGTGGCCTTAGGTTTTGTGGATCCATTGGTACGGTAGTGGTATGATAACTTCTCATAATATGATAAAACCAACCATGACACTTCGTACGTTATCGAGAGCCGGTCTCAGCGTACATACGAGCACGCACCAAGACTAAGTGAGACCCCTGACAGGTCCTCAAGAACACAAAAACACCACTGTGTTCTTATTTTAAGAGGAAAAAAAAAAGGGACCATTACAATCTCAATCAATTCTCCTCCTACTTCACATTCTAGCACTACCCAGCTTGGGGAGTACTGCCGCACCGCCTCGGCATTCCCGTGGACCTTTATCCTTCATTTGTATCGCCCTCCTCGCTCCCCAAGCAGTATACCACCGCTTGGGGCCTTACAACACTGACCACTAATATTACCACCACCACCGCCCCCATCGCGTACGAATCTAACGAAAAATCCCCCAGTCATGTCTTCCTTTCTTGAGCACTCGTACTCGATTGTTCACCTTGATAACACCGCAGATCAGCCATCGATTCAGCAGCTACAGCAGCAGCTAGAAAAGGGTACCGATGAATCCAAGGTGGAAACTATGCGCCGGATTCTCACCATTATGTTGAATGGTGATCCCATGCCGCAGCTCTTGATGCACATTATCCGATTTGTCATGCCCAGCAAGTCAAAGCCGCTCAAGAAATTGTTATACTTCTACTACGAAATTTGTCCAAAGCATGATGCAGGTGGGAAGCTCAAGCAGGAGATGATATTGGTGTGGTAGGTATTTGTCCGGGGATGGGAGCTTGAGATTTTATTGCGCTTCCCGCGTTAGTCTTTATGTCACACGGAAGCTTAATATAATCTATTGTTGGAATTCGTACGGGAATATTGAAGTAAGAGCTAATGTGGATGTGTGGCATATAGCAATGGTATCCGAAACGATCTTCTTCATCCAAATGAATTCATCCGTGGTGCAACACTGCGTTTCCTTTGCAAAGTCAAAGAGCCCGAGCTTCTCGAACCGCTAGTCCCCTCCGCTCGTCAATGCCTCGAACATCGTCATGCCTACGTCCGCAAGAACGCCGTCCTGGCTATTCAATCAGTTTATCTTCACTCCGAGCATCTGATACCCGATGCCCCCGAGCTTATCCAAACGTTCTTGCAAAGTGAGAACGACAATACTTGCAGGAGGAACGCTTTTGCCTCTCTGAGCGTGATCTCACACGCAAGAGCCCTGGAATACCTTAATTCTGTTTTCAACGATATTGCCAATACAGATGAGCTGACGCAACTCGTGCTCATTGAGTTCATTAGAAAGGATGCCGTACTCAACTCAGGAAATAAGGTGGGTTTTGATTGCTTAACATCACATTGGGGGATACTCATTCCAGTGAAGGCTCTTCTTACATGTGGGAGTAATGTAGGCAAAATACCTAAGATTAATTTTCGATCTGCTCGAGGCATCCTCAAATACTGTCGTATACGAAGCTGCAACCTCTCTAACAACTTTAACAAGTAATCCGGTTGCAATCAAGGCTGCTGCCGGGAAATTTATCGAGCTCAGTATCAAAGTTTCTGATAACAATGTCAAGCTTATCGTTCTCGATAAAGTAGATCAGCTTCGTAAGAAGAATGATGGTGTGCTCGATGATTTAGTTATGGAAGTGTTGCGGGTTCTGTCCAGGTATAACATCCATTACAGAATTTCCGTCAATAAATTACGCCTTCGCTCACTGGACCAATTTCTAACTTAACGAAAAACAGCCCTGATATCGATGTGCGGAAAAAAGCTCTCGATATTGCAATGGACATGACGTCAAGCAAAAACGTAGAAGAGGTAGTCATGCTGCTCAAGAGCCAACTTGCCAAAACCGTGGATCAAGATTATGAAAAGGTATTCAAAATATCGCTTCTCTTAGAATTCTGAACGATAAATTCCAACGCTTTACAGAACAACGAATATAGGCAACTTTTGATTCACGCCATCCATACATGCGCCATCAGATTTTCCGAAGTTGCCGCGAGTGTTGTTGGGCTGCTTATGGACTTCATTAGCGATTTCAACAACTCTTCCGCAGTAGATGTTATTGCATTTGTTAAAGAGGTTGTCGAGAAATTCCCTGCACTGCGTTCATCTATCATTGAGCGCCTCATGGGCACTCTAGGTGAAGTGAGGGCCGGGAAGGTCTACAGAGGAGCATTATGGATTGTTGGAGAGTACTGTGTTGAGCAGAAAGGTAACTGGTTGGATTCTGGTTTGGGTTTTCGGCTGACAAAACTAATTTGATTCCTTCTCTTTTCTGCCAGATATCCGAGAGGCGTGGAAGCGGATCCGTGCCAGTCTTGGTGAAATACCGATCCTTGCTTCGGAACAACGCCTTCTGGATGAGCAGCCTGAAGGCGATGCGGAGCAAAATGATGAAGGTTCAAAACCGGCAGTGCCATCGGGGTCACGCAAAGTGCTTGCAGATGGCACATATGCAACTGAAAGCGCCCTGACAAGTGAGTCTGCCAGCGCCGCCAAACTTGAAGCCGTCAAGGCCGCTCAAAAGCCACCCCTACGTTCACTCATCCTCGACGGTGACTTTTTCTTGGCTTCTGTGCTTTCATCTACACTCACGAAACTTGTTATGCGCCACTCAGAGATCTCCTCTGACGTTGCTCGCACCAATGCCTTGAGAGCCGAGGCTATGCTGATCATGATTAGTATCATTCGTGTCGGCCAGAGCGAATTTGTGAAAGCGAAGATCGACGAGGATAGCATGGACAGAATCATGTCCTGCGTACGCTCATTAGCAGAATTCGAGACAAAGAAGGAGATTGAGGAGGTCTTCTTGGAGGACACCAGAAAGGCATTTAGGGCTATGGTGGCTGCGGAGGAAAAAAAGAGGATTGCAAAGGAGGAGCTCGAGAAGGGAAAGAACATGATTCAAGTTGATGATGTTCTTGCCATTAGACAATTGAGCAAGAAGTCGGCGGCCGACGGAGCCGATATAGTCGAGCAGGATCTGGAAAAGGCTACAGGGGCCGACGCCAGTGTCGAGGATCTTTCCTCGAAGCTCAGTCGTGTTGTGCAGCTTACTGGATTTTCCGACCCAGTATATGCTGAGGCATATGTTAAGGTTCACCAGTTCGACATCATTCTAGACGTTCTGCTTGTCAACCAAACCACCGAAACCTTGCAAAACCTCTCAGTCGAATTCGCAACATTAGGAGACCTGAAGGTTGTCGAAAGACCAACTACCCAGAATCTTGGCCCCCACTCATTCCAGTCTGTCCAAGCAACAATCAAGGTTTCGTCCACAGACACCGCAGTAATCTTCGGTAACGTTGTCTACGATGGACCATCATCCACTGAGACTAACGTAGTCATCTTGAACGACGTACATGTCGACATCATGGACTACATTCAGCCGGCTTACTGCAGCGAGACCCAATTCCGAACCATGTGGACCGAGTTCGAATGGGAGAATAAGGTCAACATCAACTCGAAGGCCAAGACACTGAGAGACTTCCTCGACCAATTAATGAAGAGCACAAACATGGCCTGTTTGACCCCTGAAGCAAGCTTAAAGGGGGACTGCCAATTCCTGAGTGCAAATCTTTACGCGAGGTCCGTCTTTGGTTAGTCGCCCCCCTATACATCCATCCCAGTCCCCCGCAAGTTGGTGGCTAATTTTCCATTTTTACAGGCGAGGACGCACTAGCAAACCTCAGCATCGAAAAAGAAGGCGAGAATGGCCCAGTAACTGGCTTCGTCCGCATCCGAAGTAGGTCTCAAGGCCTCGCACTCAGCCTCGGTTCATTGAAGGGCCTGCAAAAATAATGATGGGATGGAAAGGCACAATAATGGGTTTGTCGATGTCCTTTGTTTCTATGTTAACTACTACTACTTTTATCCTTTTTTTTTTTTTTTTAAAAATAGTTCATGCGGGAAATAGGAAAGTATGATAGGAGGAAGCCTTCTGTCGTGTCAGAGTGATGTGTGATGGTGAAACAAAAAAAAAACTTAGTCTTGGTTTTCTCCTCCCAATGCCATTTGCCAAGGCTATTACAGTACGAGTATTAAAGAGAAGAAGCCCTTGGAAAAGCCAGGGTCTCATAGCTAGCGCCATGACAGGCACAGACTTAGATTGCTCGATACTACCGTCTCACGATCTATCACTCGATATACAATTCCATTGTTTACCTTAGCTACCTATCCCACTCTACGGAACTGCGAGACAATTCACTAATAGCGTTACCAAGCCGGAAAAGAAATTAGGAACATCTGACGAGATTACATTATCCACTCCCTCTCTCCTCCTCACCAACCACCCGCATTGAACCAAAGTTCTAATATAAGAAAAAAAATTAAAAAAGGTTAATATGCGGTATTATACCCATACCCATAGGACCCATCCTCATCATCATACTCACCCCTAACCTCCTCCCCCTCGGAACCGGAGTGCCCAGAATGCCCAGAATATTCACTCCTGTAAGGATAACCATCGTCATCACTATATCCCCCTCCTCCGCCACCATTCCAATCACCATACCCACCATATACCTCTTCCTCCTGCTTAACCCTCACAGTTGAAATTCCACCATTAGCCCAGCCACCACGTCCACGTGCGCCTCCAGGACCACCTCTAGTGCTACAACGAGCAGTCTGCTTAGTCCGGCCTCGAGCTGCCGGCGGGGGCGAGCGAGCTTCATTCTTGATGGGCTGTGTGGCGCGGCCACCTCGAGCCCCGCCACGACTACCGCGACCGCCGCGACTTCCGGGCCCACCACGACTTCCGGGTCCACCTCCTCCACGTCCTGGTGCTGTGGCGGGGGGGTTGGGAGCGGAGCGGGCTCCGCGTTTAGCGGTTTGTTTGGCCCTAGGGGCGGGAGCAGGCGGAAGGGCTGTTAAGTATATCTGTATGTTTCCGCCGCCACCGGTTACGATTGGTGGGGCTTGTGCTTTCGCACGGGGTTTCGCCCTTGCCTTCACTTTAACCTCCGGCTCGGGCTCCGGTTCTAGTCCCGCCTGCTTCGCACGGGGTTTTGCTGCCGCTGCTGGAGCAGCAGTCTTCCCGGCACTCGCAGAGGCCTTCTTTGCAACCTTCGTGGCGCCCAAAACCTTCTTCAATGGGTCTTCCTTTTCTTTCTTAACCCCCCCACCACCCTTCCCCTCCTTGTTCAGGCCGGTTGCCTCCCTAACCTGCGCGTTCAGCTTCCGAAACTTGCCATTCTCAATGTGCTCCAGTTCCACCAGATGTTCCGGGATCTGCAGCTCCCCGCGGCGAAGCGCGTTCTCCAGCTTCTCACGCAGTGACTGGATTGTCAACGATTGGGGGGCGTCGAGCCCGTACAGGAGACATTGCCCACGCCACCAGGGTTTCGGCTTTGCTTTGTTGGGGAAGATGTCTGGCGAGGTGAGCAGGAGGGCCGTCAGCGTGCTTAGGGACTCGCGGGCGTGAGTTTCGTGTAGCAGGCCAGAGCCTAAGGTGCTGAAATGAGGAGGGATCTGTACGGCCGGTATGACGATTGCTAGGGGGTGTGTTAGGAGCGTTTTTGATAATGGAGGGTGGGGGCTCACGGTTTAGAGCAGACGCTGTAGATGGTGCCATTGTGTGGTATGTGGTGAAATGTTTCTCTATGAGAAGGGAAGAGAGAAAAGGAGGCGGGGCGAGATGGCTACTATTTGCTTGTTTATCAACAATGACGGGAACTCACGTGGGGCCGTGAGACGGGATTCGGATAGTGGATAATGTACTGTACAGTACTGTACCACTAGCTACCTGGCTCCCGCACTATACCATTGTATAAGTTAGCGGTATTCGAAAAAATATACACACGGTACCAATGAAAACTGTAATTATACAGCTTCCCTATGACCGAAGTGTCACTCGCGCCCTTCGTCAACACCTGAATCGTTTGTTGGGGGGAGATGACACCCTCCCTACTCGAGCGAAGCCGGCTTTTCCAGAGGCCGGGAAATGATCGCACAAGTGGTACAAGTTTAATAGTTACCCCCCTCCCCCCCTCCTAAGATTCTTGAGTTTTTGACCATAGCATTTCGTGTGCGCACAGACTGGTTTGGGGAATTTTTTTTTTTCAAGGTGATCTGGTACAACGGCTGTGCTTCCCAATCGTTTCCAGTCGAACGGCACCGAAGCCACCTGGTCTGATCTTTCCGTTCCGCCCCCAGGATTTTACCCGTGTACGAGTACTGACATAGCACTTGGGTGGGTGTTCGTGAAGTACCGTACTGTATCCGTATCCCCTCGAGTTGATTCATGCTTATTCGGCTGATAACATTGCACGAAAAGGCACCGCCCACGGCAACAGGCGTATGATACTGTATGATACCCCTACAAGCAGGGTACGGGGTTGAAGCCGGACACCCTCACTGCAGTTAGGAACTCGCATGCAAAGGAAAGGGCCTGCCGTGGACTGCCGGCCGCACCCTGTCCTGGACGGGCTGGGCGAGCGGGAGTACCGAGATTCGTACCGTCACGACTAGACCAGTACCGGTATGATACCGTATTGGCCTGAAGAAGGGGGCCCAGGGGAAAGGGGGAGAGGAGGAAGGGGAAAAAAAAAGAAAAAACCCCCATCAAGGACCGAACTCAAAAACCATTTTCGAACACCATACCACTACGGTATTAAATACGGTAACCAATCCTGCACAAAGAGATCACATTTTTCACTCTCCAAAATTTGGCCGAGAACATGCAGGCTCAGAACCGTTTTCCCCCTTGCTTCCTCCCGGATAGCTCACCAGTAAATTACCAGTATTTTGCCTCAGTTCGCAGTGGTTGGACATTTTTTTTGCAGCGGAAACCCAAAAACGAGTGACATGACATGAACCCCAGAGAACCCTCCTCCCCCCTTTGACGGCTCCAAGACCTTCATCACAGCATTGGATCGTTTCGATGGGTGTCGGATACGGTAGGCCAATGGAGAGGATCCTCCCGAATGGGGTCTCTGGAGCGTTGGTAGGGGGGGGAGATGATGCGAGCGAGATCCAGAGGCCATCGAGTCGGTTGTTCGGGGCTCCTCCAATGATACTGGCTTGGGGCATACATTACCCGTATCGTGCTTGTACGAGCACATTCTCCCGCTCCCGCTGTACCATTTAAAACTAAGGACCAATGGGGGTAATGAGCTAGATGTACTCGCACAAACACCGGTGGCTATCTCCTCCTTTGATTTAGCAGCCTCTCGCGCTATTTGGGGCGTCACGCTGGAGAAGGAAATATCTCTGGGTCTTTAACGGGACTCCTCGGGAGCCGCTGGATCAGGGCTCCTGTAGTCTGTATTGTACTATTAAATGTTTTGAAATTCGGGACCAAGCGAGGGGAGAAGCCCTAGTGATCGAAGCCTTACTATGATATGGCTCCGGACATCTTAACTGTGCACCAAATAATTTGTGACAGGGGACGTCTAGGCATTCAGCTACAAATGCAAAAAGTGTACAGATGTTCAAGTCCTGGACACAACATAGTTATTTTTAATATGTTCAAGCCACATATCATTCAAAAAAATTACCCTCGCTAACACCTCATGTGGCTTGACAATTAACAAAAAACTCTAACCTTGTTGGGAATTGAACATATGTATGAAGGGGGTAGGGGAAAGTCTGGCGAACATGGCGGTGCATATGGCAGCACATTTATTCCATAATTGGCATGTATATATAATAAAACTAGTAATGCGTAGAACCACTATCCATATTAATAACAGCTTGTAGCCATTCTGGCATGCTTCAGATAAGACCCTTCAAAAAATCAATTGATACAGAATCTCAGACAATGTGTAGAGCTACCTTTAGAGGCCCCAATTCCTCAATCCTTCCCTACTGTTCTTGTAACTCATACTTTATTCATCCCCAAACCTTTTCTATAAGATTAAGATCTGGAGACTGGGGCAGCCAATCCATTATCCTGTCTACCATATTCTTCACCCAATACCTAGTTGCAAATTTCTGGTAACCTGGAGCCCAATTCTCTACTACTTGTGTCTAGCCTTACTCTTTACAAGTAGTATATCAAAAAGAAATAAGGAGTGAATCAAGAACTTGCTATGTATAGGTAGCAGAATCGATAAAAACTTTATTAGATACAAATATCAAATTGGACTTCCTTTTTTTACAAAATGCCTCACGTACTATAATTCTATCATGGCTAGAGCTCTTTCAATCATCAATGCAGTCTAGATGGTATTCATCCACTATGTTTTGTATTACTAGAGGTTGATGGCTAAAGCCCACTCTCGAGAAGTAGGACTTATCAGAAAATAGGATACTAGACCAGTGATCAAAAAGGTAATTCAAGTGGGCTTATACCTACTGAACTCATTGTATATGATTTCTGGCCTTACTTTGAACTTCCATTAAGGTTGGTACTTATAATAGTCCATATTACCCATTACTCAGCCAATGAGATCTGCTGCATAGGAATAACCCATCTTCTTATGTATTATATCCCAACTTATATGCTGAGTCGACCAATACTGTGTTTGTTACTGGTATGAGTACTAGGTTATATTTTATGTTTAGTTTTATAGTATTGTCTGATACTTGTATTATTTCATATATATCACTTAATACATACAATATTTTATATTTGGTTTAACAGTATTATTTGATACTTATATTGTTTCATATATATTACTTGATCCACATAATGTTTTATTGATAGTTTCATGGTATTATTTGATACAGATATTATTTCATATGCTATTACTTGATACATGCAAGGTTTTATAAAATTGCTCACATTGGTTATAAGTGATAGGTTGTATAAAAAAACTACTAGTTTTGGTGATAGAAACAGCAGACTTTGACTAACAGTATTTCTAATATACTTGATTGAAAATCGTGACTGGTTTGATTTCCTACTATATCTGTAACTGGGACGGGTACTAGGCCAGGTTTTATGTTTGATTGCACAGTATTCGTTGATACTTGTATTGTTTCGTGTGCTATCAGTTGATACACAAAAGGTTTTATATGTGGTTTCACAGTATCATTTGATACTGGTATTGTTTCTTGTACTATTAGTTGATACATACTATGTTGTACCATTTAGCTCATACTGGATATAAGCGATATGCTGTATTTAAGGACTACTGATTTCAACGATAGAAATAGCAGACTTTGACTGACAGTATTCTAAATATACTGGATCCAATAATTGCTTCTTTGTTTCGCTATTACAGTCTTCGAAGCCACTTTTAGAAAGCAGGGTGCGCTTCTTGTTGACCCGGGAGCCATCTGCTCCTATCATACTGCTATGTGACTAGGAGCTAGTCTGAACATGTTATACTTTTTTAACCTCAGCAAGTGGTTAGAAAGCCGTTTGGACCAGGCCTGATCAACCCATGAAGCCTCCAACCAGAAGCTAGCAGTGGAGAGCGGCAGAACTGAGGAAGGTTCAGCTCTGCCAACACGACACTATTGAGTCATTAGAGACTCAAAGTGGGAAGCAGGTCCCACGGGAAGGCCTTACCAAAAGAAGGCAACCCAGGAAACTGCAAGGACCAAAGAGCAACTTCGCAATTGACGAAGCAGCAAGACAAATAGCATGAGACCTGGGTATGCAAGCCTTGCGCAAATCAACCGCTCAGTTAGGAAAGTCAGCAACAAGCCTCCCTAGGCTTTTCCCCTTGAGCTCCAGCAAAGGAAAGACCCCGGCACAACAACTGAAAGAAGAAAACCCACCTGTCTGCACTCTGAAGAAGGAAGATGACTATGAAAAGAAATCGGAACAATTGGTAGTGGCAGTATCACCAGACGAATCTCTAGCGACTCATTGGACCATTCGTCAGACAACAGCTCCAGTACTGAAGGGTCCAAACACGGTTTGGCCAAAGAAGAATCAGCCACACCATCCGGCCGCTAGGTCAGGTGACCAGGGCCGAAGGTTAAGCTTCTCCTGCCATCCACATTCTCAGGTGAAAAGGAATACTGTAACGTGTTCGGGCTAGGCCCTAGTCACGTATCGGTACGATAGGAGCAGATGGCTTCGTGGTCAACACGAAACGAGCGCTGCTTGCTAAAGGAGGCTTCGAACGGGGTGTAATAGGGGATCAAAGAAGTAACCGTTCAACCAAGTATATTTAAGAATACTATCTGTCGAAGTCTGCTGTTTCTATCGCGGGAATCAGCGGTCTTTAAATACAGCATATCGCTTATTTCCAGTATGAGCGATATTGCAAAACAATGTGTGTATCAACCGATAGCACACGAAACAATACAAGTATCAAACGATACTGTGAAACCAAACATAAAACATAAAACATAAAACCCTAGTAACCCGTACCGGTTACAAATACCTAAAACCGGAGGCATTTGACACATGGGTAATGACCACTTCCCAATATCTCGCCCTGCATGACATGGAGAAGACAAAGGAAGGAAGTGGAGCATACTTCGGAAGTATCTGTATGGGAGAGGCAGAACAAGCATATTACCAAGCAGTAAACTACTATGACAGCAAGGGAAACAGGATAAGGAATTACTTTGATAAGATACCTGGGAGATAGATTCCAGTCCTCACGAAATATGGAAGAACTATATAAGAGGTTCAATGATATCCAACAAGTACCAAACAGGAAAACAGACAGGATAATCTTGGTAGCAACAGATCTCTTAATGTACCAGGGATGATTGTCTAACGGAACAGTATCACAGTATACATTGCTGCAGAGGCTGTATGAAGCGATGCATTCCAGACTACGGTAGGAGGTGCAACCCATAGAAGAAGAAGGAGGTTCTTTTGACAAGATCGTCAAACGAGCGGAACACAAGGATGCCATCCTTTATGAGACAGGAGTTTAGCGAATGTACACACCCCAGCAGGGGAGCAGTAAAGGATTGTCCTTGCATGATAATGTAAGAAACGAATAACCACACTCCGAAGGTTCGAAATATAAGAAAGGCAAGAAGCAGAAAAGATGTGATAAAGGTACATGTTTCAAATGTGGGAAAAAGGGGCACTATGCAAAGGACTACTATACCAAGAAAGGAAAGGAAAACCGGTAAAACGAGATATAAGTACAAACTATAAGGAAGCAACTGAATACGACAAAATTGAAATCAACTCTGTAGAAATAGAAAGCCTTCGAACGTAACCAACACTGGCGATCAAGCCCTATGATTTGCTAGAAGGTGCGATCTACATAGAGGGCCATCTAGCAAAGTTACTACTCGATACAGGAACAATTGCTTGTGATATAATTAGCACTACTTTTATCTCTACCTATGGTATACCCACAGACCCCCTACCTCAGCCAAAAACGGTCAACATGTCTATGAAAGGCTCCTGCTCCTCAAGCTACAAGAAGTGTGGGCTGACCGTAGAAATCGAAAAAAAGATATAGACAAATCGGAGGATGTTGGTAGGAAACCTCCTAAAATATAATGCTCTAATCAGAATGCCATTCCCGAAACGACACAACGCTCTTATCAGATGTGGGGACACAGCCATGGGGTTTTCCGATAATGGACTGCGTGTACTATACAAACCAACAAGCGGGGAATTCTGACCTGCTGTCTTGAATACTACCTTAGCAACATTGTTGGAAGAATATGTAGATGTATTCCTGGACAAGGTCCTTGAAATACTACCTCACGTGCGTAAAATTATCCCCCACATTCCGATACAAGATCCAACTGATCTAAAAAACCAACCAACATAGTCAATTCCGCAAGCATACAAAGAGAGGCTCATGAATTGGATAAATGAAAAATTACTAGCTGGAGTAATTATATGACAGGAAGTGCCAGGAGCGGCACTTATGTTTGTGCCACCAAAGTCGGACAGAAGGATCCGCCCTCTAGTAGACTTGAAACTTCGAAATGACAACACAATCCTAGATAGTCAGTTCATTCCCAATGAACAGCAGATCCTAGAATGTATTAGATGAGCAAAATTTAGTAGTAAGATTGACCTAAGTGATGCATACTTCCAAACACAAGTGGACCAAGACAGTGTTAAGTTCAACTTATTCAAAAACCCATTTGGAGTGTTTGTCAGCAAGGGGATACTACAAGGAGGCATGAATGCACCGGAAACCTTTATGTGAATAATAGAAGACCTGCTGAGTGAATTCCTATATCATTTCATATAGGTATACTTTGATGATATTGTCATATTCTCAGACACATCAAAGGAACATGAAAGGCATATACACTAGGTATGTGACCAGTTCAGGGAAGCAAAATTCTACGCAAGTAAGAAGAAATCAGTACTATTCGCAGATAAGCAGAAAGTACTAGGACACATAGTAGATGAAGAAGGAATCCATACTTCCCCCCAGAGGATATCGTCCATTGTATATTGGAAGACGCCCCAAGACAAAAAGGAATTGTAATGCTTTCTGAGAATTGTGAATTGTTTTGCCCAGTTCCTCCCACACCATGCTACTCTAATGGCACCAATAACAGACTCAACGGAAAATGCCGAATTCGTATGGAGAACCACACACATCAAACCACCTTTGAAGTGGTTAAAAAGTAGATTGTTGACTACCAACCTGTGTGGCCAATAGACATACGAAGCATGGAACCAATCTGGTTAATTACATACCCCTTAGATTTGGGAATAGGGGGATAGGTAGAACAGGGACCCACATATGAGTTGGCTCAACTGGTCATGTTGCACAGCAGGAAGTTCACCAACAAACAGACAAATTATGGAACCACCGATAGGGAGGCCCTAGTAGTAGTAGAGATGCTTAAATGGTTCCACAATTTACTAATAGGAAATACTTTCATAGTAGTAACGGACCACTAGCCCCTGACACATCTATGAACCACAAAGAACCCACATAGAATGTATGTTGGATGGCTCAGTGCCTTGGGAAAATACGATGTGAACATAGTCTGTGCACCAGAAAGTACGAACTATTTAGCCGATACTCTTTCCTAGATATACAAGGGAGGATCAGACTTGAACCCGCTCTACGGCTACAATTATACAAATGAAGCCGATGGCATCTCGGACAACATGGTCTACAAGGAAGAATCATACACAAGGGAGCCTGAGTGAGGCATCCCCTCCACTTCCCCTCCTTACTTATATACTGAGTACCGCAATGAGGCCCCTGTGCCCCCTGGGAGCCCCCGCTCAATTCCTGCGGGAAATGATTGGGATGATAAGTGCACCTTACGAAGCACACCACCCAAGGAACTCCTATATAGCAAACTCCACTATTTATATTGTTAAGTAGACCAGTGCCTATATCATCAAACCGAGATCACATGTATGAATAACGGTCCTAGGCAGCCAAGCAAGCCAACCCCTCTACCTCCTAGTAAAGGACCGAGTTCTACATGCACAGTACCTGACCCAAGCCCTCTGGAATCCCCCATGATCAATGACCGGGAGTGGCAGCAAACGATTGGTGGTAGACCGAATAGTGCTGGGAAAGGGCCATCCACTCTCATTCAGCCGATGCCCAGGTCACTCATGATCCCTTTAATACCGAACTCAGAAGTCATGGTATTCCGCATGCCTGGGCCAGACAGCTCACCCCTAATCACATATGCAGAGTGGATAGAAAACTGTAGCAATAAGACAATAGTCTTAGTGATGCCTACAATGATGGATGAATATCGGCGTAGACTATACATTGTTTTGGAAGACAATGGGAAGGATGACCCACCCAAAACGACCAGAAGAAGTGAAATGGAAGATGAGCTGGACACCAGACAAGCAGTCAAGGAAATGATTGCAACATTGTGAAAGCACATTGTTGCAGCATACTGGAAAGAACCGATATGGAAAAAAGTCAATAAAAACAAGGACTGCAAAGGAGATTTGTCCTCCTACATAGTCGCAAATGGAACGCTGTATGCAAAAAAATTATACGGCGAAGACAGCCTGTATATTCCCAAAGGCCCCATGTTCAGGAATACTACACTAACAGAGTACGTCATAGCCAAGATCCCCAACAAAGGCCATCACAGTACTGAACGGAACTTATGGTATGCTAACAAGTACCTATTCTGGCCTGAAATAGGGAAGGACTTCAGAGCATATGTGGCCCAATACCACACCGGTTAGATGAACAAAGAACCCACAAAGTTACCAGAAGGAAAGACCCAAACAATTGTTCTACTATCTGAGATTTTCAAATCGATAGCTATTGACTTTGTCGAACTCTTCCACAATTCATGGGGATACAATATAATCTTAGTAGCTATAGATAGGTTTTTGGAATTTACATGGCTCATACTGAAAAACACGAAAGTTACGTCAATAACATCCTGGGAACTACTATGCAACAGGATATTTACACCCCGCGGTTATCCAGCAAGAGTGGTAAGCGATACAGACCCAAGATTCGAGTCACATGTTTGGAGAAAGCGGTGTCGATCACTAGCAATGGAACATATCAAGGCAGTACCAGGACACGATCAGATGAAGGGACAAGTCAAAAGAAAAATTCGGGAACTGAAAATGGCTCCACGAAATCTAGTCAATATAAGACAGAACAATTGGTTTGATCCCATACCTGGAATGGCTGTATACTTAAATACAGGACAGTCTGAAACTCTTAGTATGCCATCTTACAAGGTAGTTTATAGAAAAAATTACTCATTATTCCTTCTGGTGAATTTCAAGAACTTCGCCATACCAGTAGCCGATGAATTGCTAAACAGGCACTAAGTGATCCGGAACACCGCATTCAATGCTATCAAACTGGTACGATTCAGGAGTACGGGAACGGCAGCAAAACGATGCAGACACCACACAGCAATCAGGATAGGCGACCAGTTATTGGTTTACAGAAACCTGTTTGCAACTGAGTCCGGCTGAAGCAAGAAATTGCAACCACACTGGTAAGTACCATTCACGATAATTGGATATGATAACTATACAGAAAACTACATGGTGGAAATAGATGGAAGAATGTACATAAACCGAGAAGTGACATTTTATGTATCCATAGTGAAAAGATACCTCTTTAACAACAATGCAATATTCCTGTGAAGAAGCCACGCAAAGTTACCTCCGATTGTGGTTAACGAAAAACTGGAGTGGGAAGTGGACGCTATACGAGACCATGGAAGGCGGTATAATTGTGACCGGTCCCTGGTGAAGTAGGTGGGATACCCGGAAATGGAGAACAGCTAGGAACCTGTCCAAGGATTGGAAAATGCGATAGAACTAGTAAACGAATAGTGGGTCGATAACAAACTAAAGGATGAACTACCCCTTACAATAAACTATGTGATGGTGGCGTGGAGCCCAACTCTGCCAGAAATCCAACATCTCTATTCGGATACAAATGAAAGGATCTAAGACGGTTTCTGGGCATCCCATTTCGAACAGCGATTTCGAAAGCAGCGAAGGTGAGAATCGGGTAATGGAAGACGAAGCTGCATACCTGGCATGGCTGGCGGAAGGCAAGTACTGGGAATAACAAAGGAAGAAAACACATACCATCCAACAGCCTCACGATATCAAAGCATGAGCAAGTGCCTTGCAGACTGCGCCATCAGCTAATGGAACTGTTGGTGAACCCTGATATTATCCTTTGATGATACCTTACAGACCAACTATTTATATACATTTGCAACAGATGCCTTGAGATAACAACTGAGTCAACAGGATAGATGTGAGGAGAAATGCTATCAGGTAAATTCCGCTTCGGTAGTGGTTGCTACCTAAGTATGGAAAAATGTGATATATGTGTGGAGAAAGAAGAAACCGAGATTAAGTACCACCCATCTTTCTCTGAGCACCAAAGCGAAACTGACACCGAGATATAAGTACCACCCACCTTCCTCTGAACACCCAAGTGAGACCGATATTGAGATATAAATATCATCCACCTTTTAGCAAACATATGGGAAATATTCACTGTGTTGCCCACAACTGAAAAACTCCGTACTCTTCCACAAAGAAAACTGAAAAATGTCGATCTACGAAGAAGTCAACGTGAGAGCACGACACCAGGTCATCAGGCACCTACTATACCATAGAACAGTTCCATTAAGCACATATGGGAAGATATTCTATGTTGGCTACTATGAAGAATGCGGATGAATTGGTATCGGGACAGAGGATTGGGAGGACTGGATGGTTCAAGACTGGATTGATTTACCACACTACTTGGAATCAGGTTGCTTTCTGCGCGAAGTGCCCTGTCAGGATTGTTTAGAAAGATTGTTGGAGGGTACGCAATGGATATTGCAGGATGACAGGAGAATGTTACAGGATAGTGATGATGATGAGGATGGGTCCTATGGAGACCTTCCGGAAAATAGCGGGTTTACTGAGCATTAGGATTTCATTAGATTATTTTGTTTGGTGAAATTGTTCTTTTGTTTTGGGAGTGTAACCGCTACAGATACTAGGTTAGGTTTTATGTTTGAATTCACAGTATCATTTGATACTTGTATTGTTTTATATGCTATCAGTTGATACACAGAAGGTTTTATATTTGATTTCACAGTATTGTTTGATACTTGTATTGTTTCGTGTGCTACCAGTTGATACATACCATGTTTTCCCACATCGCTCATACTAGATATAAGCGATATGCTGTATTTAAAGACCACTGATTTCCACGATGAGAACAGTAGACTTTGACTGACAGTATTCCAAATATACTTGGGTGATTGATTACTTCTTTGTTTCTCTATTATACCCTTCGAACCCTCCTTTAGAAAGCAGTACTCGCTCCATGTTGACCAAGAAGCCTTCTGCTGCTATCATACTACTACGTGACTAGGACCCAGTCTGAACACATTACAATATCTTCTAGAAGCCTGTTTTAGTAAGTAGTGCTCACCTCTGATTGACCAAGTGGCTATCTACTCCTATTGTAATGTGACCTGAATAGGACTATGGTCCGGATATATCACATTTTTTTAACCTCTACAAAGAGTTAGAAAGATATCTGGAACAGGCCTGATCAATCTATAAAAGTCCAGTTAGACGCCAGTAGCACGGACCAGCAGAACCTAGGAGTGTTTAGCTTTGCCTACATATCACCATTGAGTCATTATACACTTGCAGTAAGCAGTAACTTTTATAGGATAACGTAAGCAAGAAAAGAAAATCTACAAAACCAAAGGAATCGAAGAGCAATTTTATAACTCACGAAGCAGCCCCCTAGCTCACATGAGACCTAGCTATAAGAACCCTTAGTAAATCTACTAAGGAATTAGGAAAGGAGGCATCCTGAACCACATAACTCTTTCCGAACAGCTCTGCCAAAGAAAAGGCCCTTGTACAACTACATAAAAAAGAGAGTCCTACCTCATGTATCTTATACGAAGAAAAGGTTGAAATCCTAGAACAGACTACAGTACTTGAATCATCGTACAACTTGCTAGATGTCTCATCGGATGACAGCTCAAGCAGTGAAGACTGGAAAGACAACAGGTCAGAAAGTAGTTCTGCCGTCGGCTGGGTGACAAGGACTAAAGATCAAACTGCAAATTCCTCCCACATTTTTGGGCAAAAAGGAGGACCTAAAACTCAAGGCATTCGACTAACACGTTATGACTACATTTTAGTATCTTGCCCTACATGATATTGACAAGATGAAGGAAGGAAGCAGAGCATACTATGGAGCCTTCAGTATGGGGAAAGCAGAGAAGGCATACTACTAGGCAATGAAGTACTATGAAAGTGGAGAAAAAATGTGAGGGACAATACAGATAAAATATCTAACAGACAGGTTCCTGTCCTCAAGAAATGTCTAAGAACCTTACAAGAAGTGCAAAAACATTTAGCAAGGTTACAAGGGGAAGATTGAATAAATCATATAGTTATGGAAATAGAGTTGCTGATCACTAGGAATCAAACACATCAAAGTGGTACCTGATGAACATGAAATGAACAGGCAAGTTGAATAAACGGTTTGAGAACTGAAAACAGTCCTTTACAACTGGGTAAATTCAAGAGGGAATATGTAACCGGTACGGGTTACTAGGGTTTCATGTTTTATGTTTTATGTTTGGTTTCACAGTATCGTTTGATACTTGTATTGTTTCGTGTGCTATCGGTTGATACACACATTGTATTATGTTTGCTTTCACAGTATTGTTTGATACTTGTATTGGTTCGTGTGCTATCGGTTGATACACACATTGTTTTATGTTTGGTTTCACAGTATCGTTTGATACTGTTATTGTTTCGTGTGCTATGGGTTGATACACACATTGTTTTATGTTTGGTTTCACAGTATCGTTTGATACTTGTATTGTTTCGTGTGCTATCGGTTGATGCACACAT
>PYWC01000033.1:410580-599376 GCA_003182015.1 Tuber magnatum
GTAGCGGTACGATAGGAGCAGATGGCTTCGTGGTCAACACGAAGCGAGCGCTGCTTGCTAAAGGAGGCTTCAAACAGGGTGTAATAGGAGATCAAAGAAGTAACCGTTCAACCAAGTATATTTAAGAATACTCTCTGTCGAAGTCTGCTGTTTCTATCGCGGGAATCAGCGGTCTTTAAATACAGCATATCACTTATCTCCAGTATGAGCGATATTGCAAAACATTACGTGTATCAACCGATAGCGCACGAAACGATACTAGTATCAAACGATACTGTGAAACCAAACATAAAACAATGTTTGTATCAACTGATGGCACACGAAATACTACAAGTATCAAACGATACTGTAAACCTAAACATAAAACAAGTTGTGTATCAACCGATAGCACACGAAACACTACAAGTATCAAACGATACTGTGAAACCAAACATAAAACAATGTTTGTATCAACCGATGGCACACGAAACACTACCAGTATCAAGCAATACTGTGGAACCAAACATAAAATCATAGTAACCCGTACCGGTTACAAAGTTAGTACGCTTCAGAAGTACAAGAACCATAGCAAAACAACTAAGGCACCAAACGCCAATAGGAGTAGAGAACCAACTACTAGTATATGGAAATCTACTTATTACGCAATCTGGATAAAGTAAAAAATTCCAATCCCACTAGTGAGGACCCTTTAAGATAATCGGATATGATGACTATATAGAGAACCGTTTGGTCAAAATGGATGGAAAGATATACCAACACTGAATGGTGACCTTCCACATACCCATGGTAAAGAAATACATACCAAATGATGATACTGCCTTCTTAGGAAAAAGCCACATGAAACCCACCTAGCTTGTGGTAAGTGAAAAACCTAAATAGGGAGTGGAAATAATACGGGACAATACAAAATGATATGACCATAACCAATTCTTGGTAAAATAGTCAGAATACCCTGAAACAGAAAACAGTTAGGAGCTACCAGAAGGATTAGAAAATGCAATAGAATTCGTGAACAAATAGTGGGCAGGAAACAAATCTGATGATGAATTACCTAGTACTATAAACTATGTAATAGTAGTATGGAGCCCAATGCTACCTAAGATCCAAAAACTCTAACCCAATACAAATAAAGAAATACAAGACAGGTTCTGGTTCGTACATTTCAAGATTGGTTGCAAGAGCAGTGGAGATGAAAACAAAGTAATACAGGATGAAGCCGCATATCTGGCACAGCTGGCAGAAACTGAGTACTGGCCTTAACTGAGAAAAAACTTACCATTTAATAGCCTTACGATGTCAAACTATGAGCAGGTATCTTAGAGACTGTGCTATCAGGTAATAAGACTGTTGGTAAACTATAATATTCTCTCTAGACAATTTCTTACATACCAATTATTTATACACATGTGGAATAAACACCTTAAAACAACCATCTAATTGATGGAATAAATGTGGAGTAACATCATACTGGACACATTGTGACTTGGTAGTGAATCTTACCAGAGTACGGAAAGATACAAAATATGCAAACAGACCATAGAAAAGAAAGATAAATACCACCCCCCACCTCCTGAACCCCCTAGGTGAGGACAACTACAACCAGTATAGGTACTAGGTTATGTTTTAAGTTTGGTTTCACAGTATTATTTGATACTTGTATTGTTTCATGTGCTATTGGTTGATACAGACAATATTTTAAGTTTGGTTTTATAGTATAATTTGATACTTGTATTGTTTTGTGTGCTATCGGTTGATATACACAATATTTTATAATATTGCTCATACTGGTTATAAGCAATAAGTTATATTTAAAGACTGCTGATTTCTGTGATGGAAACAACAGACTTCAACTAAGAGTATTTCTAACATACTTGAGTGAATAGTTATTTCTTTGATTCCCTACTACATCCTCCCAAAGCCTCCTTAGATAAGAAGTGCTTGCCTGTAACGACCCAGCATACGTGAGCTATGGCAGCCGGAACCTACACCCATACAGGTAGCCCAGAGGCGAACAGGTAGGAACCGGCAGGCAAGTGAGTACTAGACCTACGGAGACCCAATGGCCCGGGCTCCGAGATGAGCAGACTTAGTGGACAAGTATTTAGGTACATGGCTACGCCCAAGATTGGTGTCAGCGTACTTAGGGACCTATGAAGGGCCAATACACAGCTAGGCTGGGTAACTAGAGAAAGGCCGAATGTGTCTATCCCTGGAAGAGGGATAGATAGGGTAACAGGAGAAAATCCACTTGTCCACCGGACAAGATTACCCTACCCACAGAACAGGGTTACCCTGCCTTGAGGCTTGGATTACCCTGTTCAAGGACCTGAGTTACCCTACCTGCCAATACGAAGTCCCTCGGGGAGTTTGGGAAAAATGACTGGAATGTTTGTCACACGAAGCCATGCATAATACTGGAATCTGGGGTTCCGGGAGATGCTATTGGGCGAGCTACGCAGCTACGGAGAAGCTGTAAATTGAAGACATTATTCCTATCATGCCCCTCCGGCCCCGCCTTGAGGCCCGGACGTCATGGGCAAACGGTTGTGTAGTTGTGTGCAGTCTACCAAAGGAGGATCTTTGGAGACCCGCTTGCAACACCGTATACGTTGCTGCCGTCCGGTCGACCGTAAGCTGTTCGCAGGATATATAAGGGGGCATAGGGTGGAAGGTGGAGTACCTCCTCCAAGTTGTTCGGAGTAAAACGGACCAAAACTGACGGAGTTAACGGGAGTTAACCGTGGGGGTCCCGAAGGTAGTCCCGGGTGGTGCCGGGACGACTGGGAACGTTTTGCACCTACCACGCCCAAGGATGTCCCCAACGCCATAGGCTCTGAGAGGGAAGTGCAGAGACACTAAAAGCATGATTCCTACCGCAGGTAAGGTGTATCCGAGGTAGTGGTCATGGGTAGCGCCCATTGGATCACTCCTGGACCACCGTATCCTGCGGAAGACACCGGAAGCCCGAGACTCGTAAATAGTAGATAGATAAACCGCTCACGGTAGCTTCCGGCGTCAAGAAGAAATCAACGCGCATGGGAAGGGTGTCATAGATAGTCTAGTTCAGCAAGGGGTCTTGACAGTTAGCCACTGGCAAGTCCCCGATGCGCAGAGGTTTTCACTCCGGCGGGCAGAATGGAAATGCGCCGCAGAAACGATATGCACATATGGTGAACGCCGACTAGAGCGGGTCGACACATACATGCCCGAAGGGGGTGTCAGGAGACGTGTCGGACCGCCCTTAGCGGAGAAGGGTGTGCTCGAATAGTTGGAGTAAACTGATGGGGGAGTTTCTGGCATAAGATAAAACTACCTGAAAGTCTATGCGAGAACTCTCCTACTCCAACAATCAATCCTCTCGAGACCTTAATTGAGTGAAGCGTCAGGCTTAACGATATTAAGTTTTACCGTCTACTTTACTCTTACATCTGTGTGAACTTTTGGCGATAAGTTTGAAGTTGTTTGGTGCGGTCGCAACCTTGGGATCCATCTTCCTAGGGGTGCCCCCGTTACATTGCCTCTTGTTGACTGAGAAGCCATCTGCTCCTATTATACTACTACGTGAATAGGACCCTAGTCTGAACATATTACAACAATAAAAATACCTCTCTTCCACCTACTATCATTTATGATAATAACCTCCCTCTATCTGAATAATCTTAATGATGTTAAACCATAAGGTAGTCAGCCTAAGACTATGCCAGCAGATAGTGAAACTACTGATGTACCGCAACACAATTCTACTAAGTACTATTTGGAAAGTTTTTGCTTCAACTACTGTGAGGAATCTGGATGGGTCAACATCAAGCCCGAGAATTGGAAGTATTGAGTGGTACAGGACTATATTGACTTACCACACTACTAGGAGTCTGGATGTTTCGTGCCTGAGGCAACATGTATGGAGTATTTGGACAGATAGTTGGAGTGTGCAGAATACATGTTGTAGAATGATATAAAGATACTGCAATATAGTAATGACATTCAGGATGTGTCCTATAGGGATTTTCAGGAAAATAGAGAGTTTACTGACTACTAGGATTTCTTTATGTTGTTTTGTTTGGTGAAATTGTTATTTTGTTTTGGGAGTGTAACTGGCATGGGTACCAAGTTATGTTTTATCTTTGGTTTCACAGTATTATTTGATACTTGTATTGTTTCATGTACTATCACTTGATATATATAAGGTTCTATAAAATTGCTCATGCTGGTTATAAGAAATAAGTTGTATTTAAAGACTGCTGATTTCTGCAATGGAAACAGCAGACTTAGACTAACAGTATTTCTAACATACTTAGTTGAATAGTTATTTCTTTGATTTCCTACTACATCTTCTCAAAGACTCTTTTAGAAAGTAGTACTCACTTCTTGTTAATCTACAAGACATCTGCTCCTATCGTAACACTACACAAATAGAACTATGGTCTAAACACATTACTAAGACAGTGTACCTACTCATGCTGTATGACGCTTCTAACTCCTCAGTACTGAATACCAAATCTCCACCCTACTCCACAGATACCTAGCAAATTTACTAGATTTAAACACAATTGAGAAGCTTTGGAGACTTATAAAAGACTACCTCTACTAGCTCCCAAAGTGTCTATCCACTTTAGCTACTATAGAGAATGCTCCCTGAGATGCTGTTACAAACAGTGATTGAAGTGGAAGATTGGTTATATCATAGAAAACTCAGAACAGAATATTCGAAGGACAGAATCAGGTGAACTGGTAAGGCTTATCAGCAAGGCAGATTGCCTAGACTTTCATACTATGACTTACAGTTGAGGTCATAGGGTCTCACATATCTCACAGTTGTGAGTTACTAGCATGTTATAATTGGTTGATGTGTTTGAACAACTCATAGTTGCGAGTTGTATAATGTAATGATCTTTGGACATGACTCGGGTAGCCAGTCATAGGTCTTATCTATATGATACACTTAGCGCACATGACTATAGCAGATAACTCTGAGGTATCAGTCACAGGATTAGGGTTGGTGTGAAGAGCGAGTATAAAAGAGATTGCTAGGATGCAGGAGAATAAGCTCTTTACGCAATCATCCTTGTATCTTCTTGCCTATAACTTTACTTTACTCTTTGCCTAAATGGCTACATTGTGCACATACTCTTGTAAGCAAGTCATCAGATAGGACCCTTGGGTGCTTACCTATTCAACTCAGAGAAAGAAGTCTGGTCTTGAATGTTGAGGCTAAGGTATCGTCATCTATGTGAGAGAAGTACTAACTGGTTAGAATTGTTACAGATGCTTGGAATTTAATCACTAATAATAAGATTGAAAAATTAGTTTCTTCAATGCCAGAATATATTCAAGCAGTCATACAGGTGAGGGGTGGTTATACCTCTTTTTAGTCTCTCCTTTTGTATCCTTTTCTTCCTAGTTAGTCCCATCCTTCATTCAGTATTTCTACCTTTTATTTTATTTTATTTTATTTTAATTTTAATTTTAATTTTTTTGAATCTCTGAAATCTGTATTTCATCTACTCTCCTTTAATACTTGGCTTCCGTTCCTTCTCTTGTTCTTTTATTTATTCATTGTTTCATAGTTTGTACTTTGTTTATTTACTATATCAATTTGATTATTTGAAACCAGAACTCAATGTTCATGCTGCTTTACTGAATCTACCCTTGTGCACTGATGGGAACTTGGACCACCTTTCCCCCTGTCCGTCTCATCATTTATCCCCTGGCCCGAGTACTTGTACCCTGCTAAAGCTTATTCCGAGTGATTGATAAAATACCATCGGATAAGATAAGATCCGACAACCAACCTAACCTTTCCATGTCCCGTGCCCTTTATCACGCGGTCCACACCTGCCATCCGTTCAAGGTTTCAGAGCTTCTGGGTTCGCGAACCCAGAGTCTCCCACCTTTCCCACTAACAACCCACAAATGACGGTCTCCAGCGGTGACAACGCCCCAGCGCCTGCCCCCAGTGGGGGCGAATTAGCCCAACAAATGAACGAAGAGACGAAAAAGAAGTACACTAAAGGTACCCCTTCCACCCCTTCCTCCTGCCTATGGACCAACCCTAACGTGCCCCCTCCCCCCACAGATCGCAAGGTCGGAGAAGGAACCTACGCCGTGGTCCACCTCGGCCACGTCAAATCCACCGCCCTCCCCGTGGCCATCAAGAAGATCAAACTCTCCGCGATGGTGGACGGGATTTCGATGGATGCGATCCGTGAGGTCAAGTTCCTGCAGGAGCTGCGGCATGAGAACATCATCCGGCTGATCGACGTCTTCTCCAGCAAGAACCAGAACTTGAACCTCGTGCTCGAGTTCCTGGACTCGGATCTCGAGATGATCATCAAGGATACTAAGATTGGGTTCGGTGGCGCGGATATCAAGAGTTGGCTTGCCATGAGTTTGAGGGGGCTTTGGTGGTGTCACAAGAATTTTGTTTTGCACAGGGTTGCTTTATTCCATGTTTCTCCCTAAGGGGAGGGGCCCAGGGGCTAACGAATGGTGGTGAGGTGGTGGATAGGATATCAAACCAAACAATCTTCTCCTAGCAACAAACGGTCAACTAAAACTCGCTGATTTCGGCCTTGCCCGCAGCTTCTCCGACCCATACCGCGCCATGACCAGCACGGTGATAACCCGCTGGTACCGTCCTCCGGAGCTCCTCTTTGGCGCAAAGTCCTACTCATCATCCGTGGACATATTCTCCCTCGGCCTCGTCTTTGCGGAGCTCCTCCTCCGCGTGCCCTTCCTCCCCGGCGACTCGGATGTGCACCAGTTGAAACTAATCGCCACGGCGCTCGGCACACCGACGGAGCAGAATTGGCCGGGTGTGACGAAGCTGCCGGAATATGTCATCCCGAACACCGAGGATATCAGGCCCGAGCAAGGGAGACTCTTCTACGGCGAGACTTTCAGGGCGCTGACGCCGGAGGGCCTGACACTGCTCATGTCCATGCTTAGGTTGGATCCCCGAAAGCGCTGGTCTGCGAAGCAGTGCTTGGAGAGCGAGTGGTTCAAAGAGGAGCCTACGCCTACGAATCCAGAATTGCTACCTAGAAAGGGTGGCGGGAAGGGGATTGAGAAGGTCGGAGGTGATCTCAAGAGAAGGGCGGGTTGGGATGAAGGTGCCGAAACTGCGGAGCTGGAGGGACATAGAGGTAGGAAGGTTGCTAGGAAGTTGGACTTTGGCGGGGGATAGAGTCACTTTTTTTTTCTTTTTATGATTTAGAAAAGGGGGCCTTACTGTATACTTAATTTGCGGCGTTAGAAAAAAATGGGGCGTTCTGTTTTTGCTTTGTTATTGTATCTCTCATGAAGGGGGTTCTCTGCATTGGATGTTTGTGGGGGTTATGGGTTCTCCATTGCTTTGCCGTTGGGATTGGTCTTTGTTGCGATATCCATGGGACGAATAATCGCCCCTGAGTCTATACCATATCGCCAAGCCGTGGAGGGGAGTTTTCTAGATCTATTCATTGGGATCAGGAGGAATCAGGAATCAAGAGAAGGTGAATGCGAGATGACGGTTGCAATAGAATAAGTGCCAACCACAATTAACTGCCTGCCCTGCGCAGTGTAACATACTGTTTTGGGGGGTGGGGAGATGACACTTTGGGGGGAGATAAAAGGGACCGAACAGCGGCAATGGTAACTCGAAAGAATTTGGGGTGAATCGATTGACTAGCTAAGGGATGGCAAGTGCATTTCATAATATTATGGATAAGGTGGAAAAAGATATAGCAAGGTGAGTTCCCAGACTAACCCGAGTAAAGTGATTGGGAATGACAACGAAAGGTCTGCAGAAACTTACGATAGAGGGCTGTGGTGAGGGACCGGGAGCTGTCAGTGTCATGTCTGATTTGTGTTTTTGTGGGGGGGTAGGTAGTGCATGCTAAGCCCTAGGATTGACATGATGGGTCAAATGATTGGGTTGTTGGATTTCTTGTTTGTGGGTGCGAATAAGGGCTCGCTGTGATGGCCAATGGCAAAATATCATAACTGAACTGGTCGAGAAAGCCATTTCTTGAGTGGGAGCAAGAGCATGGGCATGTCGTGGGTCGAAATTCCAGGGGCTTCCCAACTGCTGGACCAGCAGTGTCGTATCTCTCGTTTGTGCTAGCTATCATGCATCACCACAGAGTTGCAAATCGTCGGGACAGACAGACGTAGTCTTGCCGTTATGCTTAGCAGTGGCTTGAATGGGTTTGACGGTTTGCCTGTCATTCCCAAGGCCCGTGAGGAACCCAGGAGACTCGCGGAGCGTGAGGATGGAGGAGCGGAGGACGAATGGAGCTAAGGTCAGGAAGCCCATATTGCGGGAGTTAAAGTGGTAAACTGAAAAGTGGGGATGATAGTGGGAGGTGATGGCCCTGGCATAGGGTGTTGCCGGTCTGTGTTTTGTGACCTCGAACAAGCATCTGGAGAACCGCGCGTGCAGTTAGCTATTAGTGGCCCCAGGCGACTCCGCTTGTGGTTTTTTATAGCAAGCTAATGGCGTTAATCTTATAAATTTGGATTGAATAATCTCCACAACAATTCCGAGTGCCCAGCACCCGCCCATTATCGTAGGAAGGTATTGGTATGGGCCAGGTATAAACTCTAGGGACGCCTAAATTGTTGGTTGTCGTTACTGTGAATCGTGGATGTGATTGGAGAAAGGAATTACAAATTGCCCAGTCAATAGGTAGATTGCATTTGGGTGTCCGGTATCGGCCCAATTGCAGCACCAAGACGGGGGGGGGGCTTCCAAGGAATACAGCCACCCAATCCACTGCGGGGGTTGCACTTGTAGCTGCAGTACGGCTTAGTGGGACCGCAGTTAGTGACTCAAATATTGCCCTGATTAGGAGCTACAATATCATAGGTTTCTATGGCCCATTCGTGAGGGGGGCTGGGGTACCATAGAGTTCTTCAATACCGGAACCAATGCCCCGACCCACTGCTCCAACGGCAAGTCTTATATCCCGACCTAGCTGAAGATGGGCTGCTCTTGTGGAGTGGGGTTCGTTTATTATAGCAGGAAATATTATGGCTGTCACTTGTAGTCATAATTGCAGGTATCCGTAAACAGCAACTCATCTAATCCTTATGGAAGCGTGTTGGGGCGATATATCATCTGTAAACCATCCGAATCCTGTGACAGCGAAGGGACCTGAAAGCGGTTGGTGGGACGTTGGGGGCGAGGTTCAGGGGAACTGGCCCCACTGATATTTGCCTATGCCAATATCTTGCGTGGCTTTGCTGAGAACCTCTGCCTTCACTTGATATACTGGATCGATATTTCCGCCTGGAATTGTGTCTTGGACCGTATGGATGTATCGAGTTGACTTGGTTTATTTTAAGCAAGGGAGTTGCACGTTTCGGGGAAGCTATTTTTGCCTTTTCGGGGGGCACCGAAGAGAGGAGGGTTTCCGGGAATGCATTTGAGGGTAATTCCTCTTGGAAACCTGATTGCATTTATATGCTTGATAAGTCTAGCTTGCCTTCTTTTGCTCAAACTCGGGTTTCACCGGGGACACGCACTTTTAACACACGCTGTAGACTGGATGCGAGTTGTTGGGGATCGGGAAGGGGATTTCCTTATGAAAGTGGAATGTGAAAAGTGGCGTGAGCTCGTGTGCTCTTTAGCATAGTCTTGCCAAGGAATTGATCCGCTCGAGTGTTGAGAGCAGGGAAGGGGCATATTACTGTGGAGGTTCGGTGTTTCAGGGGCTGGCCCGCTCTTTGAAGGGAAGTCTGATGGGTGGTGGAGATACGGGGTCTGAGAGATCGAGAGCAAAGGAATAGGAGGCAACGCTCATGTGGCCTTTGTAGTCGCGGTTCCTTACTTTACCCTATGCTGGGCGTATGTGTCTTGGCGGGTCAGTGATCTGACGGCGGGAAATTCTGGCTGTCGCTCTGGCCGTATCTGTACTCGGGTGTAAGGAAGGGTATTTGGGGTCCGGTAAACACAACCACTCTCCCGCAGTGTTTTGCTCTAGAAGGGCTCAAAAGTGCCTGTGTTACCGGTCCCGACTTTTTGCCACCACCAGAGGTTTCTCACAGGATATCATTCGAATTTCCTAATCTGGTTTAGTCCACACACAAATCCGACACCTTGTAATGGAGGTGGACGCGACTTTTGTCAACCCCCTAGTGCAATAGAGGTGATATCATAATACTGTATCATACTCGAAGCATGCGGGTGTGCACATGATTGGTTATCGCTTTTATAATTCATCCCCTTCCTCATCCTCATCCTCTTCCGCTTTGATACTATTTATGTTCCACTTATCGGCCTCCTCCTCTGTCTTAATGTCAACCTTCTTCTCATCCGGGAAATCTTCCAATTTGGCTTCCTCCCCTTTGGCTGTTGAGTCCCTTCTCATTTTGTAAAACTTATCCAAGGCGTCTCGTCTCTGCTTCTGCGTCCATCCTTCAACGACAAGTGCAAACTCCCTAACATCGTCAAAGCGGAACATCTTCGCCATGGTGCAAAATTGCCTTTTCATAACATGCATTGGTGGATGAAACTTGTATACGGTGGAGCTACTAGCGAAGGCAACAAGATCACCGGTATTGGCACTGTTTGTGGTCTCGACTGCACGCTTGCTTATCTGCGCTTCGATTTTTGATGTGCCGATAACTTCGGAGTTTTCGTGAGTGTAGGAGATGCCAGCTTCTGCCAGGATTGCGGCGACAGGGTTGTGTGCCTTCTCTATAATATTGTTAGCGAATCTCATAGGAGGTGGTTATGGTTTGTTACTTTTCTTAATTGCTTGTTCTCCTTTTGCTATAGCTGCCAGCTGACTGATGGCATTTTCCCCTTCGTAATCGTCATCAAGCTCCACACCATCCACCTCTTCGTTGTTGGTTTCCATTCCGACAACTTGAACGCCAGCTCTCGACTCCGCAACATTTGTCTTGTTCACAATCTCTTTCAGGATCGTGTTGTTCTGGAAGGTGAAAAGGTTGACGAGGCCGAAAAGTTCTCCCTGGTTTGTTTTGTCGCCTTGGACACCGGAAAAGTAACGGCGCTCCTCGGAGGCGCCGTAGCCAATATTTGCTTGCTGTTGCTTATAAATTTGGCGAGCATAGACTATCTCCTCGATAGTTCCAGCTAAGATAAGCCGGAAGACTTCGACATCTCGGGTTTGCCCGATACGGTATGCGCGATCTTGAGCTTGAAGATCATAACTGAGAAAACGGGGGAATTAACGCTGTTTATATAGGATAGGAGAGGGGTGAGGTGGGGTGTTATCATACCTAGGATTCCAATTGGGGTCAAAAATGACTACTTTGTTTGCGGCCGTGATGTTCAATCTGGTTCATTCAGTAACATGCCCTGTCATTAATTTTCAAGTATGGAAATGGCGACCAACCCAACACCTCCAGCCCTCGTTGAGATCAGAAAGACGAATTGCGAGGGGTCACTATTGAACTCGGCAACCACGTTTGTGCCTGGCAGCCACCGTTAGCTTTGGACTTGTCTGATCTTTTCCAGGGAGAAACGCTCACGGTCATCCAAAGACATGGACCCGTCAAAATAACAAACGTTGTACTCGGTACTCTGGAACAATCTGTGCAGAATCCTAAGGAGCTGAAGACTATAAGAGAATATCAAAACTTTATCATCATTTTGGTGCCAAAATTTCAAGAGCTTCTGTAAGACCTGTTTGATATATCGTCAGCATTATTCTATGGACGAAAGTTACGCTTGGAGGCTAGTTACGATCCATTTCCCACACATTTCGGGGTCCATGAAGTTTGTCAACATTTCCCTATTGATTATGCGTTCGTAGTCGTCGGGGAGACATGTTTCTAGTAGCTCCCGCTTCTTATCTCGGGTTTCCCGGTTATCCTCGTTTTCTGCGGGGAAACCTTAGCACCGACCTCATGTCAGTCTATTGCATTAACGAATACCTACGGGGAATCCAATTAGCAAGATGATTGCTGAGCTTCTGTATCTGCTGGATACATGGAAACACCATCTCCTTCCACTTCCTCCCCTTGCTGTCAGTAACGTAACAGCAACTACCCCTCTTCGCGGGCTCCCCATTCCTGTTCAACTTCCCGCAGTCGCAGACCTGGCCAGAGTACTTGATGTTCTGCACCATTTCGCTGTCCAGAAATCCCTGGTACGCTTTCCTCTGCGCCCCAGTCAGGGGGCAGAAGACGACCTTATCACTTTTTTTGGGCAATTGGTGGGCTATCAAGGTTTTCAGGCGGCGGAGGAACATCTTTCCTAGGAGGTTGTTTACGAGGCGCTTTGCGATCTTCCTGGCGTTGCCGATCTGTCTGAGCGTGGCGTCGTGGGATTGTCCGATTTTGAGGGGGATTGCTATGGCTCTGTTCCATTCCGTCAGGCACCCGACACTGCCGGGTCGGCACCAGTTTAGGAGAGTCCAGAGTTCCTCTATTTACCCTATGTCAGACGTTGCGTCGGTGGTCGGTGCGGTGGGGTGGGCGATTGGGATTACCGTAGTTATTCTGAATAGCAGTCCCCGTCAGACCAATTCTACAGAGCGCATTGATCTCGTTCATGGCTTTCGTCACTTCAGTCCTTCTGTCTAAAACCCCACCTATCAGCTCAACCCTCCCAGCTGTTGCGGGCGACCGAGTGATAGTACCCTTAATCTGGTGACACTCATCCGCAATAACACAATCCCACTCTACCATATTAATGTCCCCGCATGCCTTCTTATATGTCCCATAAGTCGTAATCAAGACCTCACACCTGCCCGCCCTGGCCGCCTCCAGCGCGCTCTCCTTCCGCTCTTTGCTCCCGTGATAAACATACACATTCCACCATCCCCAGACATCAAACTCCCGCTGCCAATTACTTATCAGACTACCGGGACACACGACAATGACCTTGGGAAACCACCTCTTCCTCCCCCCACCCCTGCACATCTTCCGCATCCGCTTGCGGTCCCGCTCGTCGCCGGTCTTGCCGAAGGCGGCCGTCAGGAAGGCTATCACCTGCACCGTCTTGCCAAGGCCCATGTCATCCCCCAGTATGCAGCCTTCCTGGAAGACAAAGTTTTTGTGCAGAAAGGCGGCGCCCTCGACCTGGTAGTCGCGGAGGTACTGCGCTATCGAGCAGGGGATTACGCCGAGGGAGTCTTCCAGCGGGATATCCTTGTATGGTGCGCAAGGGGGGAGGTTTTTGAAGTTTGGTTTGGAGGTTAACTCACCCTGAGACATATTGTCAATATGGATATTTGGAAGGGAGGGGGGGAGGAAGGTACGAGTCTCTCATCATCGCTAAAGTATACATCCCCATAATCCGGTGGAAACCTTAGCGCATCCGGAGGCGTATCTGTATCTTCGATAGCGGCCTTCGCAGCTTCAACCGCCTCTTTTCGCGCCATCAAGTATGCTGGCAAACCCATTTCCGCCTCCGCCTCCACCTCATCATCCCGATCGGAGGAGGAATCAGAGGCGGTCTTCCAGNCTTACCACCCCCTCCCCCTCCCTCTCTCCGAGAACTATCCACCTTCCGCTTCTTCCGCCCCCCCCGCTTACCGGATTCATCCCTTTTGCGCTTGAATTCTTCGTATGCGTTGTCGTCTTCATCTTCCGTCATGAGTATGCGCTCGCCCGTGCCGGATTGGTGTTTTTTGGTGCGCACGGTTTCTTTGAAGCTTACTTCATCTTCCTCTGCTTGCGCTGTATTTGCAAATGATGGCGCTGTATGTCTGGGTGCGGTATTGTTCAAGTCGTCGTCGTCCGACTCATCGGTTGGGACTTCGATTGGCGCGGTAGCGGTGGTGGTGTCTGGGGGTTTGGATGTTAGCTTGGCTAACTGGCTCGGCTTGGATAACGGGTTAATTTACTTGTGGAGCTGCCGGCGGGGTTTAGTGGTCTTGGGACGTAGTCGAGGTCGAGATCATCGCCATCTTCTGAGCTGGCGGTGGACATTGGGGTTGCGGTGGTGGTGGTGAATTTTAAGTGTGGCTATCGTATGGCACAGTACCGGTATCGTATCATAGCTTGGTGGGTTGTGGTGCGGGAAGACGCGTTGGTAATAATGGTGTTTTGGGTGCCGAGGGAACGCTGCCAAGACGTTGAACCTGGATGCTGCTATCATGTGATAAGGTATCATATCATACCTGACGGCACAGTGAAAAATACGACACAACGAAGGATTCAGCGAGCCGTACCCCAAATACCGGTATTCGACAAAATAGCTCTAAAGAATGACAATCTATTAATTCCTAAGAAGCTGGACCGAGCCGATTCCTCAGTGGTCGCTTTACGGGTTTTCCAAAACATTTTACACACTCGCCAAATTTTTCGCTACGTCGTATTTTTCGCTGCGCCGTTGGGCGTGATACATCAACGGATTCTCCGGTCAGTTAACATAATTTGGCTCTGATATGGCAGGTGGATAGTGCGTCATAGCCGGTTTACAATATGGTAAGATGTGGAGATTTAATTAATACGGCATCGCTATCGGGGATAGCTGATCCAAGCTGCCATGAGTGATTGATCGTGCGGTATTTATCCGAGGCCCGTTACCCAGGCATCGCAGTGGTATGAGCTACTCCCAAAGCCTCACGCACAACTCACCAACATCATTCGCATCAGCAAATTTAGAATAGATCCGAAGCGAAACTTTTCTTTATGCCCCTCCATCATTCATACATTACTGTAATCTATTTTACATATGTGATACTCCCTTCCTTCTAAGCCAAAGTGGCAAAAGCTCTCTTCTTCCTCCCCCTCTCCTCCATCTCTCTAAAGGCCTCCTCATCCACGAAATCACTCTTCCCCGCCGCCTCAACACCATTCCTGACGAACCTGACCGCAGCAAGATTGAACCCCATCTGGTCCTTCTGACCCTTGAGCGCGTTCCTCAAGTTCTTGCGGACGCTGCTGAGGAGCACGCGCATGGTCTTTGTCGCGACGATCTGCTTGTGGTGCGTTTTTAGGAGGAAGAAGAGGATGCGGCAGGTTAGTGGGATGTTCCATTGCTGTTTTGCGCATGTTAGCTTTTGTGATTGGGGAAGGTTGTGGGGCTGGGGGGAGGGAGGAGGGCACCCTTGAAGCAAAGATGTCTAAAAATACCAAGAAGGGGGCGACCTTGTCGAAGGGGAGGACTAATAGTGCGTCTTGTAAATGGCTTGCCTTGATTTTCTGGACTGTATCTAGAAGATGTGTTTCTGCGCTTATTCCACCCAGGGCAATGTACAGCGGGTTTCGAGGCGGTGGGGCAAGGTTTGTTTTCTCGATTTTGGCGGCTGCGTATTCTTTCGTCATGGTCATATCGGCCATTCCGAGGTCCAGGGCTTCCATGATCCTTTCTCCGGCCATCAGTGTTTCGATGGTTTGTTTCCCGGCGGAGGTAGCCTCGGGGCCGCTCTCGTCCTGCGTCTCATCTTGGCCGAGGGAGGTTGTTAGGGTTGATTCGTAGAGCTCTTCGAGTTCTTTCTCGCGCTCTTCTTCTAGGAAGATCTAATTCCCATTAGTATATCATGAGGAATGCTCTAGTAGGAACGGGGGCCGTACCTCGTCGTCTGTCTGTTCCCATGTTCGAATACTCTTGTCGTGACTTGCGCTTACGACAATCTCACTGACCTTTCCTACGGCCAACGCCCAGATTTCACCAAAGTGGCCGTCCATCTTAATGATGTTTTCAAATTTATCGCCATCCCAGTACTTTATTAGACTGTCTTTACCAGCCGAGAAGAAGTTGTGTGAGTTTCTTTCGAAGGCTACTTGCATTACACTATCCTGATGGGCAAAGAAACTCTTATGACAGTCGCCGAAGTCTAGGCCCCATAGCTTGACGCTTTTGTCTGCTGAGCAGGTCGCGATAAGTTTGGAGTCCGAGGATATATCCATGCTTAATACTGGGAGCTTGTGCCCGTAGAGATTGAGAAGGTGTTTGAGGGTATCGGCGAAGAAGACTTTGACGGTATTGTCGAGGAGGGCTAGGGCAAGGATTTTCCCATTAGGGCTGTAACGGGCACTTAGAATGTCGTCTGACAACTTAAGAACTCGGGTCTGAACTAGCTTCAGCCGAGACGTTGTTTGCTTCATGATTAATATGTATTAGTGATAAATTCATGAATATTATGGCGGTAGTTTAAGCGTACTTTGGTCCCGGGAATGTCCTCCTGCACAATCTGAAAGTCCCAGAATTTGGCATTCTTATCTGCGCTTCCGGTAACAATACTCTTGCCATCTGGGTGGACCTGTAGTGACCAAATAGAAGCTTCGTGTGCCTTGACACTCTCAATCATTGCTGATGAAGCCACATCGAAGAGCTCTATCTCTCCAGTTTTTGTGCCCACAACAACCTATCATCCTCATTAGAAATGCCTTCAATCCCTAGCCTGTACAGACCTGACTCACGATTTTGTCTCCGGGGAGGAACGAGCAGGACAGGGCATAGCCACATTCAAAAGACCTTATACAAGCTGAAGTCCTCACATTCCAGATCTTCAGAGTGCCGCTCGACGCAGAGGCGAGCATCCGATCATCAGAGCTCAAAGACAGTGCACGGATATCTGTCCTGTGCCCTGGAAGCTCTATGGCGTATAGTTTGTTATAGTCCGGTACTTCCTGCTCCTTCCTTCCCTCTTTTTTCACGGGTCTTCGTATATCGTAGTACTCCAGTGTGTTGTTTGTACAGGCCACCAGAATCTGTACAGTATTCTTACCACCCCGGGTGGTCCAATCCACCGACCTGACTTTCCCACCCGTCCGCACGGCGACATACGAAACGAAGATATCCGCAACTTCGGCATGCGCGATGCTATCGCCCTCTTCCTCTGCCTTCTCAGATTTATCCCTCTTGTTTTCCTTCCCTTCGCGCCGCTTCCGTCTCCTCTTCAATGCCTTTTTAACCTCATCCTCTGTTCGTATCCGCCAAATCTCAACACTCTTATTCGCACCATGACTTGCAACAAAGCTCGAATTTGGATGGAAAGTGACAGAAATAGCCTTATCCTTGTTCTGCCGGTATATGGTCCCTCGGTAAATCAAGCAATCCGACCTTCCCCCGACCCTCGATGCCAATCCCACAGTATCGATAGCCCAAACCTTCATCTCCCCGCCATTCCCGGCAGTGATACACCCCCTCTCATCCGGCGATAACGCCATAGCCCAGCACTCCCCATGATGCGCAACATGTGTCTCAACACAATGTTGCGTCGAGAGGTCCCACAACTTGATTAGCGTGTCCTTCCCAGTACTGAGGAGCCAGCCTTCCGCACTCCCCCCCTCCACTTCCTCGGGCGCTTTCAAAAACCCAACCTTAGTGACCTGATCTTTATGCCCCCTAAGCCTATACAACCCCACCTCAGAAATAAGATCCCAGATAATTACATGAGCATCCTTCGACCCGCTCGCAAGCCTGGTCCCCGAGTGATCAAAGGCCAAGGTAGAAACCGCTGACCGATGGCCATTGAACGAGATAACCACCGTGGAAGTCTTCGAATCCCACAACCGGATCGACCCATTGGCATAGCCGACAGCGAAAACATCCTTATCCGTCCGGGACTGCGCAATGGCCGAGACCTCCGCTTTGCATCTTCTATCCCGCCAGCGTGAGAGGAGCTCGCCTTTCTTGATATCCCATATCAGCACTTCCTCGTTTGCGGGAGCGATCGCTCGACCGGCGCTGGTGGTCTTCGTTTGCGCGGGGGCCATTGGTTCGGGGGTCCAGACGGTGTTTGCTGTTCCCGAAGCTACAACGCCGAAGGTTGAGGAGTGCTCGAATCGTCTGTTTTAGTGCTCAATTAGCGGGGGATTCGCTAGAAGCGGTTGGGGGGTAAATGGAGGAAGAAGGTACAAATATGATTTAACCATATCTCGAGGAATATTGTAGTCGAGGTGATATCCTGCGGAGGAAAGAAAGCAAGCAAAGCAAGCGTCCTAGTGGTTCAATTCCCCGTGGAAATTTTTAAAGTCTATCTATCGCCAAGACACCCATCGCCAAGATTTAATCCCACCTCAGCCTCATCCCGAGTCAACCCCCCGCTCCCGGTCCACCATCCCATTCATTCCTTCACAAACGACAGCCGGGCAAGCAAACATGGGAAAACCACCGTCAGCCAAACCACCGTCGGACAAATCACGCAAGAAAGCCTTCAGCGTCGGCCCCGCAAACCTACCCGATGGAACATACAAGCGAAAAGGTATCCACCTCCTCTCTCCCACTCTCCAGATACCGGGGAAGTCAAACTGACACACAAAACAGTCGACAAAATCAAAAAATCCCTCATCCACAAAGCAAAAATCAAGAAATCATTCGCGAAAACGATATCCGGAGACACGCCAGACACAGATCCTCATGCTATCCGCGCAAAAATGTTACTAGAAGAGGCCGCGGCTGAACGGGAGCGAGCCAAATACGCAGAACTCAAAGATGGCGAGAATGGGGACGCTACCACAGCAACTACAGAAATGCACCCCGAGCGGCGAGCAGCGCTAGACCAACCAGAGGCGGCACGTGCCGAGGAGGACCCTAAAAATGTGGGTAAGGGTGCCTGGAAAAAACGGGAGAAAAGGAAGAAGACTTCTGCATTTCTAAAGGAGGAGCGGGAGGCAGCAAAACTTCGGGAGAAACAGGAGGAGGAGGAGAGACAGATTGAGGCTAGGAAGGTTGCAATGGAGAAGTCGAAAAAGGAGAGGGCGCTCAGGAGGAAGGTTATGAGTGCTCGCACTGCAAAGGGGCAGCAGAAGCTTGGGAGGCAGAGTGTGTTGTTGCTGGAGAAGGTTAAGGCTCAGGCTGGGGTGTGATTGCGATTATCGTACGATAGTAGGATTGAAGTTTGTCGTTTGCATAGGGTTGGAGTTCCGTTTGTTTGGTTAATGATGTGGTTTTGCATTCTATGTTCATAACACCCAGACCACCTAGCAAGTATATAATGTTGGAATTGATGCAGCATCAAAAGTCGTGAATTTCTTCCTCTCATATTTTCATCCGCATCATGGAGAATGCCCGCAGCAACACAAACACCCACCAACACACCCGTGGTAGCACTTAACTTACTCCCCGTAACCTCACCCAAAAAAAAAACTCACCCACAGCGAATGCTTACCCAAAATCACTCGCCCCATCCATCCACCCAGCTATAGTTAACCGCGCCCACCAGCCCAGCATAATATTATGATACCATAATTTTCCCCACCGAGCCACTGCACTTCGTCCCAGCCCTTCACGATCGGTAAGTTGGGGTACGCACCACATCGCCCGCAACCTATGATATCGTACGATATGATGTATCCACACATAACACCCATCGGATATCACACAAGCCCGCCGGAACAGGCCACATTACAGACAACACCAACCTATTATACGACGGCGACGGCAACCGCACAAGCAGGGTAGCGTCTGGCTGTGGAAATGATTTCTCCGGCACCTTTGTACATGGCTTGGTATCGTAGTCTAGAGGCTAGGTGTGGGATGTGTTATTGTAAATCTTGCCGGGGGGGTTGGGTATGATACTACCGTAGTAGATACGAACGGGGAGGGGAAGGGGGTGTGTCCGGCGCGAACAAAGGGAGCCAGGGTGCGGGTGAATGGCTACCCTATTGAACCGCGGGTTGGTATCGTGGGTAATTATAAATTATAACTTGGATTGGTTCCGGGGTCTCTCTCTTTTCATCTCGGGACGTACTTGTAGGTATCGTACTAGCGATTTGTGCACTGTGCTGGGCGTGTGGATTTTCTCTTTTTTTTTTTTTTCAATTGATACTGCACGGTACGTTTCTCTTCATGCTCGCGGTCAGACACTCAGCCCCCACTCCATGCTCAAATAAGGAGAGCTAGAATGCTGGCTTCGACTTGACCCGATTTCGCTAGCTAATGGTCGATAATATTCCAATCGTGTCGGAGTTAAAATGCGGCCAGTAGATTGCCGTGGGATGCTGGTATCATAGTCTGGTATATCCGTGTATTTTTTTGGTCTATCACCCGTGGGGTTTACTGGTATCATATGTCTAATTCAATGCTGAATTAGGGATTTCTCGGGCTCAGGTTCAATTCCGATTGTGGATGGGATTACTCACGGTTGTTTATCTCACAAGTTGTCTTCAATGATCTACTCGAGTGTGATATTATTGTTATCACCATTGTTTTCGTTCGCGTTTTTGTGGTTTGTGTGCAGCAGGGTAGACTAGCTTTTCATCATAGGTGTTCTGGAAACGGAATCTCTTCTGCACTCCCACCCTCGCATCTTCCTCGGCTCGGCTTGATCGAAGCGCGACCAATAACGACACCAAGGAGTTGCATGCATAAGGCTATCATCAAATTATACTTAAACCTACCGTATTACAAGCAGATTACACTCCTCCTCCCAGGCAACAAGTGCCCGGAAACAGGGATGAGAGACATATGGCGAAAAGTCTGTGGGTATCTGGGCGCCCATACAAAACGTATGATGCCGTACCGGTACCCTTGTTTCCGGGTACTTTTTGCCTCTAACGAGTACAGTACGAGTACCGTCATCCATCTCTTCTCTCCCTTCACTGCTGCTGAATGTCATCATACAGCACATACCCAAGCAGGGGCAGCCAATCCAATCCACGTAGGTATTTTCCAAAAGATTATCCTTTCTTCCTTACTTTCTTTTTCCATTTCTTTTTCCGCCCTCGGAAATCCGTTCCTGAAAGAAAAAGAAAAAAACTCCCCTTTTTGTTTCTCTTCTTTCCCCCCCCATTATGAATGGACGGGGGAGCCAAGACGAGACAAGACTTGGTCTGGAAAGTGGAAACTGGAGGTGCGAGCAGGCGGGTGCGGCGGGTGTAACCGCCTTTTTTGTTCTCATGTCCATGGCTGAAGGGAAAGCCCTCGACTCCCGGGTTTGGTACTGTACTCATACTTGGAGGAAGCAAGTACGGTATAGGATATATGGTGAAGTCAGACGTAGACCACCGTACTCGAGCACCCCAAGCTAGGTGCAGACGATAGCCTCAATACAAAGTTGCAAGGCGCTCGCGACTTTGTCGGGAGGTCTCCTTTGCTTCACCCTCCCAAAAATAGTGAGTGAACACCATATCTCTTGGAAGGGATGGATGGACCTTCTGAGACAGACTGGGCGATGCGCGGTAAATACAGCACTGTAAAGTAAAGTCAAATTTGTATCGAACCCCCCACCGGAACTTACACTCTAGATTTTGCGAATGACCTCTTCTTGCCTCGCTTTTCTGCTGCTCCCTTGTCTACTTTTTTAGTCTCATCACACCTGACTTGGAGCGGGGGGGGGGAGGCACATCCTCGATTCCTATCAATTTTCTCGCTGGGTAAGGAGAGGTGCATAGTTACCGTAGTGGATGATTGAGGGTGGATCCTCTCCGCTAGGGCAATACCGATAGTGAATGATGCGGAACAAGATCCAATGTCCACTGCTGGGGGCGCTGCGCCGTACCGGTACTGCACCTGGAAAGGTACCAGGACCGGCACCGGTATGGTACACACAGTCGCACCCCGCTATCCCGGACCAGCAGAACCCAAAGAATCTGTGTTGTACTGCACCGGTTCTGTACTGTACGCCGGGTGATCCGGGGCAACAGGTCAGGTTTCGGTGCAAAGAAATTTCGGACCCATAGAGGCCTATACTGGATAGCAAAGCATGCGCATCACCGAGATCCGGGATAGCGGGATGTGACTGTAGGATGTTGATGGGGAGTCACCTAGTTCTTTTTTTTAAGAAGGTAAAACAATATTTATACTCCGCTCCACTACCGTAATACCATTTGTGTGATAGTTAGCACAGTATCATACCATCGTACGGTACTGCACTTATCACTCAGGATCCCAAGCTGCAGGCGGTACCTTATTTTTCCGTTGTAAGCTGCAGGTATGATAGAGTTTTGGGATCAACTTTCTTTTCTTCTTCTTTCCTTTTTTTACCTTTTTCTTTCTTTCTTCACTTTGGCACTGTGCGGCCAGTGTGGTCTCTCTCGCCTTTCTCGCATCATGTGCGTCGTCGATTTAGAGATCGGGAGATCTGATGGGGAGGGGTTGTCATAAGAGGAGGGAGAGAGAGAGAGGAGTGATCAAGTGAAAGGAGGAGTAGAAAAGAGGCGGGGAAGCGGCGAGCACCGGCTCGCCGTACAGTATTGTATATTATGGAAGAATTATAACTTGAAAGAAAGGCTAAAGTTGGTTCGGAGGGTCCTCTGGTTCTGACCCTATTAAGAGATCTTGATGGCCTTAAGGGTAAAGAGGAGCGCGGGGAGAGAGAGAGAGAGAGAGGTGACTGTTTCCTGTCCTGCCATTGAATTGCTGTTCTGTACTATGGTTATTTACTCCAGCACGAACGAGTACTGTACAGTACAGTACCGGTATGGTATGGTAGGTGGCTATGAGATACTTGGATTTGGGATTCCGCACCGTAGGGATATCGGTACAGTACTGGTAAAGTCCGGCGGACAATGCAGTGATGGTATGGAGTAGGAGAGGTCAAAACGAGACAGAGAAAAGCAGGATTGGCATGCCTCACGTAGCCCTCTCTTTCCCGCTCTTCTTCTTACAATATTCTTTTCTCTCTTCCTCTCCTTTCGTTCTTTCCCTCCCGGTTGTGGGGCTATTTTGTGGGAGGGAGAGGCGAAAAACTCAGGCCCGACGAGTGGAGCCAGCAAGCACGAAGAGGAGCCTGGAACCCTTTTGACATCTTTGCCACGGCAGCCAGCGCTTCCTGCCTGTTTGCTGCAATGTATGGAGATCGCACGAAAAGCCTGGCACTGCTCGGTGGGCTATCTATCGTATTCTTCGCGATGGTTTACCTGATGCATGATTGGTACGGAAATTATGGTCCTCGGTGCTGGTGCTCGTCCCGGTGCTTGTCATTCTTGCCGTCCATCGAAACCGAACCCGTTGAGGGGGATCTCTGTGACCGTAACTACTCTACCAAACTCGAGAACCACCATATATACATGGTAGTTGTTGTCATGAGGGAAGGATTAACCAAAAGGTGTAAAACTCTACTCCATTCACGAGCTTTTTCTTTCTTCCCATTCCATTCTGCCACCGCCCTCCGCGCCTTTCCTTTCCCTCACTTGCCCCCTCCCCTCCCCCCCCCACCACCCCATCAGGGACACCACCTCTCCCACCATGGCACCAATAACTAAAACCACACAGCCAGCTACCCTGACGTGCTCTCACCTGCTTAGGACCACCCTGCCATACATCTTCCCCCTTCCTTCCCCCTTCCTTCCTTCTCCTCCTCCTCCTCCTCCTCCTCCTCCCTCCTCTTCCTACTTATTCTCACTCATGGAGCTCTATACCCCGGACCTTCCCTTCCCTTTATTCCTCTCTCAGAATACTTGCACTGCTGTTCATCCTCATCCTTCCCCATGCCTATGCCCCTCGTTTACAACACCGAGCACCCCTCGCCGCTACAATCTTCTTCCGTTATACCCGAAGAAGTGAGGGAATCGCCCCCTCGAACATTTCAATTGACAATGCACACCAAAGATCTCAACTCGACAACCTCACCCTCCCTCTCTCCAGCCACAACCGTGAATGGGGTCACAGATAGAGCTGAGCTTATCGAGAGAATAAAAGCTGGTCAAACTCCTACTTGGATTCCTAACCGATCGGTAATTACTACGCTCCTTTCCCCACATGTGCTTGAACAAAAACTGTCTAGTGATCTTTCATGCTTCTCAGCTCCCTCCCTACTTATGGTACCGACTCCTTTGATTTCTAACGCTAATTTCCTAGCATTCAAATTATTACCCTAACCATAGTCCTTCGGAAAAACATTTTATCGACGAACACCCTGATCGCCCCCAGTCTGCTCTCCACCAAGGTGTCTTCACGAATAATGAGTCAAGGAATTTTCAACCATACCCTCCTTCGCCTACCTTCCCTTCCGCTTCACCCTTTCTGGGCGCTCCGAACACCGGTTACAATGAGACGTCTCCTCTTACCACACCCTCTCCCTTCAATCCTTATGCTTCCGAGCTGTATCAGGCGGGAACAAGGCATAGATGCCTCTCTCTCTCCTCCAACTTTGTCCTGAAAGCTCCGACGTCACCGTTGGTTCACTCTTCGAACCCTGACAACGACGGCAGTAGCAATGAGGGCTCACCCGCTTCGACAGCTGCCGGTGCGATCGACATTGAATACTCCTTCCCGGGCAGAGAAGGTCGACGTGTCTCCCCACCACCGCCGTCGCTCTCCTCCCTACAGCCGTCACCGGCTACTCCATCTTCGTCACGTCATCCGAAAGGGGCTGGGTGGGGGGATGGTCGGTCGACCTCACCACCACTTGCAACCCGTCATGTTCGTCGGTTCTCGGGGTTTGGGGGTTCAACGTCGGATTTGCCGTTCGGGGGTTCTTTGGTGGGATCATTTGAGGAGTCAATACTCAACGGCCGTATGTCGACCACCCCGTCAAAACCTCTCAGTTTTGTTGCGCAGATTGGGGTCCTCGGTCTCGGAAAGTGTAAACCGTCATTAAGGTGCCCGACTCATGTCACTCTTCCGTTCCCGGCCTACTTTTATGCCCTTGGCGATTACGACAGCCCTTCGCCATATGTTGGACAAATCGACCTCGATACGGCCCTGAATACTGCGGGCGGAAGATCTTCGAAGGCTCCCCCGGGCGTTGGAGGCGCGTATCGTATTCCGCAGCGTGGGCAGCTCCAGATTGTTATCAAAAACCCGAATAAGACCGCGGTGAAACTTTTCCTGGTGCCATACGATTTGAAGGATATGGAGGCGGGCTCGAAGACGTTTATCAGGCAAAAAAGCTATTCCGTTGGAAACCCGCTACTCTCCGACATCGCGGGAAAAATTCCAGCGACTATGAAGAGGGAGAAGGAGAGGGACTCGCTGCGTTACCTGATTCATCTTCACATCTGCAGTCCGAGCAGGGGCCGCTACTACCTACACAAGTCGATCAGGGTGGTATTCGCGAATAGGGTCCCGGATGGCAAAGAAAAGCTGAGGAATGAACTCCTATGGCCCGAGCCCAAATTCAGTCCCTGGAAGCCCGAGAGTTGCGCCCCGACGCCAATTTCCTCCCTCGCCAATAGGAAGCGAAGCACAAGTCTCCATTTAAGTTTCCCAAGCACCCTAGATTGCGGAGCAAGAGGCGCAATGTCTCCCCCACCAATCCCCAAGTTCAATACGGTAAATATTGAACCCGTCGGTATGAAGGGCATGGACACCGACTCGGCGAGCGGGATGGGCAGTGACGTGGGCGAGTACGAGAAGATGAGCCTATCTCCGTCAATTGGAAGGGCCGAGGGACAAGGGCTTTTGGCGAAAAAGCTTAAAGGTTTGGAAGCCTTGACGACGGACAGGCCAAGTATTAGGGGAATCTGGGACATGAAGAATTAAAGTGTTTGATTCTTCCTTACCAGGCGATAGGGGGTTTCTGGTGGGACACCGTAACTCAGTACATACCATAGACTGGTGTTCCTATCAAAAACTCCTGCAATTGCTCATCGCCACTCTCATCGAATCTTTATTTCCTGTCTTGAAAAATTTGTCGTCTTTTTCTCCTGTCTTTCTATTCTGTCCTGGGAGGGTTAATTTCTGTCTGCTATATCTTTGCTATTCTCCTCTCTCTCTCTTTTTTTGTACATTCATGGGTCCGGAGTTTAATCGGAGGGGTAATTCTTTGTTTTCGCTACGTATGCCTTGTTATTTCCTCCTTCTCTAATAAGGGATGGGGCGCGCCCACCGTTTTGTATGACAGCGATCAATATAAATTTTGTAGCTAACTACAAAAAAGCAGAATTTTTGGCGCTACAGTCTAGATAGCTCGTCCTGTCCGCCTGCTCGCTTGCTGCCCGAAAATTCTTCACTTGATACCTGGTGATAGGGGAGCGTTGCCTTTGGGAAGTGAGTGCGGTGGTTTCATTGTTATAATAGATTACGCTATATGGTAGTGACATAGACTGTCGTTGTGGCAAGCCCGGTGGGTGTGATTGTGGTGGGTTCCGGTGAAATTGGCCCACCTGGCTTGACAATTGGTCGAGTCATTCTTCACGATTGAGGATTTGCGGCATATCGTGAGACGGGGTTATTTCATAATAATAATATTACGGTATCATACGTACTGTAGTCCGTCCGCAATTGATTGACTTGCACCCATGGGACGACGTGTGCCCTGTCTTCTTTTTCCCACTCCTTCGTCCGTTGCTACCTCGTACTCTACTCTGCAATCAAACAAATAAACAAAACAGACACAAGCAAACAAACAAACAAAACAAGTGAAAAGGGGAAAAAGAAAAGAAAAGAAAATTAATGAAACGAAATGGAAGAGACGAGATACTCGGATGGAACACGTTACGGCCGGACCTCGGAGTTACGATACGGTAGCTGTATAGACATCCGTTCTCGCATGCGAAGGCGCAGAGAGGGGGAAGGAGAAGAGGGTGCCGCGCGCATATCTGTCGATGACCGAAACTGGGACATATCTAATACCCTGGATACCCTGCTTGTACTTGTACTTGTGCGTCACTGAATTATGTGTTAAACGGTGCATATAGTAGCGAAGTGGGGGCTTTCGGTGATTTGGGGAGGGAAGAGGAAAAGGGGGGGGAAGCTATGATGGACAGGGAGAGGGAGAAGGTTGAGCGTTTCCTCATTCCCCCCTACCCGCACTGCACCATACTTTCTTCCTCTCTCCTTGTCCCGGCTCTCTTTCTTCTCGCCCTTCTTTGCCATGGTATCATGCCAGCATAGCATGGCTCCAACCGGGACAGAAGCGCTGGCATACCGGTATTGTATCATAGTATCATATCGTAACTTATCGGATGTACCGTTCGCGGCCGGTTTTCGGTATTAACACTGCACTGTTTTTGATGCTTCCGTTGTGACTTATTAGTGTGAACACGTGAAGCGATAAGGGGTTCGATCACGCGTCCCTCTCTTCTTTTCCTCCCTGCCTATTCCCCCCTTCTCTCGCCAGCCAGCCCGATAACACGATTACCGTGTCATACACCCTCGAGAATCCTCCCACAAGGTGGAGGGCTGTTTGCAGGTCTATGACGCGGGGCCGCTTTTCGCCGATGACCCCCCTCCCCACTTCCTTCACCTCCTCTTATCCCTCATTGATTACGGTCGGAGGATCACCCTGTCCAAAGATACCATGACCCCGCGAATCGGAGGGATAAGCTGATTGGGGTTAGGGTTGTATTATTTATTTTTTCTTGTGTGTGTGGGGGGTTGCAAGATTAGAAAAAGCTTGTTTTTGAGCCGCAGGGGTTGGGACATTTGAGATGTACCGTATCGATTTGATTAGATTTGTTTTTTTTCGAGATATCGCTGCTTTTTCCTTCTTCCCCTCTCTTTTGCGCTTGGTACGGATATTATCGGCGGCCAGTTGCCTTTCGAGAGTATCATATCGGTAGCAGAGAGGCCAGAGGACGGGGAGGTATCGTGTTCTGGAGCTGCGAGGGTGCATTCTAGAACTTTTGGGGGTAGCGAGGGGCGTATCTCGATAAGATTACGACCCGCCCTAGCTGTTACTAATCTTTCACATCGGGGCCGCATAACCAGCAGTAGGCTTTAACGGCCCTCCCTGTATGTATTAATGCGCAGGGTTTCGAGAGCAGGAACCGAGCGTACTCGAGGACAAAGCTCTCTCTTCCACCTAATTTTACTCGGTGCCAGCGGGGGAAATAGGACACAGCTATGAAGATGAATTATTGGCTGATGATTTTGGTCTCGTTTGCTCCGGGCGGGCCGATCTGTTTGGGGTGTCTTGTGTTGTGTCTGTTGGGTCAGTGAAGCAAAATACCGTATCTTTAACATGCAGTATTGAGGGGATGCGTGAGACCCTCGACACGATTGATGCTCTCCATCGAGGATTGATCGCTCACCATCAGACCAGTATAAGCTCTCCACACAACCAAGTGGACCCGTGTGAGAAAGCAACTTTAAGCGGATAGGGATTTCAGCTGCAGTAGTGCACGTTCCATCACCTTTTTTTTTTTTTTTCATCACTTTATGTGCTCGCTTCACGGTTATTAGGCGAGCCGAAATACACTACCATAGCAAAGCCGTGGTGCCACCCGCATTGCATCTGATATCGTAGCGATACCGTGCAGTGTTCATTGATGGGGATCGGTGGGGGGACAATGACTGTTTTCTTAAGTGAGAATTGTTGGCTTAGGGCCAGGGTCGAAGTGTCGGCGTAAATCCAGCATCAAGGAAGGTATGATATTAGAGAGTTTGCGCCCGCAGACCTAGGTGGCAGTTACCACAAAAAGGACCTAGATGCTGTAAAGAGTTTGTGCATAGGATCCAGGTGACTTGGTGGCCGGGTTACAACAGCTGAGTGCAATGTGAGGTGTTGATGGCCAGAGCAGAGAATGTAGAATCAATATCGTTACGTGACTATCATATTTTTCATATCGTTTATTTCTCTCGGAGCTGCTTTACACTTAGCTCTCCTTGGTATCCATAGAAATATGTTGGTGTTGTATATTTTTGACATTGTTACCTAGAAACTTACTCTAGGTCTTTAAAGTTGACTTTTGGGCCTCGACCAGGTGCACTTGGGCACCCAGGTCTCCAAGCCTTTTAGCATAACATATATTAATGAAATTTACCGCCACCTAGGTCTGCGTGCGCAAACTCTCTATTATGATACCGGTATACCTCTGGCACGGTATGAGCTATGAGCTACAAGTATGATCATGTAATACCGGTAGCCAACGGCGCCTGCCTCCGAGTGAGCAGTTATGAAACTGGCCCCGCATGCCAAGTTACGGCGGTAATGAGGTGGAAAACGACGCTTTCTGCGGTAGCCCGGAGCCATGGCTGAACCCATAACTACCGTATGCCCGGGCTGGGCGTCCGATCTGATCGCCGATCGGCTATATTAGTACTATATTCCGAATGAGCCTCTAAGCAACTCATGCTCTCCACGCCAGGGCTTACCTATCGCTTAGGGTGCGCCTGGTTGTCATCCACAACCTGTATTTTGATCCCGGTAATTGAGTCGCAGTGACATGGCCAAAACGGGGGTTCCCCAAGCACGGTATTGATTTGACCAATACCTCGTAAATATTTCACTCTCGAAGAGCGTAGAGAGATATTGCAAAAACAGCGGCACTACTATCGGGAATTGGGGTAAGAAGAAATTGGGGAAACCCAAGCGCTAGGGTTCTCCTTTCAGTATTTTATTTTATTTGTTTGTTCTAATTTTTGTTGTTTTCCCGACAGCAATGCACACTTCTAGGGACCTGAGAATGGTGGATTATGGAAACTTGAGACTATCTCAGCTGCCATCAGCAACCCGCGTTTTGCGGTTCCCAGGCTCAAAAATCCCAGGACGACTAGACGCGCCCCTAAATATTGCTAAATGGAGCCCCCCGAATTCTAACGTGCTACCGGCTGTTTAAGTTATTGTCCGTGCCCTCCACTTGAACATGAAGAATTAGATTCCACGACTATCGGCCCCGGGCGGAGAGAAGCGCCTAAATAGTTTGGCTTCGGTTGCCGGTGGGTTGGACATGTAGCGAAGGCGGTCAAAAGGGCCAAATATATGAGCACGGTAAGCTGCCCTGCATTGACATGAAGCTGAAGGGCTGGCCGTGCCAACTGCACTTCTGCGAGTTATTGCATGGAAATATTCTCGGACGCACGGAGGATTCCCCGTCGGCGGAAGAAGGAAGCCAACGCTCCCTCCTTCCAGAAATCGTACCAAGGTTAATACACACGAAGCAGGGCCGACCGCTTAACGTGCTTGCAATGGTGAACGTATACGATTTGTAAAACCCCCCCATCAGGACCAAAGTTGGCTCGGGCGTTCCCCGTTAGAATTGGGCCTCTAATCACGACAAAGAGGCCTTGAAAATCGCCGGATGTGGATATATATTGTTTCTATAAGGATGTACCCGGAATCCTCCTGGAACAGAGTGGATATTTTGAGCTATCAGAATCCTCGCTATCGCTGGAAATGAGGGCCTAGTGTGTGACGAAATTCAAGGACCTTCTCCCGCGTGGGCGGGGCGATAGTACTAGCAGCTGTAAGCTGGGTCGCTCTCGGATCGTGTGGATTAATGTAGGCGCATAAATTTCCCATCCAATCCCACAAACCCGGTCCAAGGGCAAGAGGGCTCACCGGTCAACCGGGTTGGTACCTAATGGCTGGTATGACCATGAGTGATATTTCGTGATTGTAATCGATCATCCATTGAAAGGGCTGGAGCAAGGAGTCTAGCAAGAGAAGAGTTTGTCGCTGCGGGTGAGTTTTCTAGAGTACCAACTGGTCAGTAGAGTCAAATGACAGGAAGAGGCATTGCAGTGGTCTTTCAGCGCTTACACTGTGGAATTTGGTTGGAGGTCCTCGGATCAAATCCAACTACCGCTCTCGTAATGACGGGTACGTTCGGACGGCTACAATCGCCTTTGAATATCTGCTGCTACCAGTATATGGTTTCATTCTCGCCAATATATTAGACCAACCATGGCTAGAGGGCTGGATACGCCACACAAATGGAGAAAAAGAAAAAACCCCGAGATGTCTCGGTAAACCACTCTTGACTTTTTGAGCGGGTGAGTTTTGTGCACAATTAGGTCCGGTAAATCAAACCTCCCAATTAAATCAGCTACACGAAGGACCATGCATCAGAGCCAAAAAGTCAATTCCGAGTTGCGCAATCCGAACTGCCAACCGGGGTTGCTCCCCTGGAAAAACCAATTGGACCAACTCCAACCACGCGGCATGATCCTATGATCAATATTCCTCTCTAATCTGTTTGAACTAGAGTAAATATGGCCTGATGGACAAGTGTTCGGTAACGCCTAACCGGGATTCTGTTCGAGAGGTAACATCCACCCATGATATGCAATTACCTGATGCTGTCCCTCGTGGTTCGGAGCTTGAGATAAAGCACAAGCACCCATTCGTTGTTCTCCCTCTGAATCACAGCCATTCGGGTCCACCTGAAGCCTTTAATACGTGTGAAGGGAGTAAGCATGCAAGTGAGCAGGTGGCTCAGGTGTTCAACTCTGAACATGTGCAGTTCCACCATATCGGTACTGGGTGTCGAATCACTCTTGAGAGGTCTGGCGAACGGGCTTGTGAGGGGTAAATCAAAGCCCATTCCTCTAAATGACAGAGATGTCTATGTGGGCCGCGCTACCTGGCATTTCGATAGATCAACAATCGCAGCCGGAAAACCATAGAGCCAACGTGTCCGATTAGAATACGCTTCTTCTCTCCGGCAGGAGCCGAATCAATACCGGTAATACAAAGGTTTGGCCCCAATGTTATTCATCCCCTGCTGGTTTGGAGGGGTTATTCACGGGTGGAGGTTTGTTGGTATTCTTGTTCTGGTCAACTGAGCCGGCAAGTAAATGTTGCGGGGTCTTATTCCATTCCAATATCAGGTTGAGATCTTGGTTTCTGGAGCTGAGTCTGTGAGACATTACGAGGGAAATTATTGAAGGGTTTGTGGAAGGGAAAAATGAAAAGGTGAGTCCTTGATCCTTGCTCGTGATCAACCTTCACGGGCTGCAGCCGATACTGGTACGAGTCGGATTGCATCAGTGTTGGTAGGAGGGGAAAAAAGAGGCCTGAAGCGTTCCACGTTGATGTCTTGGAATATTTGTCGGTATTGTGATGTCAAATCACCTCTGTTATTCTTTCAAAACAAGGGGGCCGTATCGAAAATTCGCAAAAAAAAAAAAAAAAAAAAAGTCAAAATCTGTTACTGCAAAATCAAGCTATAGTTAGCACCCATCTACCGGTACTTGAAGTGCGGAGTAAGGATGAAGTCTTGTGACCATTCAAGCAGCCCGTGCCACGGCTTTTAGCCATTGGACAATGATAAGACACACGCAGATAGCTAAGTTTATCGTAAGTGACGGAAAACACAGGGAACCATGAACCTGTGAGGGAGGGAGATGTCTAGATCACCAGACATCATTGCTTTCTGTTCATAGTTGCTGTAGCTGTGCTCCTGTTGCTCACTTCTCCGCCGGGGACCCTGACAACAAACCCCGCCCCCATGGTGCAACTTCCGATGCGCTGCGTGTTTGACAGAGCCCCGGCCGGGTCCCTGCAGGGTTTCTGAGAATCATGACCTGGAGTTGGGATTGTTATTGATATTCTTGGCGGGGAAGTCCTTGCCGGAGGATTGCCTTTTAATCCCCTGCCGTGATTACTATTCTACCCCTCGAATACGGTAGCGTACCGTAATTTGAGTGACTGCAGAGCTGCTTCAACCCCGCCGCAGAGTGTTTTTGCCGCTGGGGCGTACAAAAATAAGATTTCCCTGAGTATTTTGTAATGCTGTAGTAAAGGGGGGTGGGGAAGGGCTATCGTGGTTGAGACAGGGAGTGCCAAAAAAGCCCGCCCCGGTCAAAATACCAGTAATCCATCGAGTTTCCATAGTGGTTTCAAATGGTGGGAAGATCAGCAGGCCGGACACTTGATCAATGATATTATCTTGGGGTTTTCATGCCCCTACACTGCCCGAGAATGAAAATTCAAAATGTGTTTGTGGGTGTACAGTACACTAAGAATTCGGTTAGCAACCACGAAGAAATGGGGTGAGGAGATTTCGGAAGCCAGTCCTCACAAAATAGTTTGTTTGCTGCGTTTCCCTTCCCTTCAAGATAGTTTCCAGTATTGTATGCAGCATGAGTCTTTCAGGGTGGTTTGGCGCCGTCTGCACGAGTCCTACAAGTACCGGTACAATACCGGTAGCAGCGGATGACTGGATAAACTGATTAGATAAGATAAGAGAAAGTGTTGCCGCTTTTTGTTGGAAACGTTGCCACGGCATATACCGGTATGATATGATACCGTATCATAAAATCAGCACTACTGCTGCTGGACTGACCGCCACCATAGGACCCACCCTACAAAACTGCTCGAGTAACCCTGAGATACAGGGCACAACTATATATTATACACTGCGCTTCTATAAGCGGCTAATAGAAATTGGGAATCTATAGTTGATCGATTTTGTGTTGTTATTTCTTTTGCGACGTATACTGGCAATTGACATAAGAATGCGCTCGTACTAATTTACTCCAGTCCTTGCGCCGGGCATCCGTGACAAAAGAGAAACTCCGCACGAAATGAGATTGGCAGAGGCCTCGCACCAGATCCAAAGCACCAATTACGTTTTAGCTCCCGCAGCCTGATAGTATTTATCGGGGAAAAGTTCTTGGGGGATAATTTTGGCGTTGGGGGGGGGAATCGTGAAAGGTATGCCGAGTCTATAGGTTCCGGGATAGCAATCGTGGTATTGCAACAGATCACCAGTGGGGGGGCTTGTTCATGCCCATGAGAGGCAGCAGAGAGCTGTGGGGTAAAGGATGTGGGATGTGGGATGCCACAGCTGTAGGTGGGCAGTGCTGACCCCAGTGAAAACTCAGATCCCGATCAACCTTGTGGGTGTCCACAGCTAATAAAAAGGCTGGCTAGGCTCCTAAAGGCTCACTTGATTAGCCAGGGTAGTTCTATATCATTTTGATGCTTCCAACCACAGGGTCTGTTATGAATGCCTGTATCGGTGGAGAAAAATTCTCACCTAGTATCAATAGTCATAATATCTGACATCCTTGCTCCAAATTGATAGCTAGAAAAGTCCTAATCTGGGGTTCAGGATGCACACTCTGGCGCAAGAGACCCAGGCCAGTTGAGATACCGCAGGGTCATCATGATGCATTCCCAGCCATGAGGACATTCTGAATTTTACTTAATAGGGTCGATATCAGATATGACAATCGATTCTCTAAATGACCGTATTGCACACCGGGCTCCGAGAGAGTTCATTCTGGGTTTTACCACGGTTCGCCCCCGGTCCAGCCAAGCGGGGGGAGTTCCTTCACGGGCCGAGATCGGTATTGTGCAAAACACGCACCGGTCCGGCCGGGGATAGACGTCTCTTTATGCGTATCGTAGAAGAGTTGCATGTTGTCACTGGGCTACCCTTGCTGGATGACTCGTGGATGCGTTCTTTTTTTTTTTTTTTTTTTTACCCAACTCCGCACCGGGGTCCGCAATGTGAGTATTTCTTTTCAATTTGCTGGACTGGTTCCTAAAATGTGTGCAATGTAGAGTATATACCAGCAGCTTCTCTTTGGTACTGTAGAAACCGGTGATATTTGCCATCCCCGGGTGTTAACTCCGGCCCAGTTAGACAGGCCGGACCTCAGGGCTGCCATTATTTGCGCCAGAATATCGAGAAAATACCATACGGCACCCAACTGGCCTGGGAGTAGCGAATTTCATCAGTTTCTACGGTAAGTTGGGGTCAAGACTGCTTATCGATGAGTGGTTTTGAAGGATTCTCATCCTGAGTGTAAGCAGATGGTGACACCAACATGACGGCCTGAACGAGAGCAGAATCGCCTGGTGGAGGGGAGGAGGAAAGGAGAAGAAGAAAAAGAAAAAAAAGAAAATAATGGGAATGTGGAAGTAGTAACGTCGTTATTAGAGAGAATGAGAAGCAAGAAAAAGGAATCGCATTTCGGCAACCAGTCGTTTACAGAGTTATAGGTATGATAGTCAAATATCGTTTTTTTTTTGTTGGATCGATGGTAATCGCGGTTAAGATATTAACGACTGTCACAATACATATTAATATATAACATGCAAGCAGGTAGTATTAGAATCTTTGAGTTGGGAGCATGAACGATTACAGTGAGACTTCCAAGCAGGAACAAAGAAATGTTCTTTTGAGCAGATAAGTCCCAACAATTGATAATTATGGCCCGACAATTCGAAATAGAACCTCGAGAGACGCCTCCTATTGAAAGGATAGTAGTGGATGAGAGGTGTCAGTATGCCCTCAAGTACACTCGTGTAGAATATACTCCCCTGAGCATGTGCATGCACAACGCACAACCACATAGTACCGGGTCCTCCTATCTCAAAGATGCGTCCCATAATTCCAAAGGAGCGGGTCCTATTTTCCTATAGACAGAGCCACAATACGTGCCAACAACGAACTGCGGAACACAAACTGTGCTTGGATATGCCCACCTGCGAGGGGATCATGGCTTGCCTTGGCGCCCGTTTGACCAGTTGCTAGCTAAGGCAAAGGCAAGCCAGTGAATAACTTGGCCAGTCACCTACGCCCCCGAACTAATAATTGCGAGGCCGAAACCTCCGCCAGAAGAACGGGGCCCCCAGAATCAATGCCGCTGTTGTCTCACCTCTGAGATGCGCTTGTTCAGCGGTCCTTCCCTATAAGTTTGGTCTGTGCGTGTCCTCACGCAATCAGCCAAATACTAGTGATACAGCTGTAGCTCGAAGGTGACCGGCCATGTTGGTTATAGTCCAATGTGGTCGGAGGGTAACATAACCTCGAAAAGGAAGATTCCAGAGCTTGAATTACAGGTTTTACCGGCATCCTTCTCTACAGAGTTTCTGGACAGTGCTGGTAGCTCATTATCATGGATATAGCCAATCGCTTTTCAAATCGTGATATAACGGGAAGACAATCTTTTTGTTCTTTCTCCGTCAGCAAGGGGTCGGTATAATACATGCACACTATGCGGCAAGGTAAAACAGAACGCCTATAAGGACGGTACAGGCATTTGTTGGAGTTGAAAAAAAAAAAAAAAATTTATGCCCGCGGAAAGCTCTCCTGCGCATTCTCGCTTACTCCCGCGTCCGTCTGCGGCAGATATCAGTTATGCGGCAGTGCAGCTGTACTCGTACTCGGCTATCCAAGGTGGCCAAAATCCAGAGCAGGTTTCTGGCACAGCGATAGACCCAGTATGGCGAGCACTGTTCGGACGCGGAGAGTAAAATAAAATAAAATAAAAATTCAGAAAAAATCAGGATCCGCAAGAATTTCTTACGGAAACGTGACATCCCCAGTGTCGATGCCGATGCTTGCCAAGAGACGCCTGAGTAACGGGGAAACACTAGACCCCAAAATACTATCGATACCGGTACCATTCTTTTGCAGGTGGAACCCAAGTCCAATCGCCGAGATCCCAACGAGAAGGGTTAATCCGAGAAGGGTAATTCTGCCTTTCCTTACAATGGCTTTAAACACAGCCTTTCTTTTGCGGGCCCGCTCAAGTTCACGCCATTGCTGGTTAAATAACTTCTCGGCATGGCTCAAGCTTGGAGGACTCTTATCTGGGTTTCGTGAAGTTTTGAGAACACTTCGGGAAGATACCTTACGCCAAGTCGACAAAGATTCTGGGGGCTGTTGCTCGAGCAAACTGACTGCTCGGGAAATGAGATCATCTAAATCTAACGGCTTTGGAAGTTTAGAGAGTGTGGAGTGAAGTATTTCAGGTTCATCATCAGGGATCTCAAACAACTCATCCCTTCTTCGTAGAACGATCTATGGTCTGCGTCAGAACCATTCACACGGGTTTGTCGATTTAAGAGATGAGGTGACAGACCTCAGCAAACAGATAAAGCGGAAATACTGGATCCATAGCCAAAAATGTGTCAAACAATCTTGCGATGCTGCTATACTCTTGAATTTCGTGAGCATATAGCGTCAATGTAGCGGCCAGGGCAAAAAAGGGCTGGGTCCGATATATATGATGAAAAAGTTTTGGATCTATAGAATATAGCAGTGGATAGAGAAGTTGGAGGTGATCCGAAGTTGGCGACATTGTAGGAAGCATAAAGTCCCGTATCCGCAGAAGTGATATGTGCTCAACAGCGGCCACAGCATGAGTCGGGCCAAGGACCAATAAGAGGACCTGACAGATGTCGTGAAACCCCTGAAAACAGTGATCAATAACCGATTGGCCACAGGGGAAGGAGCACTTCCAGCACAAACCTGGAAATAACATAGCATCGGGTGTCGCCGCAATACTTCAACAATTAAATCTAAAAGCTCCATTTTCTTAGTCTTGAGCTCTCGAGGTGACAGATCTACACTTGTTTATTCAGTTTTGTTTAGCTGAAGCCGGGGCCATTTGTGAAGACAAGATTGGTGACTTACTAGTGGGGTAATAGATAAAGGATCGGTCCACATCCAGCTTCACTTGATCCTCATCTCTGTGTGGAGGAAGGGTTTTCCAGGATGGGCGTGCCTCAGGTATATCTGTAAGAGGCACGCTTTTCTCGTGGGGGACAGTCCCATATCCTAGTAGGAAGGGCCCTGTGTGGAACGCATCAGCATACATTAGAGCCCAGGAAACAACGGATCAAAATACGCACATGCTTCCCTACGAATCCCATCACTGATGAGGCCATCTTTGGATGTTGCCAGCTCCACGACAGCACTCCGATTACCGGCTCGACAAGCTTCCTCGATAGCTTCCACTTTTTCGGCAGACCACCTATCTCGTGAGCTAGATCTGGAGACTGATTTGGGGCCCAGCGGACTAACCCCATCATCGCTCTCACGCTTCACCACTGGTGATGGTGAGGACGAGGTGGAGGATGGATTCCTGTCTTTCATCGATGTCGGTGGGGGGTTATGGGGGCCCGGTTGAGAAACTCGATGGTGGATCTTCGACTCGGCGTTGTTGGATGGTGGGAACTGGCTCATGCAAGAGTCGCACACAGCAGCTCGGGAAGGGGCGGCTCGAAGATCTAGGCACACAGTATCGACGAGTTTGGCCAGGAGCAGCAATAAGAGGAGAAATCTTGAAGGAAAAAAAAAAAAAGTTTCGTGAAAAAGAAATGTCGCGTCACCCGTGTTGTCGTTGCATCAGCCCAGTATAGGTACAGTACTTCAAGCCCACATACCGTGGCGAGCGGTACACCCAAATACCAGCCACAACTGCAACTCTCACTGAGGTTCAGCCCATTGTATTGCTCGAACCTGCATCCATACCCGAGTACAGTACCGTACCGGTATATAGCCCACTGCGACGGGCGCTCGCTATGCCGTGGAGTGCCGTGCTCGCGTACTTTGGGAGTGAATCCGCTTTTTCCCGGCCATATCGATAGTGCCGAAGGTGAAGCATCCCGGCTGCAGAAACCCACCGACCAATACAACGCCGGTATGCCGGTATCGTTTTATCACACCGTACTTGCACTTTACCGCTAATGACTTTGATCACTGTACTCGTAAAGTACCGGCACTTGTACCGTATAGTACGACCCCCTGCCCTATTATTATTACTTGTATTATTATTATTGCAAGGTTCGGTGAAGCGCATGGAAGGGAGTTGATACCTGTACAAATAATGGGAGGGCATATTTTCTTTTTGTGTATCGTATGTGAGGTGTGTGTGGAGGCGCCACTTTTGCTCGGAGGGCAGAAGGTGAGCAAAAAAATCAAAAAGAAGGGGAAAAGAAAATAAATTTACACTTCTGGTACTCGAGTAAGGGAGGTCGCTGTGAGCACAAGTAAGATCCCCTTTGACATATCATACCAGTATCAGTATAACTCGTCCGACTCCAATCTGATGTGCCAATCCAGTATGCTTTTTTTTTTTTTTTTGATATCGTTCATCACTTGCCCACTTTTCTCTCTCCCTCTCATATCGTGCCGGTATTGTTTGAGGATATTCCGAAGGAATTTATCACCATCTATGGTAGCTGCACATATATATCATACTTTTTTTGTTGTTGGGACCTCACTTGCTGAGGTGTACAAGCATAAGTAAAGCCGGGCTGGTGGATAGCAGATAGGCTTGCACGGATACTCGGTAAGCTGTGGATTGTGGGATCCATCCCGTGCTCAGTCGTGCGCGCTTGCCTACGCAGCGGGCAGCCGTTGCAGTACGGTAGGTTACCGTATGATACCCCTCCATCTCTACCACCAATCTGTTTTAAACTGTTTTTTTGTGGTGCAGCTTCACCTCGCACACACACTCGCACTGCACATTCCAGCGCATTGTCCTGTCATTGGATCAGAAAAGATAACTAACATAGTCTACCGGCAGAGTGGTCGTAGAAATGCACGGCACTGTATGTACCGGCATCTCTCCCTCTCTCTCCTTCCTTCTCCTATCCTTCCCTCTCTTTCCTTCTTTCCATGGTTTTAGTAGAAATACGGGGGAAAGTGAAAGACAGCAATCGGCTGGGACAAGGCCCGTATTGCCTTGAATAAAATTCCATGGGACCGTGATGGCATTGGGCTGTACGATGGAAACGCTTATTTATGAGTGGGGGTTTTGCTTGCCCGTAGTATATTTGTGATATCAGGCATCACAAGTTTGGACCGATGTGGCATCATACCTGTAGGGGAGTGCTATAGCACCTGTGTACAGTACAGTACGGCACCGTGCTCGATAAACAAAATGTGTTGTCCAATGCTGCTGGACTACCCGCATCGTTAGAGTGCCACAAACTGCGAACGATCCAGCACCTGGTAGCCGCCTACCCAGCTCTCGAGCGTTTCGGGCCGCAAGCTGTCATCGTAGCTTTTGCTCCCTTACCTTCCACTGACAACGGCATAGCTTTCCGTGCGCAGCCCCTCTCAATTGAAGCGAGACAAGAAAGCGGCCTGCCCGTTAAGGGCATCTCTCAACCGCTTTGGATGCCATTCTCTTCGTCTTCAGGGAATCAACCCTTGTTTGCATTGAACCATCGGCGTGCTTGATTCCGACCAATTCGAACCCTCAAAGGGCCTGGAGCAACTAAACACGCTTGGGGGGGAGAAAAACGCAGCACCTACGGGATAGGAAGCTGATATCTAGTTTCGGAGGCAATATTCCACTCTGTGGGGCCAGTCCGGATCGTTTCGCTTCGTAAACGCTCCCGACGTGCTCGAAAGTAGGGTGCCATCCTCCACACATAATTCGCCCTCTACAGCGCAGAACGCAGACGATCTTTCGATTCTCCCACACCGCTGTCTACCTTCGCCCTCCCCTTCCCCCCTCCCCCCTCCAAGGAAAGGGGGAGAGAAAAAAAAGAAGAAGAAAAAGAAAGAACGGAAGAGAGCGAGAGAAAAAAAACAAACACAAGATTGCTGTCACTCTGGCAATTGAGCGACTCGGTAGAAAGGCAATTATCGACTAAAAGTCAGTTTGTGTGGTGCAGCATCTCTTGTGTGGGCTTAATAAATATAAGAGGCTCAACCCGGGTTTCTGGAGGGGATAGCTATCTGCTGAGGTTTTGATGGAGGACCTAAACTCACATGCATGGGTGAACGGCCAGTTGAGGACGGAAGACACTCAGCAGCAGCAGTTCATGGCGCAGAACCTCAATAATGATGCTCTATCGCATTCACCAGAAGGGCCTCCGGGGTATGGTCTGATGAGCAGAACACTGGTTCATTCGCCCGTCATCAAACAGATCATACCCGCAAGGATACGAAGTAGAGAGTTGAACGATGTTGCTTTTATTGGGGTAAATCTAATCCTATTCTCTTTGTTCCAGCTTTATTCCGCCTATTCTTTTTATCGGTTCTGTTTGCTGTTGTTGGGCCTCGGATGGATTCGACGGAGGATGTTGATTTCTCGGGGCGTTCTTAGGAAACTTTTATAGAATTGCACCTTCTTACAGATGACGGTAAACTCCGCCAAGCGGGATCTAAGACTGATTTTCAGGCGAGTATTCGACACGCCAGAGTTTTTGGTTCCCCAAGGAGGAATTTCCATTCTCCGCAGGATGCCATTTTCAAACAAGAACTGGCAACCCAGTCGCAGGACGATGTGGTTATGCGTGGAGTTGGAGAAGGGGGGGTAAATGGTGGAATTCTGCCAGGAGCAGCGGAAGGAGATGACCCCAAGCCTTTATTACCTCCTCATATCCTTGCCTTGACTCTGGATTCGGGGCATCTTGCGTTCGTGTATGCAAAAAGCTCTGAGGAGCAAGGTGAGGTCAATTTTGTGGTATCGATGAAGAGAATCGATCAGAAGGGGATCCGCACGGAGACTCTGGGGAGGTCAATAGCTGTAGACCCTCGGTATACCATTACCCCTGCCTTCGTCGATGATTGGCTAATCGAAACTGATGAACATAGATCGAGGGCGTTGGCCGTAGCTGCCTATCAGGACTCATTCCGAATGTATGCTCTCCATCCTATCGAGGTACTGGAGCGCCAGTTGCGGGAAGGGCTCCCTCTAAACCCCATCAAGGAAGAGAAATCGTTCGAGGTTAAGGGACTGATCGTGCATATGGAGTTCCTGCATCCTTCCCCGGATGATCAGGATCACGTGATATTGTTAGCGTTCGTGATAGAGTAAGTGTTTTGTTTGGTTTATGCGTCTATAGATATATCGGAGGAGTAGGAAACTCATAAACTCAGTTCAAGCCAGAAATCACGGCTACAGTTATTCGAATGGTGGTGTTCAAAGCCACTGTGGACCGCCTCAAAGCATGGTCACCACGGATTTCGGTTATCAGAGGGTATTATCACTATCCGATCCGATCGAGCTATAGATATCTGACAAGGGGAGTGCCCGATAGACATCTCAATGCCCCTGCATGTTATCCCACTGGTGATGGGCTCAGCGTTCTTACTGGTTACTGAGTACTCGACCCATGTTGTGAAGGCTTCAGATATCATGTCTGGAAATGCGTCTTTTGCCAAAATTGCTTTCCCGCCAGCACCTCCCAACGGGCAGAGGCGTAAGCACCCTGTTCTGGAAATAGATTTGGGGGTTTCTGACACTTGTTCCAGGGAGTCTTGTGACATCTTGGGCACGCCCCCTGAGGACGCCGCAGTATGCCTACGACCACGATGATATGTATCTTGCCATGGAGGATGGCGACATCTACTTTTTAGAGGTGGATACTCAAGGCCCAAATTTGATTCAATTGGCCAACAAAGCCTGCCGCCTTGACTGCTCGATTGGCACAGCGTTTGCATCATTAGATTTTGGCCTTAACAAAAATGACATGCTTGTTGCCGGTGGGGAAATGAGTAGTGGTGGAGTATACCTGGTAAGTTTTGTCAAAGTGATGATGTTCGATTTCTACTTCATCCCTATCCGGTATGTTCCAGTGACTTGAACTGAAGCTCTTGGATCAGTTAAAGATAGGGCCACATCCGGCTGAGACCGAGCCAAAGTTAGAGGAGTCCGTGGCCAATTGGTCACCGGTTTTCGATTTTGAGCTTGTTAACCTGCCTGCCCAGGGTCATGCCAGTGGGAAAGTGGAGAGGGATCGGATTCTTGCTTGCACGGGTCGTGGAGATCATGGAGCAATTACCGAACTTCGTTATGGAATACAGGCCAGGATTCAGGGATCGGCGGATCATCAGATGAGAGGTGTTCGAAGGTTGTGGGTACTGCCAGATTGCTCGGATGTCGGTTACTTCCTGTTCTCGTCGCTGCCAGATCAGTCAAATTTGTGTTTCTTGAAACCGGATGGAGAGTGGGAGGACGCGAGTGATCTTGAATTGTTGGATATGAACGAAACTACTCTGGCTACTGGCGCTGTGGGGAAGCATTCGGTGCAGGTTACACCAAGCACAATTAATATCGCACAGCTAAAGCATGCTAGTCTTGCGAGCCATCGAGAAGTTAGCAGGGACGTTGAAATGGCAGACGAACCGCAAGTGTCAATTCTGAGACGCCCGTGCGGCGGCGGGGATGTTATAGTAGCCGCAGCTTTGAAAGGGAATCATATTGTAGTTGCTATCCGCAATGGGTTTCTAGTTAGATTGACATTAGCTACCATTGTGGCTGATGAAAATATGTGAGTAATCGCCATAGGTCTAGTCACACATGCATTACTGACATTTCTCAGCGAAGATTTCCTTAGCCCCGTTGGAATTCCCACAAGCTTAGCTGAGGAACCAACTTTCATTTCAGTGTTGGAAATGTAGGTCCCCGATGTGTGATATTGATGATCTACCTCTTTGCGAATTTAACAATGACCTGGGACAGTAATGGTCGAATATTGGCTGCTGTAGGGACCCGACAGGCTACGATACAACTGTTTCTTTTCGATTTCTCAAATGGGCTTGTGCCTCTCCTGGAAAAATCAAGTAAGTCCCATATTCTCTGTCTCGAATCACGGCCTAACGAGCGCAGTGATGAGCGACAGTTGTCAAGGGGAGCAGGACCTGTTCATTTGCGAATGTGCTGTCATTATCCGGGCGAATGGGACGGCGCGAATGCTGTGCGGCTTGCGAGGGGGCACTGTTGTGGTGATGGACATACAATGGCAACGAGGTGAATTTGCACTTTGATGGCCTATGGCCAATGACCGTCGATACTAGATTTGGTCATAAGGTAATACATTAGGGAATGCATGAGTACTGATTTACGAAGGCCTTAGCCTGGAGAGGATTGACAGAATTAAATTTGGCCCAACGCCGGTCCAAATATACCCAGATGTTAGTCGCAGCGATTCGGCATTCATTTTGGCTGGGCCGGAACTATTCCGGTTTGATTTGCCAAGTGGTAACTTTAGGGCATCTCAAGTTGTGTTTGAGGAGTCTGAGGTTGAGGTATCATAGTTCTTTTAGTCCTCCCCATGGATACGGTGGATAACAAAAATTGACTTCTACCCAGCCTTCTCTTGTTGCTTTCGCCCAGATCGATACCTCGCCAGACCCTGAAAATATAGTTGTTGGCGTTACGAAGGATCAAATTTTTTTCGCCGATGTGGGGGAAAGCGAGAAGGTATGCGTCCGGAGGTTGAGGCTCTACGAGACGCCTAGAAGGCTCCTATTCTACAAGCCTTTGAACATCTTGATCGTTGCCTGCTCTCGGACTGCATCCGACGATCCGCGCGTCGAGAGCGAAAAACACATTCCAGGAAAACGCAAATCCTTCTGCTCGTTGCGATTTATTGACCCAAGAACGTGAGCATATGAATACCTCCCCACCAGTTCTTTTAAAAATTGGTCTGCACGATTTCATTGATGTGCCTCCACCCTATCCATCACGTAAAAAGCCTACCACCAAATGCCCCAGAAGGCCTGAGTGTTGTGCTAAGAAGTCTGGGGCGCCTACGGAATTTGGCGTGGTATCTAGTGCTTGCTGACGAAAAATAGGGGCCAGCCAAAGGCTGATCATGACATCCGCGATAGCTCAAAGAAAGATATTATCTTTGGGAAGGCAAACGAGCAGATTTATTGTTTGACAGGTTTTGTCACCTCAGTTTATCACTCAAACCAAGCGGATCTAATCATCTGATAGAATGGAGCATGGAGACCGAGGGCAAAATTTACCGGTACATCGTTGTCGGGACCGGTTATATCAACGTTACAGCTTCCAGCCACCTTAAAGGCCGTGTCCTAGTGCTGTCAGTTATACTAGGCCCGTCCGGTAGTGTTGAAGTCCGTCGACGCTATCAGATCCCGTGCGAAGCACCAGTGTATTCACTCGCACCATACAGCAGCAGGTAAAGAGAGGCAACCAAACCAAGTGCTGAGAAACGTTTGCTAATTTTACTAGCTCACTAGTATACTGCTCAGGCCACAGCATCAATATGAGGACTTTAAACACGCAAACAAAAAAGTAATAACCCTTTCGTTGCATCTGTCGGGTCTGGTCTAACGTATTTCCAGATTTGATGTTGTCGCGGAGAAAAAGCTTAGATCCCCAGCAGTTCAAATAACTGTAGCAGAGCCTTGGATACACTTATCATGTGGAGAAGATTCAATGCTCGTCCTCAAATTTGAGGATGACAAATTCAACGAACTTTTCAGGTATGACATCTCTGCCGAATATGCAATGGTGCAATTTCCATGACGGATTCTCACAATGGCCAGCGACGAGGTTGCTCGGAATGGTTTCCATCATTTTCAATTACTCCAAGGGTTCTTTCTTGCAACAGATAAGGAACTAGGAGTTGTGGGATTATGGCAGCCCCCAGGTATTAGCCTAACCAGCCCCTGAGAGAGGGAATAAAATTTCTAACGCACTAACAGATCGCCGTAACGTCGAAAGCTTAGTTACAGTTGTAGAAGCCGAACTAACCAGTTCCATCTCCCGCATACGGCAAGGAAACCTCCGGCCCCCTTGGTGCATGAGGAGGACACCTCCGGGAACAAAGACCTCAGGCAAGGATCTTATCGCCTCGGGGATTGATGGCTCCATGTTCCACCTCACACTGCTGGAAGAGGATTCATTGCACCTGTTACGATACATTCAGGACCTGTATCGAACCAAAGCGGGCATCGGGAGACACAGCCCCCATGGCGCTGAAAATGGAGTACGGGATCCACGGATGGGCCACGTTGATGGTGATATTTTAGTAGCGGTATTGAAATTGGGAAATGAATGGTTGAGAGAGGTGTTGATGAAATTGGACGAAACAGGCGGTTCTGCCCTTGCAGGTTTCACTGAGCTGGTCGGGAAAGTGCAGGGGATACTTCAAGGGGAGTCCGATCCCGTTGATGCCGCCATGAAGTATATGAATGAGCTGGTGCACGGAGTTGTCTTGTAGATTTTCGATTTTTTTAGATCGGAGTTCAGTTTCCAAGGTGGCACTAGTCATTTTCTAAAAAATAAACACAATCCGCCGTTTTGCTACCGTACAGTAGCAACATGTCGCCATACATGTCTCACCTTTGGCACCCGCAACCTAACTACGGTACCGTGCTCGAGTACTTTCCCTACCGAACACCCGGAACGGAAATAGGCTCAATCGCAGCTCTCGCTCTATGATTGGCCCAAATCCTGTTTCTCGCACTGTAACTATGATAATTTGGGACTCAAAAAGTGGGACCGTGCATACTTCAACGTAAAGTCCAGACACCACCATAGATCAATTGTTTTCCTGCAGCCAGTTACTCCGCAGACAATTTTATGCAGCCTTATGCAAGTAATTGCCGGTTTTTGAAACCATGACATGACTTTTTGAAGTGGGACATAACTGCAATGAGTGGGGCTTTAAATAACTCACTGGAATGTCTCAACGGTTGGGATGTCAGCAGATCACGTCCCAACCTCTCACACATATAAGCTGATTTTAAAGAAACCTATTCGGTTGCTCCTATTGTAGTATAGTACCTCCACGGCTCCAACAAAGTACGGAAATTATTAACAGGTTGTACAATCCCTTAGTGCCGAGAGGGTATTAGTTAGGATATCCCAGTAAGATACTGGTGTTTAGCGGGGTGTAATTCCGGAGCCTTACCAAGCGATATAAGCCACCGGCGGCTTTAGAAAAAAAAAGAGTGAGGAAATTGGAACATGCGAGTGATATCTGATGACCAGAAGTTTGCGGTGCTGGTCTTCCGGAAAATTCGGTCAATCCCACGAACAATTGCCAACGGCAAGGCAAAGGGTGAAGGAACGCAAACCTAGCCACCGCACCTTCCCAAGCGGAATCCTAAAGTCGACTTCGGACGTCCGGCAGCGGGGAGTTGCGTCCGAACGTCATCTTCCTTTGTCTCCACGGCCGGGGCCTTAGTCGCCTCCAGCGCCCTCTTCAGATAGCGAACCTCGGCCTCCATCTCCTTCCCCTTCCCGATCCTCTCCTCCAGCAGCGTCCTCAAAACCTTCAGGTCGGCGACCGCGTGCTTCAGCTCCCCCTTCGCTTCGCGCAGATCCGCCTCTGCCACATGGCGCTTCATGAACTCCTCCTTCCAGAGGGTGGAGAAGCGAGTGATTTGCTCCGACTGCCAGATACTGAACATTGCCGCGGCATCTTCCTCCGAGATGCGCCCGATGAGCTCCTTCTCCGGCTCCGAGAGTTGAGAAACGAATTCGTTGAGGTTTGGTTCCAGGATTTTGCGACAGCGTTGGGTTGCGGAGGACAGGATGTGGTTGGTTTTTGGAGACATGTTTTTCTTATATGTGTGATACGGGTGCGGGAATGTGAGATGTTGGGAGGGGGGGAAGGAGAGAAGGGTATTTGGTGCTATAGATTGGGGTGATGTCCGAATTGGGGTCATAAGGGCTCTTTGCTACGTTTGCCCGTACTATTTATGATCATATCATATAATACAACTGAATTCAAGGAACATGATGTTTGCTTGCGGTGTTGGGGTTCGTAGAAATCTGGGCTCTCTGGGATAAGTTATGAGATGATATGATAAGGTATGAAATGATACCACACAAACGTACGATACTCGTACAGGGCGAGAGTTTAATGCGCAACATTAGGGTTTTGGTCTTGGCGGCAAGCGGATACCCACATAATATTATTACCCGGCCCGAGAGATATATAAATCACGTGAGAGGTTGTGAATCGAAGGCAACGCGAAGCTTTTTGTTCCATTACTTGCCATTACCAATTCATTCTTTTGTTCCATACTAGCATCCATTTTCTTTTCCTCCGAAATTACGCACGCGATGGATGACCTTTATGACGAGTATGCGGCTCTCTCTCATCTTCGAGTTATCTTTGGCACGGGACGATGGACTAACGAGGTGTCCCTTGTTTTAACTTAGGTTCGGAAATTTCATCGGGGAGGCTGTCGATTCGGATGAGGAAGAACAGAGAGGCGATGGCGGCGCAGACGCCTACGTCGACTACGACCAGGAGGAGGCATCGGCTGCTGGCGAAGATGCGCAGCAATTGATGGAGCTTGACGGTATGAGATTTCCCCGGCTGGGGAGGTGAGGAGTGAATGTTGATGGGATGGCGGTGCAGACGAAGGTCCTTCCAACGCGGTTGTGCTTCATGAGGGTTGGTCTCAATTCTTTTTTCGGGGTGCTTTAGAAATGCATGGGGGTACTGACACGTTTTAATTCATAGATAAACAATACTATCCGACAGCGGAACAGACATACGGGGCGGATGTTGAGACCCTGGTACAGGAGGAGGATGCGCAGCCGTTGTCGGAGCCTATCATAGGTATGGATTCCTGTTCTATGGAAAGCGATTCAAGCTGATGTGCTGAATAGCTCCTATTAAGTTTAAGAAGTTTACCGTTGAGGAGGCTGATCTTCCAAAGACTCATTTCTCAAGAGAGTAAGGGCTCTCCAGCATTCGAGATTAGAGGTTGTTATGGAACTGACAACATGCAGGTTTATGATGGATTTAATGGGTTTCCCGGATCAAGCCAGGAATGTTGCCTTGGTTGGGCATCTACATCATGGAAAAACTGCGTTTATGGACATGTTGGTTGCGGAGACTCACGACCTAGAAGGGAATACGGAGGGGAAAAAGGGGGAACAGGTGCGGATTGCACTGGATCATCATTTGAGCGAAATCTAATATCGGGATTAGCTTCGTTACACAGATACCCATGTCGTCGAGCGTGAACGCGGTGTTTCTGTTAAATCCTCCCCAATGTCACTCGTGCTGCAGTCCTCGAAGGGAAAGTCCCACTTGGTCAACATCATTGACACCCCCGGCCACGTCAACTTTGTGGATGAGGTGGCTTGTTCTATGCGGCTCGCCGATGGCATCGTGCTTGTTGTGGATATTGTTGAAGGTGTAATGGTCAACACTGAGCAGATAATCAAATATGCTGTCAATGAGAACATTCCGATGACTTTGGTTTTGAACAAGGTTGACCGTCTAATACTAGAGCTTAAACTCCCGCCTACAGATGCATATTTCAAGCTGAAGCACACGATCGAGGAGGTAAATACGGTCATTGAAAATGCGGCGCCCGGAAGGGGTGAGAGCATGAGACTTTCGCCTGAGAAGGGAAATATCTGCTTTGCTAGTGCAAGCATGGGATGGTGCTTTTCGTTGGCTAGCTTTGCCAAGATGTATGCTGATACTTACTCCGGAGTTGATATTGCGGAGTTTGCAAAAAGACTGTGGGGTAATATCTTCTATAATCCTGCCACTAGGAAGTTTACCCGAAAATCTATGGAAACAAAATTGAGAAGGTCTTTTGTGCATTTCATCCTCGAGCCTCTTTACAAGCTTTATTCCCATGTAAGCTCCCACCTCCTATGAGAGAATTAGGACTACTAAACCTTTGTTTAGACGATTGGTGAAAGTACGGGCAGTTTGAAATCCACGCTTGCCGGTCTCGGAATATCCCTTAAACATGCGCAGTATAAGACGGATGCTAAGGTTCTTCTAAAGCTAGTCTGTGGACAGTTCTTTGGCACAGCTACCGGTTTTGTGGACATGATTGTGGAGCACGTTCCCTCCGCGTTGGATGGTGCAAGGGCCAAGATTGAGAATACTTACACGGGGCCATTGGACACAGAACTCGCCGAGTCCATGCAGAAGTGTGACCCCGAAGGCCCACTGGCCATCCAAATAACGAAGTTATACCACACTAGCAATGCCTCAGATTTCCTGTCGTTCGGCAGGGTTATGAGCGGAACTGTAAAGCCTGGTATGCAAGTGCGTGTTCTGGGCGAAGGATATACCCTTGATGATGAGGAAGACATGGTTACAGCCACTATATCGGATTGTTGGATAGCTGAAACTCGATACAAGGTACCTACAAGCGGTGTGCCTGCCGGATGTTGGGTGCTCTTGGGAGGAATCGAGAATTCGATCGTCAAGTCGGCCACCGTAGTAGCACACAAGATGGATGATGACGCTTATATTTTCCGACCCATAAAGCATTTTACCGAATCGGTGTTTAAGGTTGCTGTCGAGCCGGTAAATCCTTCGGAACTTCCCAAGATGCTTGATGGCCTTCGAAAAATAAACAAGAGCTATCCTCTTATCTCGACGAAGGTCGAAGAATCTGGTGAGCATGTGATCCTGGGGACCGGAGAGCTATATATGGACTGCGTTCTGCACGATCTTCGACGGATCTTCTCCGAAATGGAACTCAAAGTCTCCGACCCGGTTACACGTTTCTGTGAGACTGTTGTGGAGACATCAGCCATCAAGTGCTATGCGCAGACGCCTAATAAGAAAAACAAGATTACGATGGTCGCAGAGCCATTAGATTCGGGGATCGCGGAGGATATAGAGAGTGGGAAGGTCAGTATCAAGTGGCCGATCCGGAAGGTTGGAAAATTCTTGGAAGAAAATTACGGTTGGGATTTATTGGCAAGTCGCAGTGTGTGGGCCTTCGGGCCTGACGAGAGAGGCCCGAATATCCTTCAAGACGACACTCTACCAAGTGAGGTGGACAAGAAGCTACTGAACCAGGTCCGAGATAGCATCCGGCAAGGTTTCTCCTGGGGTACCAGGGAAGGCCCTCTATGTGAGGAGCGTGAGTTTTGAAAGGAGTCACCTGATTGGTTGTTAGTGATACACTGACAAAGTCCCTAGCTATCCGAAATACCAAGTTCAAGATCATGGATGCTACGCTTGCCCCAGAGGCTATCTACCGTGGAGGTGGCCAAATTATTCCCACCGCGCGAAGGGCTTGCTACTCGTCGTTTTTGATGGCGTCTCCTCGGCTTATGGAGCCCATGTACTCTTGCTCTATGACTGGGCCTGCCGATTCAGTCTCCGCGCTTTATACTGTTCTCGCGAAGCGAAGAGGGCATGTGTTATCCGATGGGCCTATTGCTGGAACGCGTAAGGTTATTCCTTTAGATACCGTCCAGATATCGGGTAACTAATACGATTGTTTTCCACAGCATTATATCTCGTAAAGGGCTTAATCCCAGTCATCGATTCCTTCGGGTTCGAAACCGATGTCAGAGTGAGACTCCCCAGCCCATTCCACCCCCATACGAAACCGTTAACAAGTTTACAGATTCACACGCAAGGAATGGCCTTCTGCTCCCTCGTCTTCGATAGATGGAGCATCGTACCCGGCGACCCCCTCGACAAAGAAGTGAAACTCCGACCGTTGGAGCCCGCCACTGCGCAGGCCATGGCCCGAGATCTCACCCTCAAGACCCGTAGGAGAAAGGGCCTGAGCGAGGATGTTACTATCGCCAAATTCTTGGAGCCCGAGTTGCATGCTATGATTGAGAGCTCGGGGCTACTTGATGGGTAGGTTGCTGTGAGTGTTGGAGCGCGCGCGGGGGGGGGGGCAATGTAGGATAGGCGTGTGTTGGCGTGTTTATGGAAAATGCAACATTCTTTCTCGTAGTGTTGGTATAAAATGATACAAGCGTAATACCTGACTCAATATATCGGTTTGGAATGGAATGAGTATCCGTTAGAATTTTGTGCCGGTACGGCACCATGTCTTATCTGTGTGAACGGTGGCCGTGAGGCCTGTCTAATAGTGCTTGGTGGTGGTAGAGGTTAGTTTTACGAGCGCTCGAGTACAAGTGCATCGCTCGGTCTCTTGTTTCTGTTTTGTGATGTGTATTTCACGGGATTTTTCATCTTTTTCCAGCCCGACGGCGACATTGGGGGTTGAGAGACTCTGGGATTGGACTAGATTCTTCCAATTCGCTCACGTCTTGGAATTATGATACTTTACGAACAATTTCCAGTTGAAAGCACGTGAGAGATCTAGTCCACCAGTAGGGAGTGTGGGCTGCGGCAGTAGGTGTAATCTATCCGGCCACCAATCTGCGAGTATTTGGTGCACCATAACTTGGCGTAGATAGGTATCGAACAACCCTCTAAACTGTCCAAACCCCCCAAATATAATACACCGGTACACGACCCCCTCCCATCCCATCCCATCCACAAAAAAAAAAAGACACCTACAACCTCCTAAGAGCCTTACTCCTCGTTCCCCCAAATTTAATCCTAGTACTATCCGTAACCCTCCTAATACTCCCTCTGAGAAACTGGCCTTCCCTCCCCATGAGAGCCTTAAAAAACGCATCCCTCCCGGGCCCGTAATTCCTCAACAGCAGCTCAACATTCCGAGGAACCTCAGCCATCTCCGCAATCTTTCCCAGAACGTGCGAGGCGAGTTGGAAGGCCGCATCGAAGCTCCCCTTGGCCGCGCCCTTGATGCCCACGTTGCCCGTGGACTTGCTGATGATGCAGTTGCCGTTCGGCCTCGTGTACGTGATGTGGCAGTTGTGGCGGGGGGAGTACACGTGCAGGCGGTAGAGGTCCGTGCCCGCGCTGGTTTCTGAGAAGGTTGGGTAGTCGCCCACCAGGAAGGGATCGTCGAACGGGTCGGGGGTAAAGGGGATTGGGCTCGTGCGGGTGGTGGTGGTGGTAGAGGGGGCAGAGGTGGTGAAGTTTGTGGGGAGGGTCGGTGTTGGGGTTGTGGGCTTTATCATTGGCGGGAAGGTCACCATGCGGTGGTGGGGGATTGATTGATGGTTGAGTTGTGGTGGGAGGGAGGGCCGCGGGAGCCGGATGTGTAGGCCTTTGCGGAGAGGGTGTGGTATTTGGAGTGGCATTGCGTGTGTGTCTGTGTGGCTCACCCGGGGGTGGTTGTAGAGTGGATTACTGGGGGTGGTATGATGTTCTTGAGCTTATATCATACCGCAGGTGGAGAAAAAATATTTTGCGGGTTAAGCTGCAGGGTTAGGGGTTTAGGTTATCTTTAAAGGATGGGAACTTGGGCACTGCATCTACTTGGGATTATCCATAGTCATGAGAACGCAATTGAGAGGATATCGTGCTTTTTCGTATCACGAGATCAACAGGATTGAGTGAGTTGTTCCGGCTACGATGCATTTTATTTTGGTAAAGATATTCCCGCGGTACGGGAGGAACATTTATAGGAGAAAAATGCTACAAGAAAAAAAACAAAAAAATATAAAGTCAGAGACCCCATTATCGTCTCTCTCATCCACAAATTTTCCACGATGCATGCGTGTAGCGCCTGTCATACGACAGGTCGCCGGTGGCTTCCAATAACTTCAGAGGTATCCGGGGAACCTGCTTCCAACAACACCTTCACAACATCCCTATGTCCGTACCAAGCAGCAAGATGAACCGCAGTCCCTTGGTCCGTAGAATCCGGCATTTCCTTCTGCGCCAAAACGTCCGCCCCGTGATCCAGCAAAACCTTGGTCACATCCACCCAGCCATACATCGCCGCCATATGCAGTGGAGTAGCCAAATTCGCAATTCTTCCATCGACATCCGCCCCTCCGTCCACCAAGAGTTTGACCATTCCCGCCCACCCGAATCTCGCTGCGGAGTGCAAGGCTTCTCGGGTACTTGCCCCATTCTCCAACAAAATTTTGGCGGCGGCCTCGTTGCCAATCATAGTAGCCCAAGTCAATGCCGTCCTCCCATCCAGACCCCTAGCTTCCAGGTTTGCACCCTTCGAGATCATGAATTTGATGATGTGGTCGCATTTGTTCCGAGCAGCACATTTGAAAGCCGAAACAGCGTAACTGTCGTGCAATGTCAAAGAGTATAGTGGGGAGATCAAAAGGGCTGCGAAGCGACGATTTACGCGGAGGAAGGAACTAAGGTCTTTTGGATCGAGAACTTCCGCAATCAGGAGCAGTAATTCGTTCGGAACCTCGAGGAGGGACATTTTGTGGTAACAAGTTAGAAAGAGAGTTATTACGACACCCCGGATTCTCTCTATTTATCTACCCAAGTAAGGGGTAGAACGGCGTCGGGTAAAACAAAAGCCCGTGACCCACGGATGATTAATCTTGTCCATCAGAGTTAGAAAAGGTCAATAGGTGCAGACCTGCAGAAAACATCAGTTGGGTAACGCTGCGCACTGCGGCCAGGTCTGCGATGCATTGCTGTCCTACTCGCCCCCCCCTCCCTCCGTGATGAGCGGTATAATGAGATGGCGAGATAAATTGACCGGGAGATGCGGATTGCGCTGTCCGTGATACCGCGCAGGAAAAAAGGTAAGGCTCATACTTGCTGCAGCCCTTATCCCGCCCACCACACACTGTTTATTTCTATGTCAGTAGCAGTCGAGCCGAAAGGGGGAACGTTGGCCCCCTCGCCGAGAGAGTATGTCGGGAGCTACAGAAGAATTCTCTCCTCAGTGAGAAATAGTCACTTGGGCTCGCCTTGGGCGGCACCGGTATTTCACATCGGAGATCGAGTGGGAGCAAAGCAATTCACTAGTAGGGTAGTCTGGGAAAGAGATGCAGTAGCCACCGGGCCTGCCAACTTCGAGCTTCAATTATCCAAGGTGAGCCGGGTAACGCCAAGACAATTCACGACACCTTTCCTTTCAGCACACCCACTTCTCACGGCTCCCTTTCGTATGATATGATACCAGGCCAAAAGGTGGCAACAACGATAGCCCCATACCCTTCCCCCACATCTTCACCCCAAGCTTCAACAAACTCCACACAGCGAACATGGATGCTTTGGGACTCTCTGAACTGCGGCATCTGAAGCCACGACAACTCCTTTCCCAAGTTTTGAACTTCGTTTTGATACTCTCAACAGCGTTCATGTTATGGAAGGGTCTTTCGGTCGCAACTGACTCGCCCAGTCCTATTGTCGTGGTGCTGTCGGGGAGTATGGAACCAGCATTTCAGCGTGGGGACCTATTATTCTTATGGAACCGGAATTTGGAACTCGATAACCCCTCCACACCTGGGACGCAGGTTGGCGAGATCGGTATGCCGCCCGCAACGCTTCGTACAGTTGCGGAGACATGCAAACGCACGTACTAACGGGTGGGAATGCAGTTGTGTACAATGTCATCGGTAAAGACATCCCCATCGTCCACAGGGTTGTGCGAAAGCACCAAGGACCGTACGTATCGCGTCTCGACCATCAGATGGAACTCTACTGACCGAGTGAAATACAGTAAAACGCCTCTCCATCTCCTTACCAAGGGCGACAATAATTACGCCGATGATACCGAGCTCTATGCTCGCGGTAGGTGGTACCTCGATCGCGAGAAGGAAGTTATTGGAAGTGTGGTTGGATACGTGCCTTTCGTAGGCTACGTTACCATTATGCTCAGTGAACATCCCTGGATGAAGACAGCGTTGTTGGGTATCATGGGACTACTAGTTATCGTGCAGAGGGAATAGATCTGGTCGAATTTTAGTCACTGGCACCGGCTAGTGGCTGATATCCAGTTTCATAGAGCGGTTTGCGGTGTCACGCGAGGGCCTGGAGGTGGCATGTATTATACAGTCTCATAAAAGCGTTCATTCGCCGGGCTATTCCTATGCCAATAACTACCGTTTTTTCGGCATTGTTCCTGTGCGCCGTATTTATTGCCTGCGGAATATGGTAACAGAAGCATAAAGTCATATGTTATCACTCGGCAGATGTTGCTCCTGGAGACGACCTTTACAGCCCTAAAGCGCCGCATAGGGGAACGGGATAAAGCCGGCTTGAGCCATCCGGTGATAGAGTGTGCTATAGGTTTGTATAGGGGGGGTATCTGGCAAATAAGATGTGAATAAATATCAGGGGCGAAGTATAGCATTGTTCATCTCCGGTATATAAGAATCCCATAGCCCCTGCGGATGGACTGAGCTTCCCCGCGCTACGGCGGGGGGAAGGGTGGAGTTTAGTGTTCATCCTTGGGGTTGGAAGCCGTTCTATCTCTCTCGATGAAGCCGCTTTCGAGGATTGGGATCAAATCCTCCAAACTAGAGACCGTAGTAATCCCCAATCAGCTAAGTTAAACCTCGGGACCACAGGAAGTAACTTACTTTTCGACCACACAATCGGTGTTCTCATGAGCCACTAGGCTTCTATTAACGTCATTTGCAAGGAGAACCGTGGCTGAACCGGCTCTTCTCCCGGCAGTAATATCGTCTACACTATCCCCAACCATGATCAACCCCTCACCTCCATCCTCGAGCCCCCAACTCTTCGAGATATGCAAGATACCAGCAGGATCGGGTTTGGGGGGACGAAATTCTCTGGTGATAATAGGAGAGAACACATGACCCTGCATGAAATTTGAGATGAGGTAATTGACCGGGGTCCTACGTTTGATACCCGTCAGCACTATACGGTATTCGTAAGTTGGGTACGGAGGGAAGTGAACTCAAAGTTACGGGTGCAGATAGCCTTCCTGATGCCCCTTCTGTCAAGATACTCCATGAATGGTATCAACCCCTTCTGGGGAATCATTTTTAGCATTGCCTCCTTTTCGACCATTCGAATGCTTTCCATAGCGGCTGGTTGTTTCTCAATTTCGAGAGAGTAAACATGGTCAAGGATATCAACACTTTTTGCAATTCCTAGAGCAGCTCGCATCCGTGCAAACATCCATGTCTGGGGCTCGCTTAGGGGTTAAATGTTAGGTGAAAATTGCGTTGCAAGCCAGAGAAAGGAGAGGAAGTACCATAGGGTTCCGTCGACATCAAAAACGATACCTTGGAGCTTTGGAGCTTCTGCCGGAGGAGTTTTTAAAGTGTCGAGAGGAGCAAACCGTAATCTAGCTGGGGTAGTCATTGTGATGAGGGAGAAGGTGCGGATGGGGATGAAGGGCGGGATGTAGCGATATCTTGAAAAGAGGAGGCGGGGGAAGGCATTGCGAGCTGAACAACAAATCATAGTGGGGTAATGGGCAAGGGCTCAAGCTCACTATCATTCTTCAATCTGTGCTGAGCGTCTAGCTCAAGTTTCGATCTGATCTGATAACCTGCGCGCCGTCTCAAGTGCGCACGCTGCGTACTTCTGGGACCGCGCACCACAGGACCAGTTCCACACTCCGGTATATTTCCCGTCACACACTTTGCAAAGAAAAGGTATATGGTTCAAATTGTCACAAACAGGGTCCTCGAAACCACCAAAATCCGAAGTCTAATTAACGTATGAGGGGGTGCTATGGGTCAGCACCTAGCTATGGGTCACATATTTTACTTATTGATCATGTATAAAAGAGTGAATAAAACAACAATTATTATTTCGATGATAGTTATCCTCTCTATAGAGCTATCATGTATAACTGGTATGCACCAAATATAATAAAATTTACAATAATATTTTTGTGTTTTGTTTTACAGTATCATTTGATACTTTAAATATTTTGTATCTTGTTTTATAGTATTGTTTGATACTTGTTATATTTGAAAAGGATTTTTTGATACTTTAAATATTTGTGTTTCATTTTATAGTATTATTTGATACTTGCTATATTTTGATTATTTTGAACAATACTTGGTTATTATTTACACTAGATATAGATAGAATTATGTATTTAAAGAGTCCTGCCTTCTGTGATGAAAACAGCAGACTTTGACTGATAGTATTTTCAATATACTTGACTGAATAGTTACTTGGTTGTTCTTGTACTGTAACCTTTCAAAGTCTCCTTTAGTATGTAGTACTTATATCTTATAGATTAATAGACTATCTGCTTCTATTGAACTGATACATGACTAGTGCTCCAATGTCAAACTGTTACAGATATAGATAAAGGTCACACAATATAGTAGCAGGACATTTTTATAGCTTATAATAGTTTTTTATTTATTGTTAAATTGGCTAATTGTGGTTGTTATGGTTGTTGTATAAAAGTATAATTATTAAATAGACAAAACTATAAACTGGTAGCTAATAAGTTTTTTTACTCTTGTATGACAATAGTTAAAATCACTATTACTGTGTGAATCTCATATGATCTTAACTGAACCATATTTTTACTATATTTGGGAAGACAGATATGGAGAAATTTATAGCTTTTATAAATATACAGATATGGAGTATAATAAAGTTCCATGCTTGTGAGACTCTTCAAGTCAACTGTTTTCATATTTATAAGCAAGATTGAAAATCATGATGGTAAAGCTTATAATGCTCCTAGCACTAACAGACTATCAAAGATAACCAATACTAAAAAGATGATCATCCTTGAGATTATTGATCTTATATCTTATTTAGTTTTAATAGTGATTGCCCAAAAGACTAATATTGGTCTTGAAAAAGATAGTATTAATAAGATCAGTGCGAAAACTGATTTTAAATTTAAAATACTAAGAAAAAAGGCTTTTTTGAAGGATGAAACAGAAGGGGAAGAGGGTAGTATTTGCTAGGCCAAGCAGAAATTGGACAAAAGCTTGGAAGTGGGTAGGCTGAGTTGATATAGTGTAATGACTCAGCATATATGAGCTATAGCAGAGTGAACCTACACCCATGCAGGTGGCCCTGAGACGGACTGGTAGAAACATGAGTGCAAGCAAGAGTTTGATCCACAGAAGCTCGATGGTCTGAGTTCCATTTTGAAAAGTGGGCCAAACACCCTTGAGAGGTGTTAGCATACTCAAGGATTGGCTAAGGACAAGCTACCCTGCTTGGCTGGGTAGCTAGTCTGATAAAAGAGAGAGAAGTCTATCTCCACTGTAGGAATAGACAGGGTAACAGGGTAAAGTTACCCTGACCTTTGGAGTAGATTACCCTACTTAGGGATCACAGTTACCCTGTCCTAGAAGTTGGGTTGGCCAGTCTAGGAACCTGAGTTACCCTATCTGGCAATGCAAAGTCACTTTGGAGGGTGGGGGAAATGACCGGAATGTTTGTCACATGAAGTCATGTATAATACAGGAATCTGGGGTTCCGGAAGATGCTATTGGGCGAGCTATGGAGCTCCGAAGAAGCTGTAAATTGGAGACATTATTCCTATCATACCCCTCCAGCCCCGTCTTGAGACCTGGATGTCAGGGGCAAATTGTTGTATGGTTGTGTACAGTCTGGCAGAAGGGAATCTTTGTGGACCTGCTTGCAACACTGTATACGCTGCTGCTGTCCAGTCGACCCGCCCTGCTGTTTCCAGGTTATATAGGAGGGCATAGCGTAGAAGGTGGAGTACCTCCTCCAAGTTGTTCGGAGTAAAATAGACTAAAACTGATGGAGTTAATAGAAGTTAACCATAGTGGTACCAATTGTAGTCCTGGATGGTGCCAGAGCAATCGGGAGAGTTTTATATCTATCAAGGCAGAACGTGTCCCCAATGCCACAGGCTCTGTAAGGGAAGTATAGAGGCACTAAAAGCATGATTGCTACTACAGATAAGGTGGATCTGAGATAGTGGTCATGGGTAGTGCCCATCGGAGCACTACAGGGCTATCATATTCTGCGGAAGATACTTGAAGTCCGGGCATTGTAAATAGTAGATAGGTAAACCGCTCACAGTAGCTTCAAGTGTCGCGTAGAGATCAATGCATATAGGAAGTGTGTCATAGACAGTCCAGTTCATCAGGTATCTTGACTGTTAGCCACTGGCAAGGTACCGACGTGAAGAGGTTTTCACTCTGGCAGTCAAAATAGAGATGGGCTGTAGGAATGATAACCATATGAGGTGAATACTGACTAGAGTGTGCTGATACATGCATGCCCGAAAGGTGTATCAGGAGATGTGTCGGACCACCCTTAGTGGAGAAGGGTGTAGTGGACTAGTTGGAGTAAACTGATAGGGAAGTTTCTGGTATAAGATAAAACTACTTGAAAGTCTATGTGAGAACTCTTCTATACTAACAATCAATCTTCTCTAGACGTTAATTGAGTAGAGTGTCAGGCTTAATGATATTAAGTATTACCATTTACTTTATTCTTACATTTGTGTGAACATTTTGTGATGAGTTTGAAGTTGTTCGGTACGGTCGCAACCTGGGGATCTATCTTCTTAGGGGTGCCCCCATTATATTATATCATTAAGTGACCTGCTTGGGTAACTCTATCCCTGATTATTGTTTATCAATGTTTGGCACTGATCTTGCGTGAATACTGGTAACCTTGTCTGGAACAAGTAGTTTAAGGTGGAAAGTGCAATGGCTAGGACCAAACTTCGAATCCAAGTGGGCTCCGATGTTACGATCTGGCTAGAGGAGCGCTAGCCAGGTGACAGCGGCGAGGAAACAGGTTTCATATATGACGTCACTTAGGGGTCATACAGTTAAGTTATGATTCTTTCACGCACATGACCTCGTTAGCAGGTCATGGGGCTTGTTTATATTTATTGCATTTCGTACATGACGAACAGTTGACATCATGGGGAGAGTCTAGGCTGGCCAGTAAGGCTTACCGTCAAGGCGGACTCGTTTATGTTTCCTGCGTGACCTCGTTAGTAGGTCATGCGGTTGGTTTATTTATATTGCGTTTGATTTATGTTTCGCACATGACGTCACTCAGAGGTCATGGGATGGTTTATGTTTGTGCGCATGACTCCTTGGAGTCATGTGATGGATTTCGCACCTGACCTCGTTTGAGGATCAGGGAAGGGTTAGGGTTGTGGGAAGAGGCCTATATAAAGGCCCGGTTTTTACAGATGGGTTAGCTCTTCACGCAACCATCTATTGTTATTTCCTATCTACTACTTTACGATCTTTACAATACAAAAATCTTTACGCTCCAACCTCCTCCGCTAGGCGGATCCGCTGTAGAGTCAAGAACCTATCCACTATGCGGGTCGTATTAACCAAATCAAAGACCGATACTCTAGGCGCTGCTGAGAAACCAATTCTTATGTGAGAATACTAAGATAGGGCCTAGAGACTCGAGGAGCTCTAGGACACAGCGCAGCGCAGTTCGGAAGAACCAACCAAGGTTATTACCAGTCATGAGTAACACGAGTAGTGGGAAACCATAACATTGGGTTGCGTCTCCTGCGATACTTAACGACGGCAGAATGGCAATTCCAGAGAACTTGGAGATCACACAAGGCAATGAAGGAGTTATCGATCTCACAGACGATACTCTCGACCTAGGACGAGTACAAAACATCTTAGGCGAAGCAGCAAGTCAACCCTTACCAGCAGCAAGTCCAGTTACGCCCGAACAAACTTCACCCCCAGATAGTTCTCCTGACAGAACACCGTGACCAAGAAGGATGGCCACAGCGGCAACACCAGCACCCACGACAGGACCTACGGCGCAGGCCCTGATGATGGCGGAGGACCAGATGACAAGGTTCCTGGGGGCAATTAATGCCCACCCAGGGTCAAGACCGAAAGCAAAGGAACCGGACCTCTATGAGGGAGACTGCGAAAAACTGAGACACTTCCTAAGTCAGCTGGAACAGTACTTCAAGGTCAAGGGGTACGGAGTCGGAAAAGACCCGATTAAGGTGGACTATGCCGAGTCCCTCTTAAGAGAAGTGGCAGGGCAATGGATAATGCCCTACGTGGAAGGAAAGCGAGACCAGATATGGGCCTCATGGGAGGAGTTTAAGGAAACCCTCTATATCCAGTTTGGGGACAGAAACGCCAAGGAAACGGCAAGGCTCAAACTGGAGATGATGAGACAAGAAAAGGACAACTTTTCCGACTACTGGCACAAGTTCCGCATGATATCCGTCGAAGCGGAATACAATGATGACACAGAGTACCGCCATCTCCTGGGCGGTACTAACGAAAGGCTGCAAGAGGCCTGGATAAGCTCGGACCAGACCGATCGAATGGCAGAAGGCTTTGCAGTATGGGCTGTTGACAAAGAAGACAAAATCGATCTGGTTGGACACGCTCAAAACAGGACCAAGGGGATACAGCACGCGACCCCGCCACACAACAACAGCAGAACCTACTGACCGAACAACACACCAAAACTGCCACCAGCCGGAGACCCGATGGACTTAGACGTAGCGGGAAGAAGGAATAGGCGATTCCAATGGTTGTCCGACCAGGAATACCTGAAAAGAAGCAAAGAGAACACATGCTTCTGATGCGGACCGAAAAGGCACTTCATCAACGATTGTTGATGAAAGGAAACCAAGCTCCAAGAGATGGAAGCTCCGGGGAGGACGGAGTGGCAGGAGACTTTAAATGAATAAAGTCTGCAGCAAACCGAGGTCTGTGGGACGAGGAAAGAGGGAAACCTACTGGCATCGCACATATATCAACCAGGAACAACAAGACAGCCCCATTAATGAAAAAAGGCAATAAGGGAACAGTCAACAACATGAACGGTTACGAGAACTACAACGAACATCTTCTAATTACGATAAAACCATGCACAACAGACAAAGAGACAGAAATGAACGTGATGCTCGATTCAGGAGCAACCAAGGATTTCATCGACAGAAACTTCTATAAAGTCCATGGACTACCCCTGAAAAAGCTAAAGAAACCAAGGGACATGTATGAGGTCAACAGGGAAAAAAGCAAAGCAGGACCCATCACCCATACGGTGGAAGCTGTAATGGAGATAGGGTCACATCACGAAGCCATGACATTCCAAGTAGTGCACTTGCAGAAACACAGTGCCACACTAGGAACACCATGGCTAAAACAACACAATCCGAATATCAACTGGGAAAAAGGCCAAATCAACTTCAACAGCGAAGTATGCACGCAGTTGTGCCTGGAAACTTCCCCAACAATCGAAACGATCCCTGAAGAACAAGCAATCAGAGAGAACCTGAGGTGGCAGATCCTCCACATGAACACCGAATACGAAGAAGCGATCCGCCACGATGAAGGTATAATGGTATAAGTGTTACATCCGAATGCTAGAAAACCAATACGAGGATCAAAGAAGGGAGCAGGTCCTGACCTGTACAGCACGGAAGACAGGATGGTACCCACAAGAGGGCAGAAGACGATACCAACAGGAATTGTAGTAGGACTACCTGACGGCACCTATGCAAGAATCGCTCCATGCAGTGGTATGGCCACCCGATACAGGATTACCATAGGCACGGGAGTGATCAATGGGGACTATAGGGGCGAGGTCCAAGTCCTACTAATAAACCTGAAGGATGAAAACTATACGATCCAAAAAGGGGATGGCATAGCCCAGATGATTATCGAAAATATCGATACGCGGGAGCTCCGCGAAGTCTGAGACCTGGACAAGACCAAAAGAGGCGATGAGGGAATTGGCAGCACTGGACGAGGAACCCCGAAGGACAACACCCCCACCGAAACCACAGAAGAGAAACCCCAAAGCATATCTTTCATGTCAGCGAAGGCCTTCGGTCAACTCTACTGGAGAGGGGAACAGACCGGGATCCTCAAATGGGAGGAAGAAGAAGACTGAACAACAATCGCAGAAGCGTCAACGATTAGCACGTGACTAGCACTGAAGGAAGAAGCCAAGAAGAGGAAATTAACTCTGAAGCAACCGGTCCCGAAAGAATATCACGTCTATCTCGGGACATTTGAAGAAAACGAAAGAATGTATCTTCCCACATATAAGAGTGAAGATTACCAGATCAAGCGAGAGGAAGGAAAGACAGCCCCCTTCATGAAACTCTGCCCCTTAAGGGAAGAAGAGTTGGAGGCGCTGCCCGAATACCTCCAACAGAACCTGGCCAGGCAATGGATCAGACCATCGTCCTCCTCAGCGGGGGCACCCATCCTATTCGTCAAAAAGAAGGATGGGAAACCATGACTTTGTGTGGATTTCCGGGGACTGAATGCGGTATCACAAAAGGACAGGTACCCTCTACCATTAATCAACGAAGGGCTGGACGGACTAGGACGGGCCAAGCACTATATGAAGTTGGATATCAAAGACGCATACCACAATATAAGGATAGCTGAAGGAGATGAATAGAAAATGGCTTTCAGGACGCGATACGGACTATTCGAATATTTAGTTATGCCCTGTGGATTATCCAATGCACCAGTGACATTCCAATGATGGATCAATACCAAGTTGAGCAAATACCTCCACATATGTTGTATCATCTACCTGGACGATATCCTCATCTGTTCCGACAATATGGAGCAACACCTGTGAGATATACGGAATATCTCACAGGCATTGAGAGAAGCCAAGGTCAAACTAAAACCTTCGAGATGCGACTTCCATACAGACGAAGTCGAATACCTCGGATTTATCGTTAAACCGGAAGGAGTACCAACCGATCCAGTCATAACGGCGGCTATCAATGACTGGACAGCACCTAAGAGTGTAAGGGGAGTGCAAACCTTCGTGGGCTTCTGCAACTTCTACCGCAGGTTCATTGAAGGATTTAGCAGAGTAGCTAAACCCCGCTACGATACGCCAAAGGAAGGAGTCAAATGGGAATGGAGAGAAAAACAACAACAAGCATTCAATGATATAAGAAAGTGACTTACTACGACACTGATATTATGACACTTGGACCCCACGCTACCCATCATGATCAGGACGGATGCAGACAACTGCGTATGCTTTGGTATCCTCTCCCGGCAAGGGGAGGACGGGTTATGGAGACCGGTCGCATTGCGATCAAAAACAATTTCAAAGTCGGAGCAAAACTATGACATTCACGACCAGGAACTGTTAGCCATTGTTCAAGAAGTAAAAGACTGGAGGAAGTACATGCTAGGAAGTCGAGATGTAATCTGCATTATCACAGACTACAAGAACCTACTAGCGTTTACTACCACCAAGGAACTCAGTGGAAGAAAGATTAGTTGCAGCGAGAGGTTAAGCCAATACCGTCTTTGAATTGAATACCGACCAGGAAAAGAGGGAGCGAAACCGCACGCATTGACGTGGAGGACACAGAACTTTCCCGACAAGAAGGAAACATGGTCCCAACGACAAAGAATACTTCTCCCTAAAGAGAAGTACTTTGTAAAAGAAGAAGATGAAGAGAGCAGATACAAATCCATGAACGAAATAATCACGGCCACCAGCAATGATGACGGATACGAACAATGGATAAAAAGAGAGACCACCAGCGACCCAGAAATCAACGAGATAAAGAAGGCCTTGAAGGAAGGCCTAAAACAAATGAAAGGTGTAGCCCTCGGGCTATAGCGGGAAGAAGATGGATACCTATGGTATGATGACAAGATAAGGCTCCTGGACGAGGAAGCCTTACGAACAGAAACGATAAGCAGAAATCACGACATTCTACCGGTGGGACATGGCGGAACGGCGAAAATGATAGCCCTAATTCAACGATCATACTACTGGCTGTCGATGCACGAAGATATTAAACAATATGTGCAGAATTGCGACACCTGTCAGTGAACGAAAACAGTTCAACACGCACCCTACGGGCTGCTCAAACCGCTCGAAACTCCGGGAAGACCATGGTAATCTATTGCTATGGATTTGACCAGCGGACTACCTGAATCGAATGGTTATGACGCAATATGGGTCGTTAATCGACTGGCTTATGAAAATGGTGCATTTTATACCATGCACGACCTATATGACGACACCACAATTCTTCAAACTGTTTAAAGACCAGGTCTTTAGACTCCACAATGTACCGAACGATATTACCTCCCACAGAGGATCCCTCTTCACGTTGAATGTATGGAAAGAAATCACGCGAGAACTAAGTGTCAGCCGACACTTGAGCAAGGCCTTCCACCTGCAAATGGACGGCCTGACTGCAAGAATGAATGCGATATTAGAACAATATCTGCGAGCCTACGTCAACTATCAGCAGAACGATTGGACAGAGTTCCTATCCACGGCAGAATTCGCATACAACAACGGATGACAAGAAACAGTAAAGACCACACCCTTCTTTGCGAACTACGGATACGACCCCTCGTTCAACCTAGCACAATATCAAGTGCCGCGAAAGATAACACAGGCCGATGACATGATAAGGGTACATGACATCTTACGAGACGAAATGACTTTAGCACAAATGGGTAAAAAGGAAAAGAGCTATAGGTACTGGAAACCAGACCTGAACCTTACGGTTGGCGACAAGGTGTGGTTGATACCCCGCAATATCCGGACCACAAGCCCATCGATGAAGCTGGACTACATGAAACTTGGGCCATTCAACATAATCGAACGGGTCGGGTCGCGAGCATATAAACTCGCCCTCCCCGCCTTGATGAAACAGACTCGTCCAACATTCCACATCAGCCCTCTCGAACCCTACCAAGAAAACCCTTTTCCCTTACAAATGAAACTTCCCGCTCCGCCTATTCGCATAGACGGAGAAGACAAATAGGAACTCGACAGGATAATCGACTCCCGCTTGCACTACGGTACACTCCAGTACTGTGCTAAGTGGACAGATTATCTGCCAGAACACGACCAAGAGTAGTACCCCACCACCAACTTCAACAATGCACCCTAAGCAATCCAATGATTCCCTCAACATTACCCCAACAAGCCCAGGGCAGGGAAACGCGATTAAGGAAGAACAGAGCAACGATGAATGAACAAAGATGACGGATCTACTACTCCCCCAACTTACCGAACAATAAAAAGAACACAACCGCACATCCTTCAGGGGATGTTTTCGACGACGGGTACCAAGTGCACCAAAGTGACAAGTTCGGCTCCAGCTACTGGCCGCGCCGAAGCTACCGCACCGTGCCAAAGACTAGTCCGCTGGGTTCCCCTGTACCCGAAAGGGCGGCATTAGTCGAATACCCAAAACCCGCTTCTGGGATGAAGGGAAGAGAGAGAGCGGGGCAGAAAAAACAAAAGACCCCGACGAACCAATGACGATCGCCGCAAAGCCACAGCGGGAACGAAGAAGCAAGCCTGACCACGACCGAAGCCGACTCCCTGGAGGGTGTCCAGAAGATGGCGCCAGACAGCGCGGATTGGGAAGAAGCCCTAAAGACAGAAATCAGGGAACTTCGAGGGGAAAAGAAAGAGGGGGAGAAAAGACAGGTACGATTGGAACGAGAGGCAATCGCAGAAAGGGTGAGGGCAGAACTGGTGGAGCGGCAGGTCAGTTCCCTCCGGGAAGAGTTAAGAAAAAAGGAGAGGAGAATCAACAGCATGGAAATGCTCTTGCGAGAAACGAAGAGGTGGATGAGCAAGACAGCCTACCAGATGTTGGAAGCGGCGGGAGACAAAGGCTCGAGCTAATGTCACGATCTGGCTAGAGGAGTACTAGCCAAGTGACGGCAGCGAGGAAAGAGGTTTCACATATGACGTCGCTTAGACGTCATACAGTTAAGTCAAGATTCTTTTACGCACATGACCTCTTTAGCAGGTCATGGGGCTTGTTTATGTTTAAATTGGTTTTACGCACATGACCTCGTTAGCAGGTCATGCGGTTGGTTTATTTATATTGCGTTTGATTTATGTTTTCGCACATGACGTTACTTAGAGGTCATGGGATGTTTTATGTTTGCGCACATGACTTGTTCTAGTCATATGATGGATTTCGCACCTAACCTCGCTTGAGGATCAGGGCAGGGTTAGGGTTGCGTGAAGAGGCCTATATAAAGGCCGGGTTTTCACCGATGGGTTAGCTCTTCACGCAACCATCTATTGTTATTTCCTATCTATTACTTTACGATCCGTACAATACAAAAACCTTTACGCTCCAACCTCCTCCGCTAGGCGGATCCGCCGTAGAGTTAAGAACCTGTCCGCTACGCGGGTCGTATTAACCAAATCAAAGACCGATACTCTCGGTACTGGTGAGAAACCAATTCTTACGTGAGAATACTAAAATAGGGCCTAGTGACTCGAGGAGCTCTAGGACACAGCGCAGCGCAGCTCGGAAGAACCAACCAAGGTCGTTACCTGTCGCGAGTAACACGAGTAGTGGGAAACCGTAGGAAGATGGACAAAAGTGCTAAAAGGACCATTGTATGTTTTGATGGCTTATTTCGAGTTCTTGACAGGATATTCCCAATTGTCATATAGATTGGCCAGACTCTCTTATCCTGTGAGAAATTTGTCAATCAGGTTATGTCTTAGGCACATATAATTGGTACTAGTATTGTCCCATTTGGCAATTTACGCTTTGCTTTGCCACCCATTTTGTCTTGGCATAGGTGGTCTAAAGGCACCGTAGAACATCACATTTGAATTTACCTGTGTTTCGCACTACCAATTTGCTGTATGCATCTCTGAAAAAACTTGCAGATTTGGCTCTTCACTATTCTATTCCTTTAGGAGGGCGTAAACTAAATCTAGAGCTAAACATCTTTAACCATGTGGATATCTGGCACACTCAAGAGGATTGCTGAAAAAAAGGATTCTGTTTCCGGCAATCGTCATCTGGTTGTTCTCTGTCCGAAATGTCCTCTTTTTGTCAATTGTGGATGATCTGCGGATACATTTGCTTACAGCCTCGCCAAATGATACCAACCCCTTCTTCCAGCTCTTCATCCCTATGACCAATTGCAACACGTCAACAGCATCAAGGAGCCGATAAGCAGACTTAATATTCCTGTCTTCAGACTACAAGACCTTCTTGAAATATCTGCTGATGTGATAGTTGAGCATCTTTGATTCTATAAACTATCAAGCTGGCTCAAAGTTAGTCTTGTTGTTGAATGGCACCCACATCTCCTCTGCGAATGTTTCGTACCGTATAATGTTGTGAGGATCCAGCATACATGAGCTATGGTAGCCAGAACCTACACTGATACAGGTAGCCAGGAGGCGAACTGGTAGGAACTGGCAGGCAAGTAGGGACTTGACCTGCAGAGACCTGATGGCCTGGGCTCCGAGATGAACAGAATTGGCTGGTAAGGTACATAGGTACCTAGCTACACCCAGGAGCGGTGTCAGCGTACTTAAGGACCTCTGAACAGGGCAGTTACTCCACTAAGCCAGGTAACTGGAGAAAGGTGAGAAGTGTCTATCTCTAGCAAGGGAATAGACAGGGTAACAGGGAAAAGTCATCTTGTCCCGCGGACAAGGTTACCCTACACTCAAGATCAGGTTATCCTGCCATGGGGCTCAGGTTACCCTGCCCAAAGTCCTGAGTTACCCTACCTTGCAATATGAAGTCCCTGGGGGAGTGTGGGAGAATTGACAGGAATGTTTGTCACGTGAAGCCATGCATAATACTAGAATCTGTGGTTCCAGGAGATATTATTGGGCGAGTTACACCACTCTGAAGAAGCGGTATATTGGAGGCATTATTCCTATCATACACCTCGGGCCCGGCCTGGAGGCCCAGATGTCAGGGGCAAACGGCTGTGTAGTTGTGTGCAGTGTAGCAAAGAGGAATCTTAGAAGACCTGCGTGCAATACCATATATGTTGCTGCCATCGAGCCCACTGTACGCTGTTCGCACGATATATAAGAGGGCATAGTGTGGAAGGTGGAGTACCTCCTCCAAGTTGTTCAGAGTAAAACAGACTAAAGCTGACGGAGTTAAGAGGAGTTATCCTTGGGGGTCCTCAAGGTAGACCAGGGTGGTGCCAGAGCAACCGGGCGAGTTTTACACCAAACAAGCCAAAAAGTGTTCCCCATGGCACAGGCTTTGTAAGAGAAGTGTAGAGACACTAAAAGCATCATTCCTACTACAGGTAAGGTAGATTCAAGGTAGTGGTCATGGGTAGTGCCGATTGGACCACCCCCGGACTATGGTATTCTGTGGAACACACTGGAAGCCCACGAACCGTAAACAGTAGATAGATAAACCACTCATGGTGGCTTCTGAAGTTATATAGCGAACAATGCATATGGGAAGGGTATCATAGAAAGTCGAGTTCTTGTCATGTCTTGACAGTTAGGCACTGGGAAGATGCCGTTGCGAATAGGTTTTCACTCTGGTGGGTAAAATGGAAATGCACCGCAGAAATGATAACCACATAAGGTGAACGCCGACCAGGATGTGTCAACACATTCATGTCGAAAGTGTGTATGAGCAGACCTGTCGGACCACCATTAGCGCAGAAGGGTGTGCTCGAATAGTTGAAGTAAACTGATGGGGGAGTTTCTGGCATGAGATAAAACTACTTCAATATCTATGCGAGAACTCTCCTACTCCAACAATCTATCCTCTCGAGACCTTCATTGTGTGAAGCATCAGGCTTAACGATATTAAGTTTTACCCTTTACTTTACTCTTACATCTGTGTGAACCTTTGGGGATAAGTTTGAAGTTGTTCAGTATGGTCGCAACCTTGGGATCCATCTTCCTAGGGGTGCTCCCATTACAGTATATCGTTAAGCGATTTCCTCTCTTATCGCCTCCCCTTATTAATCCTTTTTGATCTTCAGCACTGATCTTGCATGAATACGGGTAACCTTGTCTGAAAGAAGTAGTCCAGGGTGCAAAGCACAATTGCTAGTACAATACTTTGATCCCGAATGGAATCCAACACGCATTCTGATCTGGACTTTGATGAGACCACTGGTAATACATTTCGTGTACTGGCTTTTCCAGATATTGGTCGTATTGAATAGGATGGTCCCCAGTTACTCTTTGAGGCTGCCCCTATTTAGTTATCTGATGAATAGGTTGCTCTTATAATTACAGACCCTCCCGCTGCGGTGCTTTCCTTTTTCTAAGATTCCACCCTTGTCCACAACATGAGACCTACACTGCCAGGAGGTTTCCCCTTTAGCCATTTCTTGTACGAGTTTGTCGAACCTTATATCACCCATGAGGTAGCCAAATCCCTTGTGGACGCTAAGCGTCAAATGGGAAATGGGCGCAACCAGTGACAGCAGGTGTTTCATAAACAGATTACTATGGTAGTGGTGGAATAGATAAAAGTGCAGCAGGAGGCATACCTGTGAATGCTAAAGGCCCAGAAGGAATTGAATGATCATATGGCAATGTTAGGAAGGGCCTGTCCAGGAGGGTATAGTATTGATACTGAGAATGATGTGCTGATGATAGAGGCTGCACCACTATTTCCACTCGTCCATACCAAGCCCGGGAATTTGAGGATTGAATTGGCTATCAGAGCTAGGGGCGAACGATTGGATCGCATACCCACTCCATGTAGGTAAACCAATGCCAGAAAACCTTAAAGGTGAAGGCTACAGCCACACGTCTTCCTTCACAAGAGCATCCACGGGCTCTCAATCCGTAACCTCCTCCAGAGCTGGCAGTCGTTGGGAAGTCCGGTGGTTGGACCAACTGATGGATGTCATGTCAAGAAAGGAATGTCGAAGCCCAAGGTTATCATGGCACCAGATACCCCTGACCCTACTCCTCGTTCAGTCCTGGCTCCTATCATTTCTCCTGCAACACCTTCGGTTGTAACTCCCATACCCGCTATCGCTGTCCCAAGACCCACACCTCTACCAATTCTGTTGCCTGCCTCTGACACCTTTCCTGCCACAGCCTTCACACTAGTAGCATCAGTTACCCCAGAGTGCCGACTACTACAAGTGGCGTCACCTGGATTTTGTGAACAGGTACAGCCCTAGGAACAGCGAGTGCCTGCAGCTCTAGTACGGGAACCCGGATCCTGGGACCCAGGATACCTGCTTGCCCTGTTCCTGTAGCCCCGGTGATTCCCTCTGCCCCATCAAAACCAGCTCTTCCCTCCATGCTCCCCACGATTACAAGCGCTGAGTTGGATAGCCAAGACGCATTTTTTCTGTCGGGCTACAAATCAGAAGGGACAAGCATAAGCTGGATTAGTTACCACTCCTATGGGTATAGGAAGGAACAATGGACACCGACAAGACAGGGAAGAAGGCAGAAGGAAGGAGATGGACAACCAACCTGTGGGTATTGTGGGTCATGGAGGCATGCTGGCCCTCCAATACAACCCCTGAGGTATTCAGAGCTTCAGGCATTTCTGCGGATAACTCTGGTGGCTCCTAATACAACTCCTCAGAGTAGGTGACGCCCTGTTCGACCACTGGCATCAGTATAATCAGTGGCTAACCCCCCTGAGGAGGAGAATTAGGATGGCCAGGAGGAATGGTCTGATGGGTACGATATTCTACAGGAACCACGAGTTGGAAATGCCACAGGTAGTAGAGATAGATATGTGCAAACTGGCAGTGGTCCCACAGGAGTGGGAGGAGATCCAGGGGAGTCCGACCATGACAGTTTTGATGATGACGATGCCTACTCTCTTACTGATTTGACCCCCTTCCTAGGCATACGCAAAGATGATTAGAGTGACGAGAAGAAATGGCGGTGGGACTGCCAGACTAAGAAGCTATCACAGAAATTACAGAGCAGATCGTGCTAACCACCGTCTTCCAGACAGCGGCAGAAGTAGCCGGAAAAGCTGCGGGGCATTCCGGCATTTAAGAGAAAGGTCACTGAACTTGCCAGCTTCTGGACGCTTGTGGAGGTCAAGTTCAAGTATTTTGCACTGTGCAGATTGCCCAATATGGATAAGGTAAACCTGGTAATACCCCTTCCAGATCACTCTGCCTGAGCATGGTATCTAGTGTTGCACTCCCATATCAATAATGAGGAAGCCAAGCGTACTGGAGTTCCTGTTAACAACAGCAACCTATTGAGAACGTAGAAAGGATTCCAGGAATGGCTCCAAGGGACCTGTGGTGGTGACCAAGCGCAACCAGACCGATCCCTTCTCGAGGGGCGAGACCTGGTGATGAAGCCACATCACATTGATGACTGCCTAGACAAGATAATTGACTACATGTATAAGCTTAGCTGTAGACACCCAGTGCAGGCACGAGAAAAGAGATGGTTGGGTATTACCCAAGAGGCTCGGAACAAGTAGGCACTCAAGGAACCCCACCCAACAGACTTGAACGACTACCTTGATCTTCATTGGAAAGTTGGACATATGCTGGAGGACAACAACCAGTTCAGTAACGGCGTTATCCAACCTGTCCAATGGTCTCAGCCAATAGATAAGAAGGATAAAAGGTTCTCGACCTATGGAGGGTTCAAAAAGAAGGAAAAAGGTTTGGGCAGACAGAACCAGAGGTCTGCCAAACCTTGTAACTTCAATGTGGGGAAACAGGGAAAGCCAGTGACTTCTGAGTATGCAATAGCACATAAGGAAATCCCATCGACTTTAACTGAATGTCAGAGAAAGCGCAAGCAGTGCACCAAGTGTGCACAAACGGGTCACTTCTGGAGAAAGTGTACCACGGCTTTCCCAGTTGTTAGTTCATTCAAACAGGCTCGTGGGTTGAAATGGTCAGCTCCGGTGAGGGAGCCTACGGGTATGGACAAGTGGGTGAAGCACATTCCAGCACCATCTCTGGCTTCTTCATTAAAGACACTTGAGGTCCGACAGGCATCACCTCAGATTATGGAGGTTAATACTGATGGCTTGGAACAGGTAAGAACCCATTCTGCCTGAGGTATGACATTGCTAACCCATATCTATAGACTCAAGAGGGATGGATGGAAAGAAACCCTGGAAGTGGATTCTGGGGTGGGTACATACCCCTCTACTGCATCAATAAGCCTGATACTGACTACACCCAGGGGGTGTGGGCAGATAGATGTTGTGGGCTGTGCATGGTGGGATGAGCTATCTTTCCTTTGTTGGGTTTCTGGTTATTTCCTTTGTTCTAGTTATACTTATTTCTTTTAGGATTTCCTTAGCTGGAGGGGCAAGTCAGCGGACTTTATTTCAGTTGAGGCTGGGTGAGGTCTTACTGGAGGAGACGCTCGACACTGGGGAAGCAAGGATGCTTTGCTTGGAACCAGTCCAACAGTGGACCTCCACCCACACCAGGGAAGATTGTTATGTTTAGTACAAGTGGAATCGGTTCAGGCTAGACTTGATCAAATAAACAGTGTTATTTCCAAGTTTATTTGAGGAGGATGTAGTACCCGAAGTCATGCTGGTATGATAGTAAACACCCTAGCTATTGATAAGACGAATCCTAATCCCTTAATGTTTATGGACCTGTTGTGGCCGCTCTTGTGTCGAAAGGCAAGAGACCAAAAGGTTTACTAAGCCAAGATGACTAAGTTGCTAAGATAAGCGAAGAGGCAGCAGCGTGACAACTTGTCTTGTCATACCAAGTCTATCCACCTGCAGGTGAAGTTAGACTGGATGATTGGAGCTGGACAGGTAAGCACGGCAGCCCTCACACTACTCGATACTGGAGCTACTGGGCCGGTTCCGAGTAGCCGATGGGTTAAGCAGACTGTGGTACCTTGTGTACAGCCAAAAGTGCATATGTCAAGAGGCAATGCAAGCAGTAATCATATTCCTGGGTTCAGGTCTGCACTGTACGAAATCATTGGAGTTGAGAATAGGCGACCACCATAATGCGATGCACTTTGAAGTCCCGGATATGCCCGCCACAAAGGCGGATGGGTACCTGCCTATGTCTTGGTTGAAGGACCATAACCCTGGCATAGATTTGAAGCCAGGATCACTAACCTGGAGCTCAGATTTCTGTAAGGCTAACGGCCTAGCAGAGCAGGAGCAGTTAGTGTTGATGACTAATAACAGGTTAATAGCTGAAGACCCTAGTAATGTTTACCTGTTGGGAATTGTGCAATTGTCTGATGAGGAAGGTGCTGACATTACAGTCAAGCTACTCCCCCAGTATACGGACTATGGAGATATCTTCAGTTGAGAATGGATTGAGACATTGCCAAAGTAGTCAAAGTATGATCATATGATCGAGTTGCAAGCCGGAACTCAACCTCTACTTGGGCCTATCTATCTGTTATCGGAAAAGGTGCTTCCGGCACTGCGCGAATATCGCGACGAGAGGCTACGAATGGGAAAGCTCCAGTGATCCGGTATTTCAGCAGCAGCCCCTATCCTGTTCGTGCTAAAACCAGATCGTACACTAAGAATGTTAATAGATTACTGAGGTCTGAAAAAGCTCACAGTTAACAGTAAGTATCCTCCACCGCCGCTAAATGAACTACAAGATCAGTCAGGCATGGCCGTTGTATTCACTAAGTTGGACTTGAGCAACAGCTAGTACCTTCTGAGGATGGCTGAGGGCGAGGAATAGAACACAGCTTTCCAGTGCAGATATGGTCAATGTGAATACACGGTGATGCCATTTGGGTTATCTAATGCCCCATCTACTTTCCAGAGTATGATAAAGGAGGTCTTCTGGGACCTGCTGGATGAAAGAGTCAATGCATACTTGGGTGACATCCTGATCCACTCTCAAACCATGGAAGAGCATGAAGTGATGGTGAGATAGGTGATGGACAAACTCCGGAAAGCCAGACTCTGCGTAAGGATGAAGAAGTCCAGTTTCCACCAATGGGAAGTTGAATTCAGCAGCTACAAGATCTGTGACATAGGGATCTCTATGTGGTCGGAGAAGGTGTAAATAATCAGAGATTGGATACCTCTGACCTGCGTCGTCGACGGTCCAGGCTTTATGAGCTTTGCCAACTTCTATCATCAGTTCAGAGAGCGTTTCCCCAAGATCGCAAAACCTCTTATGGACTTGATGAAGAAGGATGTCTTATAGTAATGGACGCCTGCTTGTGCACAGGCCTTGAACCATTTGAAGGAGGCATTTATGTTCAAACCTATCCTAGCACATTTTCAGTCTCAACAGCCAACCTGGCTGGAAACTGACACTACTGACTTTGCATTAGGAGCCGTCCTCTCCCAGTTCTGTGAAGAGGAGAGACGGCATCCAGTGGCCTATTATAGCCCACAGTTTCACCCAGGGGAGATAAATTATAATGTCCATGACAAGGAAATGACTGCTATCCTGGTAGCATTCAAGGAATAGGATCATCTGCTATGCTTAGTAACCAACCAGTTGGTGATCAATACGGATTATAAGAATTTGGAATACTTCAAAAGTACCAAGGTCCTTAACTATAGTCAGCACCGCTGGGCTGAGTTCCTGCAACCGTTTAACTTCAAGGTGGTTTACCGAGAAGGATGGTTGAATGAGAAGGCAGATGCCTTGCCGCAGTATAGGAACTACTGCCCTGAAGGGCTGAGTAATTTTCTGCCACAGTTGTTTTTTCACCCTGGATAGTGGGTTGGAAGCCAGGAATGGGACATCTTGTGACCACAGATGTTGCAAGTATGCCAAGGATTTCTGCTCCGGTCTCCCATTCCAGAGCCACTGCGGGTAGCAATAAAACAGGACCCGGAATACTTAAGGATACTGAAGGCAATGACTGCCAGTGACAAAGAAGTTGACCAACCTTTCACATCAGAAAAGGCCTTACTCCTGTACAAGAAGAGGTGGTATGTTCCCAAGGGTCCGAATCTGAAGCAGACAATCATGGAGGTTCCACATGACTCCCGAATCGCAGGACACTTTGGGACTTACGAAACCATTGGCAGGGTTAGAGCTAACTTCTATTGGCCGAAGATGGATGAGGATATCACAGACTATGTGCGGAGATGTGATGCGTGCCAAAGAAATAAGTCTATCCGGTACAAGAAGTTTTGTCTATGGGAACCTATTGATGTTTCTATACAGCCTTGGGCAGTGATTTCAAGGGACTTCATTGTAGTGCTGCCAGAGTCAGAAGGGTACACTACGATCTTGATCATTGTGGGCAGATTTTCGAAAATGGCACACTTCATTCCTCTGACCACTGGGGTACCGATCAAGGAGCTTGCCTTGATACTCCGCAAGGAAGATTGGTGCCTTCATGGACTCCCAGAGTCGGTCATCCCTGACCAAGATAGCCGATAGACATCTAACTTCTGGATAGGTCTGATGCACTTGTTGCAAGTGAAACTAAATATTTCAACTGTATTCCACTCTGAGACTGATGGGGAAACCCAGAGTGTTAATCAGAAACTGGAGCAGTACTGGTGTAGTGACTGCTACTACCAACAGGATAATTGCGTTTTACTACTACCCCTTGCAGAGTATGCATACAATACCTGAGTATCACAATCCACTAGGGTGTCACTATTTGAGATCAATTACGACTTTAATCCACAGAGAAACTGGTTGGGTATGGTCTCTCATAATCAAGTAATACACCAGAGCCCTGGGCTCTTGGTTAAGCAAGGGGAAGGAATCAGGTAAGAGATTCGAGAAACGATTCAACGGGCACAGGCAAGGCAATGTAAATGGAACAACTGGAAAAGCCTCCCATCAACGGACTACGTCACGTTGGAGGATGGTGCTGCTGGGCGGGCTAGGACAGTGGACTGGGTGATGTGGAACCGAAAAACATTGGCAAGAAGCGTCCGATAGAGAGGCTGGACCACCGGATGTTTGGTCCTTCTGTGATCAAAGGTCGGGTGTGTACCCGACCATACAAACTCCCACTGGCCACCGGTGGAGCATTCACTGGGATTTCAATATTACATTGCTCGAACTACATCCAGAGGATCCGGGACCAGGTAGGGTCCAGGAAGTCCCTACCCTGGAACTTATAGATAGTGAGTCAAGTTATATTATCGAAGCTGTTGTGGGCTGTGGATGGTAGGGTGGAGCAATGATGAAGTTTCTGTCATGCTTTGTCCAGTACCTGGTTTCATGGGAAGGCTATGGAGCTGAGAAAAATTCCAGGGAGCCCTACAAGATGCTAGAAGGGACAGGCTTACAGGCCATTCTGCTTTTCCACTACAGATATCTGTCCAAGCTGAGGGACCTTAGGGTCTTGGGGGAATCGCGTTGTGGAAATAAGAGATGATAGTAACAGTGCGGAATGGACCATAGAGAAGAGGGGAGTGATGCAACGACCCAGCATACATGCGCTACGGCAGCTAGAACCTACACCCACACAGGTAGCCAGCAGGCAAACTGGTAGGAACCAGCAGGCAAGTAGGTACTTGACCTACAGAGACATGATAGCCCGGGCTCTGAGACAAACAGAATTGCCTTAGAAGGTACTTAGGTACCTGAATACACCCAGGAGTGGTGTTAGCACACTTAGGGACCTCAGAAAGGGGCAGTTACTCCACAAAGCTGTGTAACAGGAGAAAGGTCAAAAGTGTCTATCTCCAGCAACAGAATAGACACCGTAATAGGGAAAGGTCATCTTGTCCGCCAGACAAGGTCACCCTACCCTCAGGATCAGGTTACCCTGTCATGGGGCTTGGGTTACCCTGCCCAAAGTCCTGAGTCACTGTGCCTTTCAATCCGAAGTCCGTCGCAGAGTTTGGGAGAATTGAATGGAATGTTTGTCACATAAAGCCCTGCATAATACTGGAATCTGCAGTTCCAGGAGATGTTATTGGGCAAGCTACGCAGCTCCAAAGAAGCTGTAAATTGGAGACATTATTCCTATCACACCCCTCCCACCCTGCCTTGTGGCCCTGACATCATGGGAAAACGGTTGTGTACTTGTTTGCAGTCTAGCCAGGAGGAATAGTGGTGGACCTACTTGCAACACCGTATACATGGCTGCTGTCCAGTCGACCATAGGCGGTTTGCAGGATATATAAGGTGGCGTAGGGTGGGAGATGGAGTACCTTCTCTAAGTTGTTTGGAGTAAAATGGACCAAAGCTGACAGGGTTAACGGGGGTTAACTGTGGGAGTCCCGACGGTAGTCCTGGGTAGTGCTAGCACGACCAGGAGTGTTTTACACCAACCAAGCCCAAAAGTGTCCGCAACGCCATCGACTCCATAAGGGAAGTGCAGAGACACTAAAAGCATGATTCCTACCACAGGTAAGGTGGATCCAAGGTAGTGGTCATGGGTAGCGCCCATTGGATCACTCCCGGGCCATGGTATCGTGCGGAAGACACCCGAAGCCTGCGAACTGTAAATAGTAGAAAGATAAACTGTGCACGGTAGCTTACGGGGTCATGTAGAGATCAACGCATATAGGAAGTGTGTCATAGACAGTGCTGTTCTTGTGATGTCTTCATGGTTAGCCACTGGCAAGATGCTGATAGGAAGAAGTTTTTACTCTGGTGGGCAAAATGGCAATGCACTGCAGAAACAACAACTATACCAGGTGAACGCCGACTAGAGTGTGTTGACACATGCATGCCCAAAGGGTGTGCTAGCAGAGGTTTCGAACCACCCTTAGCGGAGATGGGTGTGTTCACACAGTTGGAGTAAACTGATGAGTAAGTTTCTGTCATAAGATAAAACTACTTCAATATCTATGCGAGGACTCTCCTACTCCAACAATCAATCCTCTCGAGACCTTCATTGAGTGAAGCATCAGGCTGAACACTATGAAGTTTTACCATTTACTTTACTCTAACATTTGTGTGAACTTTTGGCCATAAGTTTGAAGTTGTTCCATACAGTCACAACCTTGTGATCCATCCTCCTGGGGTGCCCCCTTTACAAATGTCGTGCAATAATCTTCGAGCAATGCGGTGTTCCACTTCCAGCAGTACTCCAACCCATGGTGTGATTCACTCAATATTCCAAAAGTTGACATGTTCCATGTACTGATCAGTGCGGTCTGCATCGTGTAGGGCATTATCTTCAGCGATATCCATTTCAATTGCCTTGAATTCTTCACCCAGTATATCGGAGCTTAGAGCAGAGTCTTCTGCAGGTAGTGGAATTTGTGGAGCATGTTGTACATTACAAATAGGCCGTTTTTGTGTGCTTCAAGACCATACAAACCCAGAATGTACTGGTTCTATATGGTTCCTGTACATGTACTTGACTTGTCTTTCTTTCTACAGTATGGGCATTGAGACTCTTGTACCATTCTACAAGAAATTAGACTTGACAAGCCACTGGACATATAGTACATCATACAAAAGCAAACCCATAGTCGGTGACCGATATTACATTTCTGCTTAAACACCCGTGGGAATTGGATAACTAGTTTCTTGACCAGAATTGTACTGTAGGGATGGATGGTACACGAAGAGGTACAAATATGATAAAATTCGTCCAACTGTATTGGTAAATTGAAGATTGGCCGTAGATTGAAAGAAAATAGAAAACAATCATAATGCATTGTATTTTCTGACCGTTTTCAATATTTGTTTGAATTCTTTCAAGATGAAATGCTGTATTCTGTTCCACCTACCCCTGACCAAGATTGTAATAATGGTACAATCATGTCTGTTCTTCGTCTCAGAACACTTTTTGCTGATCCTACCCTGCACTGAGTTCTGTACTTTTCTATTTAGACAACCTCCCTACTTCCTTTTTTTATATCTACTGCATCACAGTGCAAACAATCACAATTGTACCCTTAACCTCTTGTACATTATTCGTCTCATTGAAGATTTTGAAAGGGTGAAACCCAATGTCCAGTGCCCACATGCCCTATATCCCTTGTCCAAACCCACACCACGAAAAGCAGGGGTAGCACCAAGCCTACCTATTACATTACTGTACCTTGACAACCTCTTGATAAGCTTGTTTATATTTGTTCGACTTACCTTTTCAAGGATACGCGCTTACTTTGTTACATGTTATCTTCACGCTAACTGTACTGTCAGTACTCTTATGTACAGGCAGAGAAGGACAGTCAACATTCAAGATGGGACATTTAATGGCCTCATTCAAACTGGTTACAACAGTTAGAACTCTTAATGCTATGAAAAACAGCTTGGATTGTACATTTGTCCTTCTTATATAGACCCTATTTACCATGACCTTTTTGCTTGTTTATCACTCATCTTCTAATAACCTTATAGCCTCTGGACGTTCTTTTTGGACCTTGAGCAGTGACCTTTCTCTTTGTAATATTATTTTTATATATGACAGTCACTTCTCTAGTACGGTCATACTGCCTTACTGATATTTTACACTATCTATACTGGCAAGCTCCATGAATGGTTTCTAACATCCAAAATGAGTCATTCTTGGGCCTTTCTTATGGTCCTGGAATGCGGATTGCCATCTTTAAAGTAACTTACTATTGAATCAAGGTCTTCGGCTGCTTCTCGCCTTACAAAGGTACCTTTTTCACCTAGAGTACTTTTTTCATACCCTTGCTTGACCCCACGGAAGAAATTAGTCACAGTAAACAAGACCATTTTCTACCCCATGAAGGCACTCATGCCACAGTGGTCGCTGGCTGCCACAATCCCAGTTTGCTTGCTTGCTTGCAACTATAAGTACTACTCCAGAGTACCCGACAGCTGAATTCCAAATTTGCAGCTCAATGCAGATCTGTGGCTCAACACAAGTTTGTGGCTCCACACATTTGTGACAAAACATAACTTTGTGGCACAGCACCACTTTGTTGTTTATCATAATATTATAGTTTAAGAACATGGTATCTGAAGTATATTGTGCAAAGGAAAGATTCATTATTCATTCAGTTTACTTAACCTTATTTGTTGCCTGATACCTGCAATTATCGGTCTGGATATTTCTTTTTATGTGTTCATACTTCTAGTCTCTCTTTAACCTAAGCCTTAATTCCATCTAGAAATGGCTTACATTCTGCTTTCTCAGCCCATGTTTTGGCATTCTGCGCCTTGCGTAGTTGCTTTTCTGCCTTTTGCATCTCCATATCCTTTCTTCTTTTGACTATTTTCCTTGCCTGTGAAGCATACATCACTCTATCTGTTTACGCTTCGCTTGTATTTTGTGCTCTTCGTCGTACATTTCATGCCTGTTTAGCTGCTTGGGTATGTTCTAAGTGTTCAATTGCTAAAGGCCCTGCCAGAGCTTGAGCTAATCCTTCTTGAAGGACACGCTTAAATTTCTGCTCAAAGGTAGATGACAACTCTGATATTTCCCGCTGAAGTTCCTCTCCTTAATATTTAAGACTTGGAATTGGAAGTGCAATGGTTGGTGGTAGTTCTAACTCATCAACAACTAGTTGGCTGCTAGAACCTGCCTCCACTTGAACAGTCTCATGCAGCTTCAAAATAACAATTCCTTTATTATAAGGGATTAATCCCATAGCTCCAAATGCTGATCGGATTGTTCACTGTTTAAATGCTAGTTGACAGATTGAGTCAATTGTATCAAGGAATTCTGTTTTGTTACTGTTACTACATCGTGTATAACTGGTTATGGTCCTAGGTTGTGTCTTACATTTTGGGTTACAGTATCGTTTGATACTTGTTATGTTTCAAAGATATCGCTTGATACGTTGAATGTTTTATGTTTTATTTGATATTATCGTTTGATACTAGTTATGTTTCAAAGATATTGGTTGATACTTTGAATAGTTTGTGTTATCGCTCATAGTGGAGATGAGTGAGAACTTGAATTTAAATGCTGCTGATTCCACAATGGAAACAGCAGACTTTGATTGACAGTGTTCTTAATATACTTAGTTGAACGGTTACTTCTTTATCTCCTATTATGCCCCTTCAAAGCCTCCCTTAGTCTACACTGCTCTTGCCTCTTACCAAGCAAGCAGGCAACTGGTTACTATCATACTCGACGCCTGATCAGCATCCCTGGGGTGAACACGTTACATCGTGGATGTGTTGCCGCCTCTACTGCCTATTCATGATAATGCCATTATGGCTGGAATATTACTACATCCAGTGGTTGAAGGAGATGACTAGTATGTAATGGGAGGCAAAATACAACAATTGGATGGGTATCACAGTAGTCAAGAAACTGCTTTGTGCAATAGGAATCAAAACTATTTAGTAGCAAGATTCTGCAGGTACCTATCACAAACTATAACCAGACAGAAAGGTTTCCTATGTCATGGAAGACAAAGAACGGCATGTTGAGAGGACAGAGTAAGGCTGACCGGCAAGGCAGATTGGTTAACATTTTCCCCCATGACTCATATTATGGTCATGGGGTCTTGCATGACTAACATTTGTGAGTGGCTGGTATGTTATGATTGGTTAGTGCGTTTGAATGAGTTGCAATTGCCAGGTCACATGATGTAATGACTTTCACACAGGACTCAGTTAGCGAGTCATGGGTCTTGTGCATATAGCACACTTAGTGCACATGACTATGGCAGGTGAAACAGGAGTATGAGATACAGGGTTAGGATTAGCGTGAAGAGTAAGTATAAAAGAGGTCACTAGGACCCAGGAGGGTAAGGTCTTTGCGCGATTATCTTGGTATCTTCTCACCAATAGCTGCATCATCTTACGCTTCACCTAGGTGGCCCCGCTGCGTGCCTGCTGTTGTAACCGAGTCAGCAGGTAAAAGCCTTCAGTACTTAGCTATATGACTCAAAAGGAGATGTGTTATCTCCAGTGTTCGTGGCTCAGGTATCATTTCCTGTATGAGGGAAGCCCTAACTGGTAGGAATTGTTACATTTGATAGCGTTATAATGGAATATGCCCAACGCTAGGGGGAAACCAGAGGTTATCATAGGCAACTCCACAAAAACAGAAAAATGGATTATGACTATAACAAGATCACTGATTACCTGGAACTTCCTGGATTATGATAGGAGCTAGGGAGAGTAGCAAGCTTATAAGAACCCGACAGGCCTCCAAGCCTAGTTACTCCTGTAGAGCAATAACAAGAAGAAACTTCATCATCCAATGAGGAAATAGAAACCAGAAGGTTGGGATCAGGAACAGCTACCCCGCTAGTTTCGTTGGTGGGAATGATAACGAAACGGCTTAACGCCCTACCAGTAAACCTATAGGCAGGATGAACTAGTAGGGGAAATACTCCAAAGGCTAAAGAGTGTGACATTTTCACTGGGGATAGAATGAAGTTACAAGGATTTCTTTCTCAGCTAGAATGGTACTTCAGGGTCAAGGACTATGGGAACGATCAAGATAGTACTCAGGTAGCATACGCAAAGTTGCTGTTGCACGACACTGCTGGCCCATGGACAACCCGCTATGTCGACAAATCAAAAAAAGGACAATAGGAAACATGGGAAACTTTCAAGGAGGTCCTAAGGGAATGGTTTGGAGGCATTAATACAAAACTGGGAGCCCAGAACAAGTTAGAAGCCATGCAACAAGGAAGGAAGAATATTGCGGATTTTTGGAATGAATTGCAATACCTACCTATCGAGGGCAAATACAATGATAGGACCCTCTTCAGGTACTTGCTGCAGGCATATACCACCCAGCTGCAACAAGCATGGGGCAGGGCAGAAACCAAATATATGACAATGGCAGATTTTGCAGTATAAGCAATCTAAATAGAACAACGTCTGATGATGACCAGACATATCCACAAGAAGAGGACCCCCATGAGCAACTGTAAGACTAAAGCAAGGAACCAGGTTGGAACCTTGCCGCAATCATACTTAACAACAAGCCTGGGTGGTCATGCAATAGACCTGGATGTAACCAGAAGAAGGCCAAACTTAAACCTATCAGGACAGGAATACAAATAAGGAATGAAAGGTATGCTATGCCTGAGATATAGAAGCAGTGGCCACATACTCTCCAACTGCAGACTACAGAGAGATGGGCGAGAGAGAGCACAAGAAGAAAGCATAGGGCCTGTTAAGCCAGAAAGGCCCACACTAGTTCCAACCAAGTTATGTGTAATGAATCTTGACGATGAGGATAAAGAGGGAGAAAGAGATGACTGTCCTCAGCAATAGGTGCTCTGAGGGACAGGACGCAGCCGAAACCCATCACCCTGTCCAATTACTACACAACACTGAAGACAGAATTACTGGAACACAAAGGAGATCACATTACAGTTATGGGACTAGTACATGGAAGAGATAAAATGGTCACAATATATGGGATGGTTGAATCAGGAGCAATGGAAAACTTTATCGATAAAGAAATATGCAAGAAATATGGCCTCACCATCAGCAAGGTAAAGGAACCAAAAGACATATACCTAGCAGACCGAATGAAATGCGTCATGGTACCAATCATCGACAAGGCAAGAGTACCCATGGATATCGGTAGTCCTATAGAACTTGCAATGTTTCCGGTGACCAACCAGCAGTGTAACGTGTTCAGACCAGGCCGTATTCACGTAGCGGTATGATAGGGGCAGATGGCTTCGTGATCAATACAAAGCGAGCGCTGCTTGGTAAAGAAGAAGGCTTCAAACGGGGTGTAATTGGAGATCAAAGAAGTAACCATTCAATCAAGTATATTTTAAGAATACTGTCTGTTGAAGTCTAGTATTTCCATCGCGGAAATCGGCAGTCTTTAAATACAGTATATCGCTAATCTCCAGTATGAGCGATATTGCAAAACAATGTGTGTATCAACCGATAGCACATGAAACAATTCACGTATCAAACGATACCGTGAAACCAAACATAAAACAATGTTTGTATCAACCGATAGCACACGAAACAATCCACGTATCAAACGATACTGTGAAACCAAACATAAAACAAGGTGTGTATCAACCGATAGTACACGAAACAATACAAGCATCAAATGATACTGTGAAACCAAACGTAAAATAACCTAGTACCGGTACCGGTTACACTCCCAAAATAAAATAACAATTTCATCAACTAAAACACCTTAATAATCCTAATAGCCGGTAAATCCGCTATTCTCCTGAAAATCCGCTTAGGATCCATCCTCATCATCATCGCTATCCTGCAACAATCTCATGTTGTCCTGCAACATCCATTCTGCACCTTCCAACCATCTTTCCAAACACTCCCCACGTGGCGCTCCACGCAAAAAGCAACCTGACTCCCAGTAGTGTGGCAGGTCCACAAAGTTTCGTACTATCCGGTCTTCCCATTCCTCCGTCTAGACATCGATTTGACCGCAATCCTCGCAGTGATCGATATAGAATATCATCCTGTATGCGCTTTCTGGGATGATCTCGCAGTATAGTAGGTATCCCAAAATGAGGTCTCGCCCCTTTATGCTGACTTCTTCGTAGTTTGACATTTTGTTTCTTTCGCGTAAGGATAAATTTGTAAGAGGGTGAAGGTTGGGAGGTCTGGTAGTTTGTAAGAGGGTGCAGGTTTGGAGGTCTGGTAGGTTGGTCTGTTTTCTTCAGCATGTTAGAGGGATGGTGGGTGGTATTTATGTTTCGGTGGTGACCTCGCTTAGGTGTTGGTCTCGCTTAGGTGTTGGCCTCGCTTAGGTCTTCAGGGGAAGGGGGGTGCTGCTTAACTTCGGTTTCTTCTGTCTCCATGCAACCATCACATTTTTCTGTGCTCAGGTAGCACCCGCTACCGAAGTGGAAAACATCTGACACTGATCCTCCCCACATTCGTCCTGTCGATTCTGTTGTTATTTCTAAGCATTTGGTGCAGATGTGTATGAATAGTCAGTGTGTAAGGTATCATCTAGGGATAATATCATGGTTCACCAACAGTCCTATTAGCTGATGGCGCAGTCTCCAAGGTACTTGCTCATAGTTTGACATCGTAAGGCTGTTGGATGGAGTGTGTTTCTCCTTTCGCTATTGCCAGTACTCTGCCTCGGCCAGCCGGGCTAGGTATGCTGCTTCATTTTCCATTACCCGATTTTCATCTTCACTCCTTTCGAAATCGCTCTCGAAGTAGGCTGAACAAACCCCGTCCTGTATCCCTTGGTCCGTGTCTGGGCGCAGGTGTTGGATTTCCGGTAAGGTTGGGCTCCACGCCACCATCACAATGTTTATCGTAGGGGGTAGCTCGTCCTCCGGTTTGTTGTCTTCCCACTATTAATTAACCACTTCTATCGCATTTTCCAATCCTTCAAGGGGTTCCCAGCTATTTTCTGTTTCCGGGTACTGCACCAATTTCACTAGGAATTGGTCACGGTCATATCGTCTTCTATGGTCTCGTATCGTCTCTACTTCCCATTCCGGCTTCTCATTAACCACAATCGGAGCTGGTTTTCCGTAGCTCCTTCCAGGGAAGGAGATATCGTCATTAGGGAGATATTTTTTCACGGTGGATGTGTGGAATATCGCTTCCCTGTTTCTGTACATTCTGCCATCCATATCTACCATGTAATTTTGTGTATGCTCATCGTATCCGATTATCTTGAATGGTCCACGCTAGTGCAGTTGCAATTTCTTGCTGCGTCCTGACTCTGTTGCGAATAAACTTCCGTATACCAGTAACAGATTACCCTTTCCTATCGGTGTATGGTGTCTGCGTCGTTTTACTGCTTTTCTCGTGCTTCTAAATCGTGCCAATTTAATCGCATTGAATGCCGTGTTCCGGATTGCTTGGTGCATGTTTAACAATTGGTCAGCAGCCGGTACTGGGGAGTTCTTGAAGTTCGCTAGGGGAAGTAGCGGGTAATTCTTTCCCAAAATATCTTTATATAGTGACATGCCGAGAGTTTCTGACCATCCTGCATTCAGGTATGCTGCCGTTTCTGGTATGGCATCAAACCAATTGTTTTGTCTGGCGTTAACTAGGTTTCGGAGAGCTGTCTTCAATTCTCGAATTTTTCTTTCGACCTGTCCATTTGTTTCATGGTGGCCTGGTGCCGCCTTGATATGCGCAATGACTAACGATCGACACTGTTGTCTCCACACATGTGACTCAAATCGTGGGTCCACATGGCTTACTAGAGATGTTGGGTAGCCATGGGGTGTCAATATTTTGTTCCATATGAGTTCCCAGGTTGTTATTACTGTTACTTGCTTCGTTGTAGGTATAAGCTACCTAAATCCTGAAAGCCTCTCCATCGCAACTAGGATCGTGTCGTATCCCAATGAATTGTGGAAGGGTCCTGCAAAGTCAATGGCTATTGATTCGAAGATTTCCAAAAGCAAGGTAATTATCTGAGCCTTTCCTTCTGGCAATTTTGTAGGCTCCTTATTTACCTAGCATGTGTGGCATTAAGTTACATATGCTCTAAAGTCTTTCCGCATTTCAGGCCAAAATAGCTACTCCGTTGCGTACCGTAGGTTTCGTTCAACATTGTGGTGGCCTTTGTTATGAATTTCGCTAATGACATATTCCCTTAACGTTGTATTTCCGTATGTGGGGCCTTTCGGGACATACAGGCAGACTTCCCCATATCTGGTTTTTGCGTATAGTATTCCGTTTGCGACCTTGTAAGAGGACAAGTCTCCTGTGAAGTCAATATTCATATTTACCTTCTTCCGAATTGGTTCTTTCCGGTATGCTGCTACCATGTGCACTCGGAACGTCTTGATCATTTCATTGACTGTTTGTAAGATGTCGCGTTCGTCTTCTATCTCGCTTCCTCTGGTTGTCTCAGGTAGGTCTTCATCCTTGTTGTCTTCCAAGACATTGTATAGCCCGCGCCGGTATTCTCTCATCGTTGGGGGTATTACCGAGACTATTGTCTCATGGATAAGGTTTTCTAGCCTTTCTGCTCCTCTAATCGGTGGTGGGCTATCCGGTCCTGGCATTCGGAAAGCCGCTACTGTCTCGGCCATAAGGCTTTCTATTGGTTCTGGCTCCAGTATTTCAAATGCCGGGGCTTCCGGGTTTGGTGGTACCAGAATTCGATAAGATTTGGGCATTGGCTTGGCAAGGGTGAATGGCCCTTCTCCCACACTAGGTGGTCTTCCGCCGATCATTTGTTGCCAGTCCCAGTCATTTATTTCGGATGACTGCGGAGGGCTCGAGTCAATTTCTGTACATGGGGGGCTTGGTCATTCACTAAGCGGGCAAGGGGTCGATCTTCCCCGTCGTCTAGGATGGTTGTTCGTGAATTTGATCTCAGTTTGATGATACGGGCAATGATTCACGTAACAGTGTGAGTAGTGTCAGGTGCTATGTTGGAGTTCTTCCAGTGGCGTACTTAGCAGGGTACACTGGTCAACCCAATCGTTTCCTGCAGTGATTGAGCAGGGGTTTCCGGGGGGTACAGGGGCCTTGTTGGGGTACTCAGTATAGGAGAAAGGAGGGGAAGTAGGGGAGAACTCATGCGTGGGCTCCATTGTGTTTGATTCTTGCTCGTAGACTGTGTTATCTAAGATATCATCCGATTCCTTCGTATAATCATGGACATAGAGTGGATTCAAGTCTGATTCTCCCTTGTATACCCGGAAAAGGGCATCAGCTAAATAGTTCATGCCTCCGGGTGCATAGACTATTTTCGCATCATATTTTCCCCAGGCACTTAGCCATCTCACTTGCTTTCTGCTTGGGTTTTTTGCCATTCACAGGTGTGTCAAGGGTTGGTGGTCTGTACCTATTGTAAAGAAATTTCCCATTGGTATATTGTGGAACCGATTAAGCGCTTCCACTATCGCTAAGGCCTCTTTATCGGTGGTCCCATAGTTCATCTGAGCGTTGGTGAACTTTCTGCTGTGTAACGTGGCTGATCGTGCCGACTCATAAGTGGGTCCCTGTCCCCCCCATGCTCCAACTCCTAAATCTGAGCTGTCCATAACCAACCAAATTGGTTCCTTGTTTGGTACGTCTATTGGTCGCATGACTTGGTGATCGATAATTCGCTTTTGGACTATATCGAATGCGATTTGGTAGGTCATTATCAATATGAATTCGGCGTTTCTCATTAAGTCGGTTAGCGGTGCCGTCAACATAGCATGGTGTGGGAGAAACTGGGCCACATAATTCACTATTCCAAGGAATGGTGGCAATTCCTTCTTGTTTTTTGTTGTCTCCCATTCTGCAATGGAAGATATTTTCTGGGGGGAGGCATGAATTCCCTCGTTGTCCACTATGTGTCCTAATACTTCCAGCTTATCTGCAAAAAGTACTGACTTCTTTTTGCTTGCAAAGAATTTTGCTTTTCCACGCCGATCACATACTTGGCGTATGTGTTTCTCATGTTCTTCTGATGTGTCTGAAAATCTGAGAATATCATCAATGTATACCCATACAAAATGATGTAAATATTCGCTTAGGAGGTCCTCCATTATCCGCATAAATGTTGCTGGTGCATTGATGTCTCCTGGGAGCATTACTTTGCTCACAAATCCTCCGAAGGGGGTTTTGAATGAGTTGAACTTAACACTGTCCTTGTCCACACATGTTTGGAAGTATGCATCGCTTAGGTCGATCTTACTCCTGAATTTCGCTCGTCCTATTGGGTTAAGGATCTGCGGTTGGTTTGGAATTGATAGACTATCCATGATCGTATTATTGTTTCTCACTTTCAGGTCCACCTGGGGGCGGATCCTTCCATCTGACTTTGGTTGTACAAATATCGGTGCCGCTCCAGGCACCTCTTGTCGTACAATTACTCCATTTTGTAATATCTCGCTTATCCAGTTCATGAGTTTTTTCTTGCAGGCTTCTGGGATCGAGTATGTTGGTTGGTTTCATAGGTCTGTTGGATCTTTTAGCCAAATGTGATGGCTGATCTTACGTACTGGGGGTAGCGTTTCAGGGACCTTGTCTGGGAATACATCCTTCTATTCTTCCAACAATATTTTTGTGGTGGTGTCTGACACAGCGGCTCAGAATTCCCCGCTTGTTGGTTTGAATAACACACGTAGTTTATAATAGAGAAATTACACTGCTGTATCCCCACACCTGATAAGAGCATTATGTCTTTTCAAGAATGGCATTCCAATCAGGGTGTCGTACTTTGCCAAGTTCCCTACCAACATCTCTTGATTTGTCCATTTCTTTTTCCTGATTCCTACGGTCAGTCCCCATTTCTTGTGGCTTGAAGAGCGGGATCCTTTGATAGCCAAATTGACTGTTGTTGGTTGGGGTAGAGGCTCCGTAGAGATGCCATGGGTAGAGATAAAGGTGGCGCTAACTATGTTGCAACCGATTGTTCCTGTATCGAATAGTACCTTTACTGGGCGACCTTCTATGTGCTTCGTTCCTTCAAGAGCGTCACGGGGCCTGATTGCCAATGTTGCTTGCGTTTGCAGACTCATTATTTCCACTGAGTTAATTTCCACTTCGTCATATTCAGTTGCTTCCATGTGGTTTGTCCTAGCCTCTCGGTTAGTGGCCTTTCCTTTCCCTTTTTTGGAATAGCAATCCTTTGCATAGTGCCCCTTTTTCCCGCATTCGAAACATGTGCCTTCCTCGCATCATTTCTGCTTCTTGTCTTTCTTTTCTTTTGAATCCTTGGGGTATGGTTTATCCTTTTTCGTATTATACCACGATGATGATCCTTTACTGTTCTTTTGCTGCGGTACATGGGTCCGGTAAACTCCTGTCTCATACAGGATAGCGTCCTTTCTTTCGGCCCGCTTGACTATCTCATCAAAGGAATCACTCTCCTCCTCCATGGGTTCTACCTCCTGTGGTAGTCTGGGATGCATTGCTTCATACAATCTTTGTCCCAGCGTATACTGAGACACCGTCCCAGTAGGCAATCGTCCATAATACATTACGAGATCCGTCGCGACCAAGGTTACTCTTTCTGTTTTGCCATTTCATACTTGCTAGATATCCTTGAACCTTTTGTATAGTTCTTCCATGTTTTGTGAGGATTGGAATCTCTCTCTCAAGTATTTCATCAGGGTCGTTCCGCGGATCTTTTCCCCACTCTCATAGTGGTTCATTACTTGGTGGTATGCCACCTCTGCCTTCCTAGTACAAAAGCTTCCAAAGTATGCTCCACTTCCTTCCTTAGTTTTGTCCACTCCGTGTAGGGCCAGGTATTGAGAGGTTGTTATAACCCACTGGTCAAATACTTCAGGTTTTAAGTCGTCCTTTTCGCCCAAGAATGAGGGTGGTAGCGGAAGTTTGATTTTAGGTCCTGTTCATCAAGCAGATTCAACTTCGGACATATTGTGTTTAGACTCTTCGTTACTTGAGCTGTTCTCTGACGAGCATTCTGGAGAGTCGCTGGGGGATTCGGCTGGTGGCTGCCTTACTATCGAGTGATCTGATGCTTCTTCGTCCTCTTCTTCCTTCTTAGGTGTCCGGACAGGTATGCTATCTTTCTTCGCTAGTTGCACCGGTGCCTTTCCTTTGCTGTGGCTGGGGGGAAATAGCCCAGGAAGGCTAGTTGCTACCTTTACTAATTCAGCAGTTGATTCGCTAAAGGTCTGCTGGGCCAAGTCTCGTGCTAGTTGTCGTTCTGCTACGTCGATTGAGAATTCGCTCTTTGGCCCTTTCAGTTTCTTGGGTTACCTTTTCTTGGTAAGGCCTTCTTGTCGGACCTGCTTCCCACTTCGAGTCTCCAGTGACTCACTGGTGTCGTGTGGGCGGAGCCCAATCCTTCGTGGTTCTGCTGCTCCCTGATGCTAGTTTCGCAGTTGGACTTTTCGTAGGTTGATCAGACGAGGTCCCTGCAGGTTTCTTAACCACTTGCTGAGGTTAAAAAAATGTAACATGTTCGGGCCAGGCCGTAGTCCTGTAGCAGTACGATAGGAGGAGATGGCTTCATGATCAACATGAAGCGAGCACTGCTTGCCAAAGGAGGCTTCGAATAGGGTATAATAGGAGATCAATGAAGTAACCGTTCAACCAAGTATATTTCAAGAATACTGTCTGTCGAAGTCTGCTGTTTCCACGGCGGAAATCAGTGGTCTTTAAATATAGCATATCGCTTATCTCCAGTATGAGCGATATTGCGAAACAATGTGTGTATCAAGCAATAGCCCACGGAACAATTCACGTATCAAACGATACCGTGAAACCAAACATAAAACAATGTGTGTATCAACCAATAGCACATGAAACAATACAAGTATCAAACGATATGGTGAAACCAAACATAAAACAATGTGTGTATCAACCAATAGCACACGAAACAATACAAGTATCAAACGATACTGTGAAACCAAACATAAAACAATTCAGTACCCATACCAGTTACAGAACCGCAAAAACGACAGCCTTAATTCAACGATCATACTACTGGCTGTCGATGCATGACGATATTAAACGATTTGTGAAAAATTGCAACACCTGTCAAGGAACGAAAACGGTTGAACACGCACCCTGCGGGCTGTTCAAACCGCTCGCACCGGCTGGAAGACCATGTCAATCTATTGCTATGGATTTTATCACCGGACTACCTGAATCGAACAGTTATCATGCCATATGGGTCGTTATCAACCGACTTACGAAAATCTCGCACTTCATACCATGCAGGACCGATATGATGAGACCACAATTCTGCAACCTGTTTAAAGACCAGGTCTTTAGACTGCATGGCCTATCGAAAAACATTACCTCCAACAGAGGATCCCTCTCCACATGGGACGTATGGAAAGAAATCACATGACAATTAAGTGTCAGCCGACACTTGAGCATGGCCTTGCACTGGCAAATGAACGGCCTGACCGAAAGACTGAATGCGATATTAGAACAATATCTGCGAGCCTACGTCAACTATCCGCAGAACGATGGGACAGAGTTCCTAATCATGGCAGAATTCGCATATAACGACGGACGACAAGAAGCAATAAAAACTACACCCTCCTTTCCGAACTATGGATACGACGGCTCATTCGACCCGGCACAATATCAAGTGCCACAAAAGATAATACAGGCCAACGATATGATAAGGGTACACAATATCTTACGAGAGGAAATGACTCTAGCACAAACGAGTCAAAAGGAAAAGAGCGTTAAGCACCGAAAACCAGACCCGAACCTTGTGGTCGGCGACACGGTGTGGTTGATACCACGCAATATCCGGACCACGAGACCCTCAAAGAAGCTGGACTACAAGAAACTAGGACCCTGCAAAATAATCATACGGGTCAGGTCGCGAGCATATAAACTCAACCTACCCGTCTCGATGAAACAAACTCATCCAACAATCCATATCAGCCTCCTCAAACCCTACTAAGAAAACCTCTTTCCCTCACAAAAGAAACTTCCCCCTCTGCCTATTCACATAGACGGAAAAGATGAATACAAACTCGAAGGAATAATCGACTCTCGCTTACACTACGGTAAACTCCCATACTGTGCTAAGTGGACTGGTTATTCCCCCGAACACAATCCAGAGTGGTATCCAGCCACAAACTTTACCAATACTAAGGATGTCGTCCTCCTCTTCCACCAGCGCTACCCGCGCAAACCAGCAACCGACTGTCCACACCAAAGTGGGAGAAAACAGTTGGGTAGCGGTTAAGGACCGCGAAGAATTCGAAAAGAACGTACAGCAAGAACAGAAAGAAGCTAAAGAGGGGGAGAAACAGAAGAAAGAACCTGCAAAGAAATCATGGACCACATGCATCCACGATGAGTGCACGGTACACCGTGACGCAAAGGAGTGACACGGATGGTGGCCAACCGAGGCCNAACCGTGGCCACCCCAACCAGAGACTCAGACCCCGACCAGGAATAGGCAAATTCCTGGGACAAGCTAACTTGGAAAGGAGATGAAACGGGGGGCCCGACACAGCCCAAACATCACAAAATCGACTGGCAGAACTGCATGCGCAGGTTCTGCCTCTACCACCGGCAGCAACAGAAACAAGCGGAACAACAAGCTCCGAGGATGGAGCCAAGGAAGAGGGGGGGGCAAAAAGCCTCTTTTGAGCCTAAGGACGTCCTGCTGGAGACAATTCGCACCCAGGACGATATGATAACGGAGCAAAAAAGGATGATCGACGAGCTACAAACGACGATAGACCAGCTGAGGAAAACCGTCAACAGGTTACGAGAAGTGACAAGGATGGTGAAGGAACAGCAAGAGAAGACCGACCGGGAAAGGAGGAGCAGAAGGGACCTGAAGGATTGGATCCTCGCGGAATGCCAGAATGCGTTCCGGCACAAACAACGCATGACGGACTACGCCGCAAGGGTAGAAGACAGCAGAAGAAGAAGAGGATAAGACATATCCTCAGGGACTGAGGATAAGAGAGAGGGGAGCTAATGTCACGATCTGGCTAGAGGAGCGCCAGCCAGGTGACGGCGGTGAGGAAATACGTTTCATATATCACGTCGCTTAGACGTCATACAGTTAAGTTATGATTCTTTCACACACATGACCTCGTTACCAGGTCATGGGGTTCGTTGAGGTTTAAACTGGTTTTAAGCACATGACCTTGTTAGCATGTCATGGGGCTCGTTTATATTTATTGCATTTCGCACATGACCAACAGTTGATGTCATGGGGAGAGTCTAGGCTGGCCGGTATGGCTTACTGGCAAGGCAGACTCGTTTATGTTTCACGCATGACCTTGTTAGTATGTCATGCGGTTGGTTTATTTATGTTGCATTTGATTTATGTTTTCACACATGATGTCACTTAGAGCTCACAGGATGTTTTATGTTTGCGCATATGACTTGTTTAAGTCATGTGCTGGATTTTGCACCTGACCTCGCTTGTAGATCAGGGCAGGGTTAGGGTTGCGTGAAGAGGCCTATATAAAGGCCTTGTTTTCACATATGGGTTAGCTCTTCACGCAACCATCTATTGTTATTTCCTATCTACTACTTTACGATCTTTACAATACAAAAACCTTTATGCTCCAACCTCCTCCGCTAGGCGGATCCGCTGTAGAGTCCAGAACCTATCCGCTATGCAGGTCATATTAACCAGATCAAAGACCGATACTCTCGCCCCTGATGAGCAACCGATTCTTACGTGAGAATACTAACATAGGGCCTAGAGACTTGAGGAGCTCTAGGATACAGCGCCCTGCAGTTCGGAAGAACCAACCAAGGTTGTTACCTGTCGCAAGTAATACCAGTAGTGGGAAACCGTAACACAGAAGACTTAAGAAGAAGTGAGCTCAACAGGGTGAGTATAGTGTTGCAGCCCTTTTGTATGCTCATCGTTTATATAGTGAGAAAGTGGTAGAGGAACACCGTCCACGCTGTGCAACTTGCAGTAATCTGGGAGGACATAATGCAAGAACCTGTACTTGCAGACACGAATAATTTCTTTGATTCTCCCTTTCCTTAATCCGCTTGTTTTTATATTTTTATTATTTTCTGTCTTCGTATCCTCTATTTCTGTTTATGGTTCATTTATTCTTAATTTTTAATTTGTACTTGGCAAATGTGTCTTTAATTTTATTTCGCGTCCAGTTTACTTTTTTTTCTTAGTGGTTTTAGTCATTGTCTTTGAAAATTGTGGTATTTGGGATAAAAGTACTACGTTGTACTCAGATTTCATGGTATATGAAAGGTTTTCCCTTAAAAAACATTACACGGTAAAATAGAGGGCTTTTCTTAGATGCTAAACGTTACTTTCATCATTGATCTCACACTAGTATACAAAATCCAATCTTTTTTCAAAATGATAAGTTAAGTTCCTCTAGCCAAGTGACCTGTCATAGAAAATACTTTTGCAGCAATCATGAATAGATAGTCCCTACCCAGTCTAGAGACATCCATACACATTGTCTTTGCAACTTCCATATTCCAAAAGGTAATAGCACTGTCCAAGTACAGGCGAATAATTCACACAGCCATACAGTCCTAGCAGGAATCCATGCTCTAACATAAAGCTCATTGTGCTCAAAAGGATAGCGGGAGTTTATAGAATGTCTTGGAGAGCTTTTACATAAAGATTCGATTCTGTACTCCCCCTCCAGATATTTCTTATAAACATGCCATAATGCCCAGCAATACGAGCAGAGGTCAATAACGCCTCCTAGAAGCCAATGCAAGCTTTGCGGAGACTTAAACATAACACTTTTGACCACAGTAGCAGTAGTTCCCCGCGCTCAAGCATCTTTATTGAGATCTTCAGTATCCTTCACAGAGATTGAAACACCAGTCTCTGAGATACAGTGACAAATTGGTTTATTTCTTGAGGTAGAACAGCTTACAGGTATTGATGATAATGATGATAATGATAGTCGCAGACATCCGACATGGTCCAACAAGTATCGCACAAAATTGCTTCTATATCAACAACCATGGAACATTAGGAGCAGGTTGAGATTTGTGAGTGAATCCAATAATTTTAAAAATAATATACTTCCAAGAAAGAGTACAGAGGACTCCCTATCACTGGTTCTAAATGCCTCTTCACAGGGTGTTTCCTCACAGGCAGCACAATTACATTCAGGCTATCACAGAGTTCATTCATCAGATCTCTCACCCTATGATGCTGAAGGAGGAGAATGGACTGGACCAGCACATTCTAAACATAGTGTTGTTAATGTGGACTTTCCAGTGTCCAATATTGGGGTGCCAGTTGCATTATCAGGAAAAATCAATAGCTTGCAGGTTAAGCAGAGGATAGTTTTTGAGAATGCGGCAAATATGGTCCAGTATCACACACAGTTTGTTAGTCCCTTTGTAAAGCCTGCCAAAAACAATGCACTTCCAGTAAGATATTGGGTAAAGGCAGCTACCAGGTTGGGTTGGGCAAATATGGAGATGGGAAAGTCAGCAATGATGTTTGTAAGTCTTCTAATTTACAAAGAATATCCTGTGTGAGACTAAGGGCGACTAATTAGATACATTTAGTTGAAATTGAGGCAGTCAAGTACAAGGTCACATTCAGTTTCTGGGACAAAGACCACAGTTCAAGGTCTTTATAACCTCACATATAAACTACCGACTGAAATAAAAGCGCAAGTTACCTATTTGTGAGAAAATAATTGGTTTAGATGCCATCCAAGTAAACAGGAGGTGAGTAATTCTTATATTGTCCCCAGTGGGATGGAGAGCTACTTATACGTACAGGAATGTGGTTTCTGATTTCTGGCACTTGAGATAGCAAAACTATTATTTCATAAATGGTACCAGGGTGCGAGAATGTGGGGAAGGACCGATAAAACATCTCGTGATTGCACTAACAATGTGCTAATATGCCTTACTACAGCCAGTATGTATCACACTTTGAAGGCTTGGAGTTCTGGATCATTGGTTCAATCTTCAGATTTCGTGGTTCTCACTGTAACGACCCAGCATACGTGAGCTATGGCAGCCGGAACCTACACCCATACAGGTAGCTCGGAGGGGACCTGGTAGGAACCGGCAGGCAAGTGAGTACTTGACCTACGGAGACCCGATGGCCCGGGCTCCGAGATGAGCAGACTTAGTGGACACAAGTATNGTGAAACCAAACATAAAACAATGTGTGTATCAACCAATAGCACACGAAACAATACAAGTATCAAACGATACTGTGAAACCAAACATAAAACAATTCAGTACCCATACCAGTTACAGAACCGCAAAAACGACAGCCTTAATTCAACGATCATACTACTGGCTGTCGATGCATGACGATATTAAACGATTTGTGAAAAATTGCAACACCTGTCAAGGAACGAAAACGGTTGAACACGCACCCTGCGGGCTGTTCAAACCGCTCGCACCGGCTGGAAGACCATGTCAATCTATTGCTATGGATTTTATCACCGGACTACCTGAATCGAACAGTTATCATGCCATATGGGTCGTTATCAACCGACTTACGAAAATCTCGCACTTCATACCATGCAGGACCGATATGATGAGACCACAATTCTGCAACCTGTTTAAAGACCAGGTCTTTAGACTGCATGGCCTATCGAAAAACATTACCTCCAACAGAGGATCCCTCTCCACATGGGACGTATGGAAAGAAATCACATGACAATTAAGTGTCAGCCGACACTTGAGCATGGCCTTGCACTGGCAAATGAACGGCCTGACCGAAAGACTGAATGCGATATTAGAACAATATCTGCGAGCCTACGTCAACTATCCGCAGAACGATGGGACAGAGTTCCTAATCATGGCAGAATTCGCATATAACGACGGACGACAAGAAGCAATAAAAACTACACCCTCCTTTCCGAACTATGGATACGACGGCTCATTCGACCCGGCACAATATCAAGTGCCACAAAAGATAATACAGGCCAACGATATGATAAGGGTACACAATATCTTACGAGAGGAAATGACTCTAGCACAAACGAGTCAAAAGGAAAAGAGCGTTAAGCACCGAAAACCAGACCCGAACCTTGTGGTCGGCGACACGGTGTGGTTGATACCACGCAATATCCGGACCACGAGACCCTCAAAGAAGCTGGACTACAAGAAACTAGGACCCTGCAAAATAATCATACGGGTCAGGTCGCGAGCATATAAACTCAACCTACCCGTCTCGATGAAACAAACTCATCCAACAATCCATATCAGCCTCCTCAAACCCTACTAAGAAAACCTCTTTCCCTCACAAAAGAAACTTCCCCCTCTGCCTATTCACATAGACGGAAAAGATGAATACAAACTCGAAGGAATAATCGACTCTCGCTTACACTACGGTAAACTCCCATACTGTGCTAAGTGGACTGGTTATTCCCCCGAACACAATCCAGAGTGGTATCCAGCCACAAACTTTACCAATACTAAGGATGTCGTCCTCCTCTTCCACCAGCGCTACCCGCGCAAACCAGCAACCGACTGTCCACACCAAAGTGGGAGAAAACAGTTGGGTAGCGGTTAAGGACCGCGAAGAATTCGAAAAGAACGTACAGCAAGAACAGAAAGAAGCTAAAGAGGGGGAGAAACAGAAGAAAGAACCTGCAAAGAAATCATGGACCACATGCATCCACGATGAGTGCACGGTACACCGTGACGCAAAGGAGTGACACGGATGGTGGCCAACCGAGGCCACCCCAACCAGAGACTCAGACCCCGACCAGGAATAGGCAAATTCCTGGGACAAGCTAACTTGGAAAGGAGATGAAACGGGGGGCCTGACACAGCTCGGACAACAGAAAATCGACTGGCAGAACTGCATGTGCAGGTTCTGCCCCTACAAGCGGCAGCAACAGAAACAAGCGGAACAACAAGCTCCGAGGATGGAGCCAAGGAAGAGGGGGGGGCAAAAAGCCTCTTTTGAGCCTAAGGACGTCCTGCTGGAGACAATTCGCACCCAGGACGATATGATAACGGAGCAAAAAAGGATGATCGACGAGCTACAAACGACGATAGACCAGCTGAGGAAAACCGTCAACAGGTTACGAGAAGTGACAAGGATGGTGAAGGAACAGCAAGAGAAGACCGACCGGGAAAGGAGGAGCAGAAGGGACCTGAAGGATTGGATCCTCGCGGAATGCCAGAATGCGTTCCGGCACAAACAACGCATGACGGACTACGCCGCAAGGGTAGAAGACAGCAGAAGAAGAAGAGGATAAGACATATCCTCAGGGACTGAGGATAAGAGAGAGGGGAGCTAATGTCACGATCTGGNCTCACAGTGCCAGGTCAGTATTGATCTTCAAAAGTCCAAATGCACCGTCTAGGGAATACCATACTAACCTGCAAACTTAGATGTTTATTTTCAACAGCATGTGACCTAGCAAGCACTACCTCCAGAAATGAGGAAGAAACTCATTGATGAAACAAAAAACCCTATTAAGCGAATGCTGCAGGATAGTGAATTTATTTAGGATCAGGAGTATCAAGCCCTAGCAGAGGACAAAGAAGCTGCCACATATATGGATTTGCAGGTTTCAGTGGATCAGGAAAGTGAGGAAGAGGGCGGTAATTCCGATTGTGAAGTGGGAGATACTGTTGAGGCTCTTGAAGAAGGGTAGGATAGAGATGAATAGTGTCCGATTTGGGACAAGATGCAATTTAAACGAACAAATAAATGATCTAGAATATTTACAAATGAACATGTTAATATACCACTTAGAGTTAGATATTAACACAACTGGGGCATCCGGGAAAAGTCAAATTTAGCTGAGCAAAGGTTGTGAAGTGCGATGAAAAAATCACGAGTAAAGCACAACAGCAAAGGAATACAATAGTGCAATGATGCTATGGCGAAGAAGGGAATATAACAACCAAATAATATTATCAAAACACAAAGGGGTGGGCAATCTTGGAGCAGAGTAGAGAAGTAGAGGAGTGGACAAGAACTACAAGAATTACCAAGAAATAGACTAACTACAACGTGAAGGAGATGAACATCATTCATATAGGTATTTTATATACGGGAAAGTATTGGGGTGAGATTGGGTCAAGGTGGAATGGGAAGGAGGAAAGGGAGAAAAAATAAGTGAGGGTAAACAGAAGCAAGAGAGCAACACCAAACAGTGCATTGGGGCTATTCAAAGGTGCATGGATAGGTGATAGATAGGACAGGGATGTTTGAATCAATGGTAGCAAAGGCGCATTTGGGCTGTTGGAGAGCAATATTGAGTTGTGGGGCAGATATGCATAATGGAACAATTCCTGGGGGAGAGGCAAGGATAAAAAGATTACTGGAGAAGGGTCAAAGGTCTAAAGAACTATGCAATGGGTCAAATGGGATGTTCTATGTCCAGAAGAGATTGCATGGTAATGGAACACTCAACTAAAAAAAAAAAACCCCCATAACCCCAGGGACTATCTGGAGTTATAGGGATTGAACAAGAGATACAACTTGAGTTTTATAATTTGGCCTCTCATCCCTCATATGCCTCATGACATATAGGGGGAAAACATAATTTTTTGCTGATGAAGGATGCCTGAGAGACTTTAGGCTGTACCAGATACAAATGGAAGCCATACAAAATAATAAAATATTTAAAATTTTCTATTATATTTCTTCTACTATCTATTTTGTAATTGAGTTGTTGTAATTTGTTTAAATTTTCAAATTTGTATTTCGTAAGAGTAGTGTGGGTGCATCAGGTGGTATAGAAACTTATTAGACACAAGTATACAAGGGGGGGGAAGGAATTAGTGCGACACAATAGCAACAGCTTCCCGCATGATTGCAACTGTAACTCTCAACCCCCCATAACCACAATATTCAGTATACCCTTCTCGACCTCTTAAATCATGCCTGAAAAGTACTACAAGGGGAAAAGAGACCCATTACAGCAGTGAGTATATGTAGATTGGTTGAAGGGAGATATACATAGGGTTGAGATAATAAAATAAAACAATTTAGTAATAAATACAGGAAATCTTGAATGGTGGTGATCTTTGATAAAGAAGTGGTAGTGCTTTGAGCGAGAAACTACATGTGATAACCAGATCCATATTATTGCTCTCCAAGAAATAGTGGAGTGGTCTTTCAGAAAGATAGCTGCTGAATGGGAGGAAAAAATTGGCCTTAAAGTTTACTATAGTACCAGTACTTGCAGCTATCAATAGTATCAAGAAATAGGTAGTCCTTCCTACTCCAGCAAATAGGTAGACCTCCAATCTTCCCAGAGTCTGATCTACTAGGTCTAATGTCTTTTATTAAAGAGAATAAAAGAAATAGAAGACTCTCTTGAGAGGATATTAAAGAAAAGAAGGGATTAAAGGTATCATTCAGAACAATTAGAAAGACAGCTAAGAGTATTAATTTAAATAAAAGAAAACCATACAAGATGTAAGTATTTTAATAAACATTTTAGATTTTACAAAACTGAAAACTATTTTAGATAAGAATTGTATAGTTCCGGAAGACTAAACCTAATACTAAGTTTCTCACAAAAAATGTGACAATTTTGGTGGTGACGCCAAGTGTAACGCTTACTAAAAAGTGTTACCCTACTCTTTCGACATCCTATAACCTTAAGAGAATTGTAATTTAAGTGATAACTCATGTTTGATAGTTTTATAATAGAAATCTGAATTGCCCACATCAATTTATTTGCTATACTATCTGTTCATTAATTTTCATCTCTTGCCAATTGTGATATATCTTAATCCTCTACTCAATTTCTTATTTTCTTACCCTTTGCTTAGGCATTTTTTAAAAATTCACAACAACTTCTATGTCCGCTCCTGCCACTTTAGTCAAAACAATCACAACAGCCAATCAGCATGTATTTTGTATAATGGATGCATATAGGCATAATCTTGTTTATGGATCAGATGATTTTAAAAAGCATGTATTTACTAGATATGCCTCTCACCGAAGGATAGCAGAGTTGGAGCTTCATGTTTCTTAATCTGTTTACAAGCACAATAAATCCCATTTCTTTTTATAAAAATTATCATATATTATGTAGACATTATTACATAAATGGTAAACTTTGAAGATATGATAATATTATCATACATTATAAATTATCTCATGAACTTTAGCTTTATTTCAGGTCACATGCAAGAGAGGGTAACACTTTTAGTAAGCGTTACACTTGGCGTCACCACCAAAATTGTCACATTTTTTGTGAGAAACTTAGTATTGGGTTTAGTCTTCCAGGACCATACTCTAAAAATATACCAATTAGATTTGGTTGGTGTATGTGAAAAAGAGCTCGGAAACTAAGAGACTGGTCCAGAATCATGTAGTCCAATGAAAGCTCTTTCCCTACAGCTGGATTTGGGCAGAGAGTATTGGTGATAAGAGAGCCTTCTGAGGAATATGATTAGGATTGCCTTGATGAGGTCTAGAAGTCAGTAAGAAAGACGGTTAGGGTATAGGGAGCCTTTTGTAAGGATTTAAGCTCAAGGTTAGTGGTAGTACCAGGGAAGGTTAAAGTGGATTCTTATAAGTATACTAAGTATATTCTAAATCCAGTTTTAATTCATTTCTGGCATAAGTGTTGTAAGAGATTTGGTTGGACCAAGGTTGTTGAAGATGGTGCATCAGAGAATAAAGGGTAGGTTCTACCTTCTTATAATTATTGTATTTTCTGTTTTCTTAATATAGAAATACTTACTTATGAATATAATCTAACTACTGGTTTAATTACAGATTTTCTACAAAGTGTAGAAAAAGGAATGGGGTGGATCTATTGCCCTGACCACTACAGTCTCCAGACCTAAACTTAATTGAAAATGTTTGGGGAGATATGGAAACTTACTTGGGGGAAAGGTATGGAAGAGTTGCAAGCAGGGAAGAGCTAATTAGAGCTGTGGAGGAAGCATGGAAAGCTATTCCTGATGGAAGGTTTATGGATCTTTGCAGAAGTATGTCAAAGTGGGTCAGAGAGGTTATTAAGAGAAAAGGGCACCAAACTCATTATTGATTTATGATTTTCTATTTATTTTACTTTAAGGAAATACTAAGCATTTTTTAATTTTATCACCTTTACTTATTTTATTTATTAAATGTGGTTGTGGAAAACGGTAGTACTATATGTTGTTGATGTTGTTTCCGGACGGGAATTTGTGTTGCGCAGGTGTCGCATTACTTTCTTCCCCTCCCTCGTAGAGGTCATAGCTTTAGATTGCGAAAACAAACCAGGGTCCTTCTGTAAACACTTCCACCACAACACCACCCACCACCAAAACACTGCCCTCGGGCCCCAGCTCCTTACTCCAATGCTTTACTCTACAAAACGCAAGCTCCACAACTTAATAAATGGCCCACCGGCCCCATCAACCAGTGTGTCTGCGCCCAACACACCGGCGAAACAATCCATAGACCCCCCCCCAACCACCACCACTACTATTGCCTTCGACGACAACCATGTCGTCCTCATTGCACCGCCGGCAGACGATGCAGCGAAAAAACGCCGCTTGGGCGGCTTAGGGAACCGCTCAAGGCCGAGCGTCCGCGCGGTCTCGCCAGCGGGATCGATCCGCTCGACGGTTTCCACAACTTCGTCTCAACAGTTGCCGACCTACTCGCCGTGGGACCGGAATGCATTTTTGGAAAGGCTTAGGACGTACAGGTTTGTGGATAAGTGGAGTGCGAAGCCGACGGATGTTAATGAGGTTAAGTGGGCGAGGAGGGGGTGGAGCTGTGTTGACAAGAATAGGGTCCGGTGTGGGGTTTGTAAGAGGGAGGTGGTTGTTAAGGTTGAGTTGGATGAGGAGCAGGATTCGGATATTAGTGAGTTTTATTTGACAATACCAAGCTTTGTGGGGGGAGACTGATTGAGGCGTAGCTAAAGCGGTGGTGGAAAAGTATAAGGAGATGATTGTCACGGAGCATGAAGGACAATGTCTTTGGAAGAAGCGTGGCTGCGATGGTAGGTCGTTCCGTTCTGTCCCACTCCTTTTATTCCAACATTCCCCGAGAACGGTAATTGATGTGAGTAACTCTAGATACCATCTACCGTCTCCAACTTGCGAACCCTTCCGTCTCCCGCCCTTCGTTTATATCCCGTTACTCTTCCCTCCTACGTATCCGGCCCGAAATCCCCCCATCACTCAGCTACTCAACTGCCGACCTTCCTGAGCACATCCTCGAAGCCATTCATGAGAACACACTCTTGGTGGAAGAGCAGCACTCCGGAGCCCTTACCCTCGCCTTATTTGGCTGGCAGAATGAAGACCCCGGAATCCCCAGCCTCGTTACGTGTTCAGCATGTTTCAGGCGGTTAGGCCTATGGCTATTCAGGAAGAAGGCCGTTTCCATCTTCGACTCAGTTGACGAAGAGGAGGAAGCGAGTGTTTGCAGATTAGACGTTATTGGGGAGCACCGTGATGTACCTTGCCCTCCACATTTTTATTTATAGCGCATGTGCTAATAACAAACTCCAGTACTGCCCCTGGATAAACGCCACAAACCAAGGCACGGAACCCGGCTGGCAAATCATGCTCCGCATCCTCCAACAGCCAAACAAAGGCCCGGCACTCGGCTCATATAACACCCAATCCTCACCACCTAGGGACCCAGAGCGCCCCGTAACCCCGGCAGAAAGAGACGCAGAGGATGAATCGAAGCTGAAGAGACTGAGAAAGCTTGGGGCAATGTACCTCGGCACCACAAGGAAGACTAAAGGCAAAGGCAAAGAAAACAAGGAACGCCCAAAGACACCAAGAACTCCGAAGACCCCGACTAAAGAGGCGCCGCCCCCGAAAACTCCCAAGACTCCCAAGACCCCCAGTAGAGATGCGCCCAAGACACCGAAGACCCCCAAGACGCCGAGCCGGGAGGCGTAGAAGACGCCGGGGAGGAACGAGTACTTGTAAGTGGATTCTAGTTGTTATTGGAGGGAGGGAGGGAAGGGGCTGTCGTTAACCGGCGTTGTGTGGTTGTTGCAGTAGGGGTTCTCAACCTTCTGTTTCAGTATCATTTTATTTGCTTCTTTTCTTTTCTCCTTTTTCATTTTCTCTTCGTAACTCCTGACGACAGACACAGTGTAATTTTTAAACTGGAATTTTTTTTTTGTCGTTCGTGAGGTTTAGTTTGCTTTTCCATTGATAAGTCAGGCTTCATCACAATCCCATGGCCTGTTCAGGCATCCTTTAGCTATGCAAATTATCTTCCGAAGTAATCCCTTCTATTACTGGGCATTGTCCTAATCATACAAGTGCCATAAAGTGAAAAAGTTTCATATCGAGGGGGCATTCTGTGTTTAGTAGGCACGATAAAGCACAGTACGATCGCACTGTATTGTATAGGATTATCGCATAGCACATTTCTTTCTATCGTGTCCCAAGTATCAACATCTTGCAAGTTGTTATACAGACCGAGCTTTTTTGCTTTTCTTTTTCTTCCACATCCGTAACCCGACTTGGTAGGTATCATACGGTACGGATTCATACCTATCATACCACACCACAACAACCCTTATCCCCTTTTGCAGCTTCCTGCCCCCCTCGATTCAGATATTTTCCTGTAGGAAATGATGCCCCCAACCCTTGCCGAGGAGTAATTTATTACCGTGATAGTTAATATCATTTATTGAAGCTCCTATCATCGATCCTAAAAGCTATGATTCCTACATCTTTTATTTTACTGTGGAAACTGCATCAATGGGTATCATTACCAAGATATAACATTGTCCCCACCCTCTGTATCACCAACTCGTTGCACGATAAATCACTCGGGAGTATCATTAACTTTTGCTTGCGTGCAGCTCAGAAGAACCCCCAACACTACCCGCCCGGCTCTTCTATCCTTAGCACATTCACGCTATGATAGTCCTGCAAGATGAACGAGAAGGAAAAAGACATAATCCAGCATATCTATTGAAAACGACAATCATGAGTGTTCCCGGGGTGGGATGAGTAGGGAACGGTGGTCACACGCATGCTGCGGTATGTGGAAAAGATATCACGAAAAAGGAAGGAAGAAAGGAGAACAAAGAAGTAGAATATGATAAGAAGATATGAATGATATGCCCACCCCCACACACGTTTCATGGAGGGAAAAAAAGGTGGGGGAGGGTGGATAGAAGAAAGGGCCCCCAATGCATCTAACGAAAGAAAGAAAAGGAAAAGAAATTCTATTTTAGCAGTATGATACGAGCCCTGGCCCGGGGTATCGATCGAGTGGGCAAAGGATGGAGTAAATGGAAGAAGGAAAGGGCTTTTTATATCATACAAGAAGGACAAAAGGAAACAAAGAAAAACCCCAATATAAAATAAAGGCAGAAAAAACAACCACCAGCACCGTAGGATATATATATAGTCAAACCACCCACACATCTAGCTACCGCATCCTCGACATCCGGAATGCAATCTCAGACTCGATCCTTGACTCCAGATACCGCAAATTCGTGGTGGCCTCCCAAGTATGCGGATACGCCCCCTGCAGCTCCCCAATCCTCTCCTCGGCCTCTTGGCTGCCATTCCGCATTGCGTTATCCAGATCCTTGAGCGCAGTGGCCAATGCATCAAAAGTTCTGGAGAATGGATACACGGACGGAGTCTCCGACGCGGGTCTTTGTCCCCTCCGCGCGATCCACCCGGGCATCAACTTCGTCTCGAATGTCTTCATTGCAAGGTCCAGGTCCTGGCAGAGGATAGCGGCTTGGGAAAAGTCGTTCCAGTTGACGTTATCGAGCTCGTAGCCCGATTTTTCCAAGTCTGCGACGGTCTTGACGAGGGTTTCCAACTCGCCGGAGTGGGCCAACGACTGTGTCAAGATGCTGAGCGGCTGGCAGAGGAGGTGTCGCCGGGACCAGAGGACCTCGCGCTGAAAGGGGTTGTTGTCGGATGGTCGAGCGAGTTTGTCTGCGAGGTGGCGAACTTGTTCCCATATCATCTTTACGGCCTCGGTGTTTCGGGCTTTCATGTGGGTGTTCATTATGGCTATGTAGAGCTTGATCGACGGGATTGTTCCGCCAGGTTTCTGGGCCTCAGAGATTTCTAGGAAGCGGTGATAGACTTCCTCTGAGCGAAGGTAGGAACCTTCTTTTCCGTAGATTGAGACTAAGGGCGCGAAAAGCCAAGGGGGTGTAGCGGATTTGGTGCTGTCGCTTGATGTGAGGTCTAGGACGTCTAGGTTCTCTGTAACCTGTGCTAGGATACCTTCCGCCGAATCAAGGAAGAGTGCACCACCGGTAGAGCGCCATCTGGCGTGCTCCGCAAAGGCAGATGCTTGCAGCAGGACAGCTTGCGTGGTGAAAGTTGGATTGACGCCACAGCCCACCATCTTGTTGAACGTTGCCCACACCTGGGCTAAGTCCATATTCCTCATGTGAGCTACCATGATGGTAGCATAGTGTACGGAATTAGGCTTGATCCCTTCGGCCTCAAGAGAGCCGAGAACCTTCTCGGCTGCCTCGACTTTCCCAATAAGACACAAAGCATGCATCAAGATGGCATATGTGTATTGATCAAAAGGCACCGCGGCTTCCCGCATCTTGTGGTAGGTAGTGCTTAACTTTTCCGGATTACACAGGACAGCATAGCCACTAAGAAGCTCGTTCCAGAGGACCGTGGTGTCCTTTCGAGGTTCTGCCCGCACCAGCGACCCCAGTATATCTTCGGCACTCTCAAGATCGCTAACGGCGACATACGACGTCATCAGCGCAAGGTGCATCGGCTCAGTCGGCTCAACCCCTGAGTCCAATGCCAGGTCAAAGTATCTCTGGGTATTCTCAACGTCTCCACGGTTAGCGGCCAACGTCATCAACACTCCATAGGTATATGTGTCTGGAGCAAGTTCGGCCCCAATCATCTCTTGCACTCGTTGGAGGGCCCCATCAACATCTTGGGCTTTTGCATAAGCATTGATAAGAATATTGAACGAGTAGTTGTCCGGAACGAACCCAAACTTCGGGATTGCATCAAAGCACTTCACAACCTCCCCAAGCTCCCCTCGCCGAGCATGTGCAAACATCAAAGAATTGAATGGTAGTAGTTCTTCGGGGTCAAATCTCTCCAGAAACTGATCTAACAATTCCCTCACCACCCCCGCCTCTCCGTGGCGAGCCATTTCAGCCATGAGTAAATAATAGGCCTGCTTATCCGGTTGGGACCCTGCAGTGAACCAATCGTCAAAGACCATCTGCATGCCACGGAAATCAAGCAGATTTCTAAAAGCTCTCAGCGCACCGTTGAAGAGACCGGAGTTTGGCTTGATCACCGGGATCTCGCGGTACTCAAGATACGTTTTGACGGCGTCTGCGTCCCGTTTCTCGCGATAAAGCTGAACTAGAGCGAGAGTGTAAGCGTCTTGGTTGCCGGTAAATAGTCCCTGTGACCGTCCCAATTCCCAGACCTTCCAAAACTTCTCCAGCCGCCCGGAATGAAAGAAAACCTGGAGAAGCCCGGCCATCAATTCCTGAGCGAGGCGCTCATCATCAGAGCCCTTAGCGCTTCCGGCAAATTTCATTATCTGGTCTTCCTCGATATTGCCCATACACTGCAAGATTGTGGCCAGGTGGTGGCTCGATTCATCGCTCGATGCCTCGTTGTCGAGCTTCAGAGTCTCCGCGACAACATCCCATAGATTCCCCCGGATGCAATAAGCCATCACCTCCACGAATCCGACAGGAGGCCTAGGAGAGTTCTCCACCTGATCGCGTAGGATGGCTACCGCATCGCGGAGATATCCCATTTCCAATAGGGCTTTCAAAGCAACGTTGTAGTCCGCCTTGGTTCTCTCCTCGTACGGCAAATCCAGAAGAATGGCAACAATCCGCTTCTTGTCGATATCCCGTGCTGATTTACTCAAATAGTTCACAACCCAGGTTCGGCGGTCAATCCGCTCTGAACGAGTACCTCCCTTCCTCTCGGTGGAATAATGATACCATGCCGAGTCGCGCCAATCCTTCTCCGAGTTTCCCCTCAACTCGGGGAGTGTTGCAAAATGCGGATCTACAGGTAATGCCTCATTCAGCATATAACTCAAGCGCAAAAGACAACTATTCTGATTTCCATTCCGATTACCATTGGGGCCATTTCCGTTGGAGGACTTCGAACTATAAAGCCTCTTGCAACCATGCTGGAGCGCCGTGCGTAAAGCCAAAATCTCACGCTCATCCCGTGACGAAGGTAGCGTAAAGCGCCGTAAAAAAGCGAGAGTCTTCGAAGGGTATAGGAAATCCAATTGAATATCTGCCGGGAGTCTCGTGCCCTTGGTTCCCCCAACATCCTGCCTTTTCGTCCCTATTCCTCCAATATCCCCAAACTCTCCCGAATCCTCTCGCCCGGAATCCACCTCAACACCACCAAAACCAAAGCCAAGCGTATTGACGGGGCCGATTCCCAATTCCCCTGCACCATGAACCCAGAATGCTGAGTGTAACATTCTTTTTTTTAACCTTCCGCGTAGAAGACGCCATCCACCACGTTCAAGGCGCAGGGCGGCTCGTTCAAGCATACCCCCCAAATACCTCAATTGGTAACCGTAACCGCGACCGCAAGGAGAGTTCGAAGGGGGTTTCTGGTCCGGAGTTCAGTGTGTAAGTAAATGATAAATAAAAGATCTGTTCCCCGGATCCGAAATTTGTCCCACCACGCCTTCCCGAGTACTTCCTCACGCATAAAATCCTCAGCAGAGGTAGTACTAACCTTTAGACATGCCCTCAAGGCATAAACGCAAGAGTTCGTGAATACAGGAAGGCCTAACCCGGCGATGCCTTTGGGACTCAATTGCTAAAGATGATTGTGGACCTTCGTCACTAAAAGAGAGGATGGGCAAAAGAAGATTCGGGTTACCGGTAAACGGACGAATTGTCCGATAAATTAAAGGGGCTTGGCATATCGCTGACCAATCACTCAGCGGCTTTAAAAAAAATAAAAAATAAATGAGGCATCTGAAATCTGGGTCCACGGCATTGCTATGGGATGGAAATAAGAGTCTAACTGGCCGAGCTATCGTACGGTACCAAACTGTAACACTTCTGTGCAAGTATCAGAGGTGCCGCCGGCACGCGAATACAGTAAATAGTCACCACGAGAGTCATAAGTTTCGTTCAAATCTCCGGAAACCTATTTACACTATGGGAGCGAACACGACAATACAGCACTTGCTCGAGCAGAGAGCACCGCCCAGGTGACAATCACAATGCATAAGTTAATTACCGTTGCGATAGCTTGAGCAAAGCACTCAAATGTTCAGGCAGAAACAGAAAAGTAGGGGAAAAAGCCCAAGCCATTACCATACAAAATTGTAGCCATGATTCTCCCTGATGAGATAAACGCCCCTTCATGAACGCCATGCCAATAAATCACTTTTGAATCACCCCGAGAAAAGCCCCCAACATACCAACCCTTTTTCGCATGCAAACCAAAAATCGGAACCTTTTGCTGGAGTGGACGGAGAGGGGCCGTCTATGGTAGAGTTTTTCGTCTAAGACATCCGGATGAACGAAGGAGAAAATTGAGACTTCTATTCGTGAGCCTCGCTTTCGTCATCAGCTACCGCTTCCTCAGCAACACTTTCATTGTCGTTATCACTTTCCCCAGAACTGTCGTTGTCTTCCTCTTCCTCATCCTCAAGCCCCTCGATGGGTTCCCATTCATTGTAGCAGCCTTGGATCCATCGTTTACTTCGCTTTAGGTTGTACGGGTCGAAAGGGAAGTAACTGTCCAGTTCCCCTTGGCTACTCAACCCTTTACGTTTATTCTGCTCCATGATGGTAAAGCAGTAAACCAGTTGAAAGTGGGATGCAATCTTCGCGAACGTCTCGACAACGGCTGGTGAACAAACCTTTGTTTTGAAAAATCAAACCTTTAGCACACGAGAATACCGTAGACAAGATTATATGTAGGAAGCATACCTTTAATGGGTTAAACTTGGAGGCGATAGCCTTGTTAAGATTCTGGAGAAATCCCACCCACCGCTCTCCGATGACGCCGAACTCGTCTTCCTCAATTTCTCTGAGATCCTTCCATCTGAAACAGAAGATATACATGACAGCTTGACAGACACTGTAAAACCCACCCCACCTTGAGACGTCAGGCCCCTCACATTCTGCGGACCGTTGATCTATAAAAGCCCCGAGCCATCGACACATGATCTTCGTGGCAATCTGGACATATTGTCCAGGCATTAGCTTAGCCCTAGCAATAAATGAAGCAACGTAAGACGCCGCCGCTTGTCTGGCGCCCGGCTGAAGTGTATTATCCAAGGCTTTGGTAATAGCGGTAACGCAGAAGGTATCTGAAAAGCGTGGAGCTTTCTGTGCGGCCCAGAATACCAGAAACTGTGTGTAGCGGGAGCGGTATGTAGGCAGGATTATGCTATTGAAAAGCTTCATTATAAGCCCAAAGTTCTCAATGGACTCTTGGGTGGGGCTTTCAACACTCTTGTTCGGAAAACTCTTTGAGTAATACGAGAACAATATGTCAAGCATAGCGTCGAGCTTATCCACAGTATCCTTGATATTTGTCACCGCGTCTATGCCATACTCCTCGCTTGAGTCATCGCCCTCCTCCATCTCATCCTCCTCCTCCTCCTCCTCCTCCTCCTCCTCGTGGGCCCCAATCACAGTCACGCCCTCGTTTCCCTCTATATCTGTCCCTGTAATCTCGGCCTCCAACTCCTCGCCTTGTTCATCCTCCAAATCGTCAAGGTCGACTTGAATTTCCGTGTCGATTTTGATGACCCGGTCGGTGACGAAGGTCAATAACTTGTTCCGAAGCGAAGGGGCATACTCGATAACTCGTAACAAATTCGAGACGTAGGTAACGTGGGCCTTCTTGCTCTCGCTCTTGTGAGGAAACTCAGATATCAATGCTGGAAAAAGGGTGGAGAAAGCGGCAGTGGGGACTAGGTCAAGAATGAACTGCAGTGCATAATGAACGCGCTCATATATGACACTCCTCTTGACTGGTACGTGGTTGGGCAGCTTGCCTGCTGAGCTATGTACTATTGTAAAAGTTAAATCCTGAACACACAAGAAATAAATCAAGGGGATCCCCGACTTACACCAGACCAAATGTTGAACGAGCATGTTGACAATCAAATCCATATAATTCGAGTGTGCGCTAACTAAATTGCCCAATAGTTTCACATATGATCCCACAAAGCCGCTCTCCCTTGCCACCCACCGGCAGTTGATAATATCTTTCACTAGCTGGGAACAAGATCCATTTAGCCTCGAGACGGTATTTGTAAGAGCCGAAATGGTATTCTGCAATTCCAAAGAAGATGGTGCATCTTCACCGCCAGGGTCGGTCGAGAATTTCCGCCGGAGGAGTTCAAAGTTGGCGTTGCTTCCCTATGAAACGAATCAGCGTCAGAAGTGATGATCTCGGCGGCAGCAACAGCAGCAGCAGGATCAAGAAACTTACAGCAGCTCGTTCATCCAGAGCATTGTGCACAAATTTTCGGAACAGGGAGTTGGTTGTATTCGTTTCCATTGTTTTTGCCTTCATACCCGCACTCATCTTGACCCTCTTGCTGGAAGGGCCCCTATTCTCAGAATCAGACCAGGAAGTTGGCTGCTCACGCTTCACACCAATGACGGATTTCGTTTGGCTCCCATTCAGGTGAGCCTGGCGGCTCACAGCGGACGATTCTAACATGACGGGTAATTTTTTGTCCCAAGCCAAAGTGATAGAACGAGGAGCCAAGCGGGGGAGCAGTCATATGTGTGTGGAGGAGAGGAGGAACGGGGGCAACTGCTGTTGTGCATTCGCCCATTCCGCTTTTCCTCCCCGCGCTTGGGCAGATTTCGCACAAAAAATCCACCCTAGCCCTGCTGTTACCCTGAAGTCCTGGTGCAAGCGCTGAGGTACGGGTATGATGCGGTAGCTTGGGCAAGACTACAGTACTCGAGTACTGGCACTGTATTGCACTATGTCCACAGTGAGCTATCCTACATCTAAGACATCGGTAAGCGCAATCCCTTGTACTGGTGCTTAAACACTGCCGTATCGCATCATATCCTATTGCTCTACAATGGGCAAGATGTCCTACAACAATAGGCTTCCTAACACGGCCCCTCAAAGACCCTCCCAGTCGGTTTGAAACCTACAGAATTGTGTCAACCCCTACTGTGAGGTTATCATACTAATACAATACGTTTGTGAGCAACAACTACAAACACCAACACCCCCAGGCGCCACCGTACATCACACCATTACCGGGCGCCTCACAAACCGATAACGCCCGCCAGGATTAGAAAAACAACAAATGTCCCCGAAGCAGTGGCGGTCTACATCTGCTATATCAAGGACACGACGGACATGCATCGCATATCGTATATTATAATACTATACCCTCTCCCATAGCGATGATTTACTTCCCCTCTGCTGCTGCAATTAATGCAAGTGCCACCGGCCATATCACCGCTATCATACAGCCGGGTCAGCAAAGTTTCCCATACCCTCCCAAGTGCCAACTTAACTTAGGGGTCATTGGAAACGTTTTGTTGGCCCTCTCTCCCCATTATTCAGCGGAGCAAATCACGACAAAATCTGCATTGTCCCTAGGGCCATAATCGAAATCAGTTATTTCAAATGGCTCTTGTTTTATGGACAGGGCTGTATATTGTGTGTTGAATCAAACTTCATTTCCATCATTGAAAGCCCGCTCAGGTTGCTCCCAAAGACGGGAACTGCGCGAGCAGTGGGGCAATTCGCACTACCCTATCGGTTCCAGGCACTGTAGTGCTCGAGTACGATACTGTACCAGTATGATATGATAGCCAAACTACGATATGACGCCCTCCGAGAACCCAATCTTGGCACACATAGGGCAACCTCTAGGAAATGGATGACGCTCCTGATAAGGCACCTAGGCAAAAGTCTTGGTGAAAATAGTGGATAAGGAAAGACAACACAACCGAGCCCCCAAGGAGACTGACTGAACTTTCACAACAGCATCAACTATGGCATTTAAGACATTACGCAAAAAGCTTAACCCAGTTGAAAAAGGCATGATTTATACCTTTTTTCAGACTTTTCAACTGTTAGCCAGATAGTTGGTTGGCCTTGGTCAACTGTCTGAAATTTCCTTGCTTAATTATTAAAGCAGGGTTCTATTACCAACCTTCCCTATTCTGGCTGACCACAACTGCTCTCTCGGAAATCAAAGTGATTACTAGTATGAGGGGCCAGAGTCTATACAAACTGGAATAGAGAGAAGCTGCAGCAAATATTAGTATCTAATGTCTTAGTTTCTACTGTAAACAGGGTTTTAAGAAAGAGTAGTATTAAGAAGTGGCTAGCTAAGAAAAGAGTAAAGCTTACTCCCGACCATGCTGAAGAGAGGCTAGCCTGAGCTAAGACATACAAGACTTAGACTGCAAAGGAGTTTGAAGAGCTAATTTGAAGTAATAAATACTTAGTTGAAAGAAGTTACAACTCTGTACACAAATAGGTTTTTAGATCTGTCTCTGAAAAGTAGCATTTAGACTGTGTAAGAGGAGTAGAAAAGGGAAAGGGTATTTCTTTGATAGTTGAAGCATGTTTCTGGGAAAGAAACCAAGGAACCTTTGTACCTTTGGTTAGGAAATCTGTTGACCAGTAGATATATCTTTAGTTGCTGGAAACCTGCCTTATCCTAATCCTAATCTAAGTTTGTGATGCTCTTAGTGATCCTATCTTCCTGTAAGACAATTGTACTATTCATACTGCTTAGGCAGTGCAAGATAGATTTGACGAGAATACTATTGAATTGGCTAAACATCCCTCCTATTCACTTAACTTTAATTCCATTAAACATGTCTGAGTTGAACTGAAGAAAAGACTTTAGATTTGGTACCCTGATATTACTTCAATACCTGGTAGTCCCCAAAAGGTTAAGAATAAGCTAGCAGAGGTATTAGCTATAGTATCAGATACAATTTCTTCTGAGTTTTTTGAGCAGCTGTAGAGGTTAATGCCAGACTGGGTTCTGACTATTTTTATAGCAAAGAGGTAGTATTCAGGATACTAAAAAGAATTTTTTACTCTTGTTTTTTCTTTTACTATGTAAAAGCTCATCCTAGAATTTGTTTTCTTTAATCTCTTTTCATTTGAAGTGGCTTAGATTGCATTATTGCTCTTTCTTTACTCTATATTTGTAGTTGCTATGATTGTTTAAATATATGATTACCAAGACTTTTATATAGGTTTTTTACTTCCTTCCTTATGCTTACTGATAGTGACAAATACCAGTGTAGCAGAAAATTGGGTTAAAGGGTTTACAGTTATGTTTTCTGAAGATATTATCTCTTAGAGCCTGTTTGGTGTACCAGGATTTGGCCTTAAAATCCAGATTATCTTTTAAGATTAAACTTTTGGTTCAATTGTATTTGGTAGGTCAGGACTTGAACTAGATCTTTATGTCAGGATTAGATCAAGTTTTTAAGTGAGGATTTTCTCTAAAAAACCAGTCACAGGGAGTAATATTCAACAGGTAAAGTGGCTAAGTAAAAGTCTTAGTATTTCTACTATTTCATAGGAAAAATAGAGAAAAACTACATTTTTACATGTTTGTAGTTCATTAGAGGCTTTTTCTTTTTTCAAATTTATAGTCCAAAGTCATCCTACTATAGCAATACCCTAAGACTAATTTGAAACTGAACCATAATCAAATGCAAGTGCTACAGGCTTGTTAAGTTGTACCATCACTTAAAAGTTATCAATATTTAATGATTTCTATTAGTTACTACCTTGGGACACAGGCAACAATACCTCAACCTTAATCTTGTAAGTGCTAGTTCTTTTCTTTATTATATTGAGAGTTAAGCACTAAAGGCTTCTATTCTACAATACTCTCAGGAGAGTATTCTAAGGATGTGACTTTGTAAACAAGTAGGTAGAATAAAGTTATAGGTAAAAATATACAAAGATGACAATATGAAAAGCTTATTCTACTGGGCCTCTTTGGCCTCTTTTATACTTGCTCTTCCTATAACCCTAATCCTATAACCTATAACCATAGGCCACCCAATATCTTTACAATATAGTTATATGCACTAACTAGATTCCATGTGTGAATCTCATGACTTATAATTAGAGTTATATGTAAAAGTTATAATATCATGTGACCTACAACTGTGAGTTACTTAAATAGATTAACTAATCAAAATATAAGAAAAATAATTATAAGAAATCTTATAACTCAGATATGAGTTATGGTATAAAACTTCCCAACACCTAAACCAATTTCTATCATATACCATAGCATCTCAACAAATTACTACCATGTGCTCCATTCTTGCTTAGCCACTACGTGTGACCTTAGTTCCTCTCTCTCTACAGCCTGAGTTCTTTCAGACTATGTAGTTTGTTTGCTACTTTAATAACTCTCTTCCAAGTTGTCTTGCATCCTGACTAACTATTTGCCAGAGCTATTGTTCTTTTCTGATTGTCTCTGATATTATCTGATGGGTAACATTTCTATACTCAATTATTTGCAGTTTCTTGATTATCTTTTCTTATATATTGATAGTATTCCTTGACTGTTCAATAACCTCTGGAGCTTTTCTTGAGTAGTGCTCTCAGGTTCCAGATCCACTATGTAGGTTTTTATTATTGGGCATAGTCTCTATTGTTTTCCTATTCCTTTCATTCTCCAGCCATGGCCTCATAGCTCCTCGGTGTATCTGTATACTTTAGGGACACTTCTTTAAGGACTGTGTTCCACCATCTCTCTGGGAGTAATAACCCATCTCTATTTTTACTTTCTTATAAGTTTTGTATCCATTTTTGTGGTAGTTCTGTAATACTATTATTTCATATTTTTCCCTGAATCTTTTCTTCTTCCTGGGTACCTTTAGGAGCCAACTGGTTTTCTCTTTTATATAAAAGGGTACTTAGTATCTATTGTTGCAGTATGCTGTCCATGTTATACTATTGTTTTCTGTAGTTTCTTGCATCTTGAATTGGCTCTTAGAAAGTTCTATTTTGGTAAGTTTTGAGTACTGCACAGGAGTAGAAGTATTATCCTATAGGAGACTAATTGTGGGATTCTATGCTTCAATTAGCCTTATTGATAGTGATTTGATTGATTGGATTACAACTTTTACATATCTGGAGCTTTTAGAGCTATTGTTGGTGGAAGTGGTGGACTGTGAGTTTTCTATTTCAGAAGTTTTCTGCATAGTACCAAGTTTTGTTACATTCTGGGGAATACTCTGTCTGCTTGACTCAATACTGTATTTGCTTGTAGTATAGCCATATGCCGATAATCTCTTTAAGTTCATGTTCTAGTTCTTCCTCTGGCTTGATAGATGAAGAGGGTTGGCTTTTTTGGGAAGGAAATTGATTATCTGAGTATGGTCCGACAAGTGAAATAGCCATTAGCAAAAAACAACTCTTTATTAGATATGCACACATTGCATTCAGATACAGCCCTAAGCATAGCAGCATTCTGTGTATTTTGTATATCTTGGACTTGAATGCTAGCTCTAGTTGTCTTTTGGGTGTGGTTGTGGTCTTTTATAACCAGGCTTACTGGTATTTCAAAATATTGTGCCTTATATATGGAGGATTAGGTATAGCTTATCAGATCAGAAATATCTAGAGGTCTATAGTACAAGTTATATTAGTTTTCTAACATCCAAGTTCAGAGTATTTAATTTTTTTTCAGTAAATTATTTCATATTTATAATACAAGACCTTAAATCTATAAATTGATGAGAATATATTTGGATATCAGAAAGGCTAAAAAATAACACAAAAACTATATTCTAATTTCAGTGAAATCACAAAGCATCAAGGTCTCAAAATTTATGCAATAAGCCTAACTCTACTTATGTAAGGTATTATATTTTAAAATGCTAGTGGTTTTGATTATAGAAGACTGTTACCATATCTTGGAGATTTAGCTATAGTATAGCCAGATCTTGATTTCATACTAAGCTAGGTCAGACTAATAGTACAAATCCTGAAATCTTGAGTAGATTTAAATACACTCTACCACTCATTGCTACTATCTGTTCCAAGTCATCTTCATCAATATGACTTTTTATATCTACCACTATCTGCTATTGTCTATTCCCTATTGCCTGCTCCAATTTTCCACCCCTCTACTACCTATCTTGTTACTACTGCTTGAACTACTTCAACTTGACTTTGTCAGTTTGTACAACTTGCCTGTATAGCTAAGACAGCCAGCCAGCTAGACCTGACCTGGTAGCAAACCTTTGAGCAACCTAGTACCTGATTTTTGACATATAATATCTCTACATCCTGAGTTCTGATTATAACATTTAAACTACAACTCAATTTCTCTTAGTGCCAGCTATTTAATAGTATATTAGATGTCCACTTAATACTATGATCCCTGGAGTGACAGCCTGTAATAGATGTAGTGCCTATTTTGGGGATATACTAAATTTGATACAAGATTCTATGAGAGTTCCTTCTATGTAGCTACCTATACTCAATAGTCAGATTCTGCCCAATACTAGTTTTCTAACAGTACAGTGAATGCCAACTGAGTACCAATATTTATATAGGTCCAGGCCATTATGGAGGTTGTATATCAAGTTACAATTTGCTAAGCTTGATAGCAGATTCCATACCTGGCGCTCTAGTGCAGCTGTCTATACTTGATACTCTATTCTTGCCTAAAGCCTCCCCTGTACTAGTATCAAGAATGTCAACTTAACACCAGTATCTATATAGTCACAGCCAATGATGGAAGTGGCATTTACACTGTCAATGTGTGGGCTTTGATGCCACATTTTGCAAATGTCTCTTAAATACAGGCACTAGTATGCAAAATCTATATTATGCTAGAGACTAGTTATCCTATAGTGTAAAGAACTTCAACTTGGTACCAACATCTGTAGAGCCATAACCTGTAATGAAAGTGGTAGTTATCTTAATAAAGTGTTGATTTTGATATCAGGTTCTATAGGTGTTTCTTAGGTGCAGCTCTGCATACAGGAGGCCCCAATTGTACCTGATACCAACTTTCTCATGGTATGAAGAACACCAACTCAGCAACAATATCAATGAAGATATAGTGTATTATGTATATATGTAACAGACAGGATCAGTACAGGGTGAAGGGCAATTAGTATATAGTATACTACAGTGGACCAAACAAGAGTTGGGTAGCGGTGTACAAATAAGGTGTATTTGTATCAAGACTTAAGGGGTTCAGGGACAGGATCTTCAGGGTCAGGATCAGGGTTCGCCGGTTCCGGCAGGATGAAGAAGAAACAAAGTTGCAATTTGTAAGTACAGGTGTAGGCAGGAAATTACCAGGTTGCATAAGGAAAGAAAATCACAAACAGGTATACCGCTTCATACAATAAAGGAAAATCCTTTTCTGACAAATCCCAACACACACACCTAACCACCTCCTCAGGGATGGCGGTAATGTTCCATCACTTTCCATGAGGTTCTATTCTGCAGAACCTGTGCTAAACAACCTCAGCTATTACTAGGCAACAGTGCAATCCCTGCTTCGATGTATATGTAATGGGGGCACCTCTAGGAAGATGGATCCTAAGTTTGCAACCGTATCGAACAACTTTAAAATTATCGCCCAAAATTCATACAGATATAAGAGTAAAGTCAATGGTAAAACTGAATATTGTTAAGCCTGACCCTTCACTCAATTAAGGTCCCAGAGGATTGATTGTTGGAGTAGAAGAGTTCTCGCATGGATTTTCAAGTAGTTTTATCTTATGCCAGAAACTCGCCCATCAGTTTACTCCAAGTATTCGAGTACACCCTTGTCCGCTAAGGGTGGTCAGACACGTCTCCTGGGACACCCTTTAGGCATACATGTGTCGACACACTCTGGTCGGTGTTCGCCTTATGCGGTTATCATTTCTGTGGTATATTTCCATTTTGCCTGCTGGAGTGAAAACTTCTTCGCATTGGAGTCTTGTCAGTGGCTAAAGGTTGAGACAGCTTATGACCCGGACTATGTATGACACGCTTCCCATATGTGTTGATCTTTACTTGACCCCGAAAGCTACAAGGAGCGGTATATCTATCTACTATTTATGATGCGCAGGCTTCCAGTGTCTTCCACAGGATACGATAGTCCGGATGTGGTCCAATCGGCGCTACCCTTGACCACTACCTCAGATCCACCTTACCTTTGGCAGAAATCATGCTTTTAGTGTCTCTGCACTTCCCTTACAGAGCCTATGGTGTTGGGGACACTTTCGAGCTTAGTGGGTGTAAAACTCTCCTGGCCCCCCAGCACTACCCAGGACTACGTTTGGGACTCCCACAGTTAACCCCCGTTAACTCCCTCAGTTTTGGTCCATTTCACAAAGAATAACTCGCAGGACATACTCCACCTTCCACCCTTTGTCCCCTTGGATATCCAGAGAACAGCCTAGAGTTGACCGGATGGCAGCGATGTATATGGTGTTGCAAGCAGGTCTCTAAAGATTCCTCTTTGCTGGACGGTACACAACTACACAACCATTTGCGCATAACGTCCGGGGCTCATGGCGGGGCTGGAGGGGTATGATAGGAATGATGTCTCCAATTTACAGCTTCTTCGGGGCTGCATAGCATGCCCAATAGTATCTCCCCGAACCTCAGATTCCAGTATTATACATGGCTACGGAGGATAAATATTGTAGTCATTTTTCCCAAACTCTGCACGGGACTTCATGTTGCAAGGTAGGGTAACTCAGGACTTTGGACAGGGTAACACAAGCCCCATGGCAGGGTAACCTGATCCTGAGGTTAGGGTAACCTGGTCTGGTGGCCAAGATGACTTTACCCAGTTACCCTGTTTATTCTCTTGCCGGAAACAGACACTTCTGACCTTTCCCCAGTTACCTGGCCTAGCTGAGTAACTGCCCTTGCAGAGGTCCCCAAGTACGTTGACACCACTCCTGAGTTTAGCCGGGTACCTCAGTACCCTGGCAGCTAGTTCCGTTCGTCTTGGAGCTCAGGACATTTGGCCTTCCGAGGTCAAGCACTTACTTGCCTGCTACTTGCTGCTAGTTCACCTCCTGGCTACCTGTATGGGTGTAGGGTCCGGCTGCGATAGCTCATGTCTGCTGGGTCATTACATCACTCCCCTCTTCTCTGTGGTATGTCCCGGACCATTAGCGTCGTCTCTGATTTCTACGACTCGATTGCCTCAAGACCCTATGGTGCAGGAGTTTGGACAGATATCTTTAGTGGAAATCCAGAATAGCCTGTTAGCTTTCCCTCTAGTATTTTAGAGGGCTCGCATGAGTTATCCTTAGCTCCATAGCCTTTCCATAAAACCAGGTACTGGACAAAGCAGGACGGGAATTTTGCCTTTGCTCCAACTTACTACTGACTGTCCACCACAGCTTCGATAACACAACTTGGCTTATTGTCCACGAGTTCTGGGGTAGGGACTTCCTTGCCCTACTTGATTCCGGATGCTCGCTATAGGATTCCAACAACGTGATCTTGAAAAGCGGATGGATGCTCTACTGGGTAGGCAATTGGGATTCACAGGCTTGGGTACCGATGCAACATTTGACCACAAAAGGGAGAAACATGCAGTGGTCCAGCTTCTGCATTGGTCACTGTGTGGGAATATTCTTTCGCTTCAACCTCACCCAGTCCGCTTTCTTCCCCTACCCCGAGGCCACAACCTGGAAGATAATATATTCTGGTTATGGCAATCCCTTCTGGTCGTGCTATTTCTATTGCCTATCCTGTGCCAGTTGAATCATCTCTGGAATATCTTGCCAGGTTCCTTCCGAATCTTGAACCCAGAGCTCACTGCTCAGCCATATCCCTTGACTATTAGACACTATACCTGACCAGTATGTCCCTGGGTTAAACCTGTGATTGGTCTCAAATGGTGACAACCTGGTGGATTCGGATATCGAGATGATATATGCATACTCCACAAGGGGTAGGAGCGAAACCCAATCATCCTGTTGGTAAGAGACGTAGCTATGTGAGTACTGCTCAAGTGTGTGATTAACCCTCTTAGTTTGCCAATCAGTCTCGATGTAGAATGCAGTTGAAACGTTTAGTTTCACTTGCAACAAGTGCATTAGACTCACTCAGAACCTGGATGTGAATCGGCTCTCTCCATCAGAGGTGATTAACTGTGGGAGTCAAGGAAGATGCCAAACTTTATTCCGGAAAATGAAGGCAAGCCCCTTGCTCGATACCTTGGTGGTCAGGGGTATGAACTGTGTCATTTTCGAAAATCTGTCCACAATAACCGAGATCTTAGTATATCAATCTGACTCAGGCGGCGCTACAATGAAGTCTATTGAAATCGCTATCCAAGACCGCATAGGAATATCAATAGGTTCCAGCAGACGAAACTTCTTGTGCCTGATAGACTTATTTCTTTGGCCTGCATCACATGTCTGCATGTAGTCTATGATGTGCTCGTCTATCTTAGGCCAAGAGAAGTTAGCCCTAACCCTGCCACCGGTTTTGTAAGTCCCAAAGTGTCCCACAATTAGGGAGTCATGTTCAGCCTCGTTGATTGTCCATTTCAGATTCTGACTCTTGGGAATTCAGCACCTGTTCTTGTACAGGAGTAAGCCCAGTTCGATCTTGAAATGTTGGTTGACTTCTTTATCACAAGCAGTCGTTGCCTTCAGGATCCTGAAGTATTCCTGGTCCTGTTTTATTGCTACCCACAATTGATACAAAAAGGAAGACTAGAGCCACTCTTCCTGGTATACTTGCAACACCTGTGGTTGCAAGATGTCCTATTCCTGACTCCCAATCCACTGCCTGGGGCGAACAAACAGCTGGCAGAAAATCACTCCCTCTTCAGGGTGGTAGTCTCTACACCGCGACAAAGTATCTGTATTCTCATTCTACCGTCCTTCCCAGTAAACCCCCTTAAAGTTGAATGGTTGCAGGAACTCAGCCTAGCAGTACTGCCTATGGTTAAGGACCTCGCTACTATTGAAGTACTCCAAATTGTTATGATCTATATAGATCACCAACTGGTTGGTTACTACGCATAGCAGATGATGCTATTCCTTGAATGCCACCCCGATGGCAGCCATTTCCTTGTCATGGAAATCATAATTAATCTCCACTGGGTGAAACTTCTAGCTATGATAGGCCACCTGATGCCATCTCTCATCTGCACAGAACTGATAGAGGATGGCTCCTAATGCAAAGTCACTAGTGTCAGTTTCCAGCCAGGTTGGTTGTTCAGGGTCCAAATATACTAGGATATGTTTGGACATAAATGCCTCCTTCAAATGGTTGAAGGCCTGAGCACAAGCAGGCATTCATTCCCAGTGGATGTCCTTCTTTGTCAAGTCTATCAGGGGTCTCACTATCTTGCTGAAACCCTCTATGAACTGACAATAGAAGTTGGCAAGGCCCAAAAAGCTTCAATTGTTAACGACTCCTGTCGCAGGTGCCCAATCCCTGCTTGTTTGTACCTTTTCCAACAACATGGAGGTCCCCATATCAGAGATCTTGTATCCGAGGAATTCAACTTCCCATTGGTGGAAACTGGACTACTTCATGCTTACACAAAGTCTGGCTTTCTGGGATTTCTCTATCACGTGTGTAACCATCGCTGTCACGTGTTCGGGCCAGGCCCTAGTTATATCGCGGTACGATAGGAGCAGATGGCTTCTTGATCAACAAGAAGCGTGTGCTGCTTACTAAAGGAGGCTTCGAACGGGGTGTAATAGGAGATCAAAGAAGTAACCATTCAATCAAGTATATTAAGAATACTGTCTGTCGAAGTCTGCTGTTTCCATCGTGGGAATCAGCGGTCTTTAAATACAACATATCGCTAATCTCCAGTATGAGCGATATTCCAAAACAGTGCGTGTATCAACCGACAGCACACGAAACAAGATCAGTATCAAATGATACTGTGAAATCAAACGTAAAATATTGTGTGTATCAACTGATAGCACACAAAACAATACAAGTATCAAACGATACTGTGAAATCAAACATAAAACATTATGTGTATCAACCGATAGCACACGAAATATTACAAGTATCCAATGATACTGAGAAACCAAACATAAATCTAACCTAGTGCCCGTACCGTTTACAATCCCTACATGCTCTTTCATGGTTTCGGAGTAGATCAGAATGTCATCTGTGTACACAATGACATCGTCATCCAAGAGGTCCCAGAAGAGCTCCTTCATCACGCTGTGGAAAGTTGCCAGGGTGTTATAAAACCTAAACGGCATGACCGTGTATTCATACAGTCCATATCTACCCAGAAAGGCTGTCTTCTATTCTTCACCTTCTGCCATCCTCAGAAGGTAGTAGCGGTTCTTCCAGTCCAACTTGGTCAACACGACGACTTTTCCCAATCGATCTTGCAGTCCGTTCATCAATAGTAGAGGACAGGTACTCTTAACCGTGATTTTGTTCACCCCTTAGAAATCTATTACTAATCTTAATTTACCATCTGGTTTTAGCATGAAGAGGATAGGTACTACTGCCTAGGATCTGGATTGTCGTAGATTTCCCATTCATAGCATTTGATTGTGCTATTCCTGCAGTGCCTCAAGCCCCTTTTCCGATAATGGACAGATAGGCCTAAACAAAGATTGAGTTGCGAGTTGCAACCCAATTGTATGATGATAGTTTGGGCGGTCTGGCAATATCACAATACATTCTTGCATGAAGATATCCCCATAGTTCTTATACTCGTGGAGTAGCTTAACCGTAATATTGGCACCTGCCTCATCGGGGAATTGTGTAATTCCTACCAGGTACACATTACTAGGATCTTCGGCTATTAACTCTTCATCAGTTATGAACACTAACTGCGGCTGCCCTGCTAGGCAGTTAGCCTTGCAGAAATGTAAGTACCAGGTTACAGAACCTGTCTTCCAATCATTGTTCCAGTTATCGTCCTTCAACCAAGACATAGGTAGGTACTCATCCACCATGATGTCGGGTATAACTGCGACTGCAAAGCACATCTCATAGTGGTGGTTGCCTATTCTCATCTCCAATAATTTGGTATAGTGCTGACCTGACCCAGCAATATGATTACCACTTGTATCTCTAATCGGCATGTACACCTTTCGCCGTACACAAGGGGCCTAAGTCTGCTTAACCCATCAGCTATGAAGCACTGGCTTAGTAGCCCCACTGTCTAGTAAGAGGAGCAATTCTGTGCTCACTTGTCTAGCCCTAATCCTGCTGGCTAACTTTACTCGCAGGTGGACAGACTTGGTATGACAAGGCAAGTGGTTACGTTTCTGTGTCTTCTCCTGGCTTAGGAACTTAGTCATCTTGACTTAATAATTTTGGTCTGTTGCCTTAGGAAAGAGGGGCGGCCACATTGGGTTGATAAACGTTAAGGGACTGGGATTTGTCTTATCAATTACTAGAGTGTTTTCTATCACGCCAGCATGATTTCGGGTACTAAACCCCCCTCAGGTGAACTTGGAAATAACATCCTTTCTCTGATCAAGTCCAGCCTGAACCAATTCTGCCTGTACTAAACCTGTGAATTTTCCTCAAGGTGGGCAGAGGTCCCATGTTGGACCTGTTTCAAGCAAAGCATCATTGCTTGCCCAACATTGAGCGTCTCCTCCAGTAACAACTCACCTGGCCTCAACTGAAATAAACTCCTATGACTTGCTTATCCAGCTAAGGAAATCCTGAAAGTAAGGTGTATAACTAGAGTGAAGGAGATAACCAGAAACCCAACAAACGAAAGATAGCCCATTCCGCGGCGTGCGGCCCACAACATCTATCTGCCCACACCCCCTGGGTGTAGTTAGTACCAGGCTTGCTCATGCAGGAGAGCGGTACTTACCCATCTCTAAGGCCACTGCCTGGATCCTTTCCATCCATCCCTCGTCGGTCTATGGATACAGATTAGTAAGGTTATACCTTAAGCCAAATAGGTTCTTAACTATTTCGAGCTGTTCAGTATCAACCTCAATAATTTGAGGTGATGCCTGTCGGACTTCAAGTATTTTGGATGAGAAAGGCAGAGATGGCGTTTTGATGCCCTTTAGCCACCTGTCTGTACCGAAGACCTTGCTTGGTAGGGCTGACCATTTCAACCCACGTGTTACGGCTTCCTAGTACTCGTGTTACTCGTAATAGGTAAAGACCTTGCTCAACCGTCCGAACTGCGCGGTGCCATGTCCGTGAGCTTTGCGCGCCTTTAGGCACTATCTTAGTATTCCTACTCAAGAATCGGTTTCTCACGGGCACCGAGACTATCGGTTTGTTAGTTGGTTAATCCTGTCCACATAGTGGATAGGTTCTTGACTCTATGGGTGATCCAACTAGTGGGTAGGAGTGGCGCATAAAGGATTTGTATTCGTAAAGATCCTAAAGTAGTAGTTAGGAAATAATAGTAGATGATGGTGTGAAGAGCTCACCCATGTGTGAAAACATGGCCTTTATATATCTCTCTTCCCGCAACCCTAACCCAGCCTGGATCCTCAATCAAGGTTAGGCATAAAATCTATTATCGGACAAAAACGAGTCATGTGCGGTGTAACCAGTACGGGTTACTAGGGTTTTATGTTTGGTTTCACAGTATCGTTTGATACTTGTATTGTTTCGTGTGCTATCGGTTGATACACACATTGTTTTATGTTTGGTTTCACAGTATCGTTTGATACTTGTATTGTTTCGTGTGCTATCAGTTGATACACACATTGTTTTGCAATATCGCTCATACTGGAAATAAGCGATATGCTGTATTTAAAGACCGCTGATTCCCGCGATGGAAACAGCAGACTTCGACAGATAGTATTCTTAAATATACTTGGTTGAACGGTTACTTCTTTGATCTCCTATTACACCCCGTTCGAAGCCTCCTTTAGCAAGCAGCGCTCGTTTCGTGTTGACCACGAAGCCATCTGCTCCTATCGTACCGATACGTGACTAGGGCCTAGCCCGGAACACGTTACATGCGGAATCATAAAACATCCCATGATCCCTAAACCACGTGATATGCGAAATGTCACGATCTGGCTAGGGGAGTGCTACCCAGGTGACGGCGGCGAGGAAACAGGGTTCATATATAATGTCGCTTAGACGTCATACAGTTGAGGTATGATTCTTTCACGTACATGACCTCGTTAGCAGGTCATGGGGCTCATTTATGTTTAAATTGGTTTTACACACATGACCTCATTAGCAGGTCATGGGGCTCGTTTATGTTTCAATTGGTTTTACGCACATGACCTTGTTAGCAGGTCATGGGGCTCGTTTATGTTAATTGTATTTCACACATGACGAACAGTTGACGTCATGGGGAGAGCCTAGGCTGGCAGGTAAGGCTTGCCGGGAAGGCAGACTCGTTTATGTTTCGTGTGTGACCTCGTTAGTAGGTCATGCGGTTGGTTTATTTATATTGCATTTGATTTATGTTTGGCAAATGACGTCCCTTGGAGGTCATAGGATGGTTTATGTTTGTGCACATGACTCGTTGGAGTTATGTGATAGATCTCACACCTGACCTCATTTGAGGATCAGGGCAGGGTTAGGGTTGCGGGAAGAGGCCTATATAAGGTCCGCATTTTTACAGATGGGTTAGCTCTTCACGCAACCATCTACTGTTATTTCCTATCTACTACTTTACGATCTTTAAAATACAAAAACCTTTACGCTCCAATCCCATCCGCGCGACGGATCCACTATAGAGTCAAGAACCTATCCGCTATGTGGATCGCGTTAACCAAATCACAGACTGATACACTCGCCTAGGGTCAGGAACCGCTTCTTATATGAGAATACTAAGATAGGGCCTGGAGACACGAGGAGCTCTAGGACACCAGGCAGCGCAGTTTGGAGGAACCAACGAAGGTCGTTACCTGTCCTTAGCAACACGAGTAGTGGGAAACTGTAACATGTGGTTACGTCTCCTGCTACGCCAAACAACGACAGAACGGGAACTTCACAGAACTTGGAGTTCACGCAAGACAACGGGGGAGACAACGATCTCACAGGCGATACCCTCGACCTAGGATGAGTACGAAACACCTTAGGCGAAGCCGCAAGCCAACCCTCATAAGCAGCAAGTCTGGTTACCCTCGAACAAAGATCACCTGACGATGGTTCTCATGACGGAACACCAGGACCAAGGAAGATGGCTGCAGCAGCTACACAAGCACCCACGAGCAGGCCTGTGACATAGGCCCTGATGATGACGGAGGACCAGATGACAAGGTTCCTGGAGGCAATTAATGCCCACCTGGAATCAAGACCGAAAGCAAAGGAACAGGACCTCTATGAGGGAGACCGCGAAAAACTGAGACAGTTCCCAAGTCAGTTGGAACAGTACTTCAAGGTCAAGGGGTACGGAGCTGGAAAAGAAACGATTAAGGTGGACTATGCCGAGTCCCTCTTAAGAGAAGTGGCAGGGCAATGGACAATGCCCTATGTGGAAGGAAAGTGAGACCGGATATGGGGCTCGTGGGCGGAGTTTAAGGAAACCCTCCACACCCAGTTTGGGGACAGAAATGCCCAGGAAACAGTGAGGCTCAAACTGGAGGAGATGAGACAAGGAAAGGACAACTTTTTCGACTACTGGCACAAGTTCCGCATGATATCCATCGAAGCGGAATACGATGACGACACGGAGTACTGCCATCTCCGGGGCGGTACTAATGAGAGGCTGCAACAGGCCTGGATAAGCTCGGACCAGATCGATCGAACGGCAGAAGGCTTAGCAGTCTGGGCCATCGACAAAGAAGACAAAATAAATCTGGTTAGAAATGCGCAAAACAGGACCAAGGGGATACAGTACCCAACCCCGCTGCGCAGCAATAATGGGACCTACCGACTGAACAACATAGCAAGACCGCTACCAGCAGGAGACCCGATGGAGTTGAATGCGGCGGGAAGAAGGAACAGGCGGTTCCAATGGTTGTCTGACCAGGAATACCAGAAAAGAAGAAAAGAGATCACATGGCTTCCATGTTGACTAAAAGGGCATTTCATTAAGGATTGTCAACGAAAGGAGACGAAGCTCCAAGAAATGGAAGCTACGGAGAGGACGGAGGGGCCGGAGACTTTAAAAGTACAAAGTCCCCAGCAAAGAGCGGTCGGGGGGACAAGGGAAGAGGCAAACCTACTGGCATTGCACATATATCAACCAGGAAATATAAGACACCCCCATCAACGAAACAAGGCAATAAGGCAACAATCAACTACAAGAATGGTTACGAGAATAACAATGAACATCTTATGATCAAGATAAAACCATGCAGAATAGACCAAGGGACAGAAAGGAACCTGATGCTTGGTTCATGAGCAAGCGAGGATTTTATCGACAGAAACTTCGGTGAAACCCAGGGATTACCCCTGAAAAAACTAAAGAAACCAGGAGACGTAAACGTGGCTAACGAGGAAAAGCGCAAAGCAGGACCCATTACCCTTATGGCACAAGCAGTAATGCAGATAGGGTCCCATCACCCTTACAGTACTAGCAGTAATGGAGATAGGGTCCCATTACAAAGCCATGACCTTCCCAGTAGCGTATTTGCAGAAACACAGTGCCATACCAGGAACACCCAGGCTAAAACGACGTAATCCGAACATCGACTGGGAAAATGGCCAAATCAACTTCAACAGCGAACTATGCACACAGTTGTGCCTAGAAACTTCCCCAACAATCGAAACGATCCCCGAAGAACAAGCGATAAGAGAGAACCTCAGGACGCATATCCTCCACATGGACACCAAACACACAGAAGCGATGCCCAGCGATGAAGGCATAAGGGTACAAGTGTTACACTCAAATGGCGAGAAACCAACCCGAGGATCTACGACGGCAGCAGGTCATGACCTGTACAGCACAGAAGACGGGATGGTCTCTGCAAGAGGACAAAAGATGATACTAACAGGAATTGCAGTAGGACTACCTGATACCACGTATGCAAGAATCGCTCCACGCAGTGGTATGGCCGCCCAAGAGGGGATTACCACAGGCGCAGGAGTGATCGATGTGGACTATAGGGGCGAGGTACAAGTCCTACTAATAAAGCAGAAGGATGAGGACTGTATGATCCAAAAAGGGGATAGCATAGCCCAGATGATTATCGAAAATATTGATACCAGGGAGCTGCGCGAAGTCCGAGACCTGGACAAGACCAAAAGAGGCGAGGAAGGATTCGCCAGCACCGGACGAGGAACCGGGAAGGACAACACCCACACGGAAACGACAGAAGAGAGACCCCTAAGCATATCTTACATATCAGCGAAGTCCTGGTGTCAACTCTACTGGAGAGGGGAACAGACCAGGATCCTCAAATGGGACGAACAAGAAGGCAGACCAACAATGGCAGAAGCGTCAACGATTAGCACGCGACTAGTGGTGAAGGAAGAAGCGAAGAAGAGGAAACTAACTCTGAAGCGACTGGACCCGAAAGAATATCCCGACTATCGTGGGACATTCGAAGAAAGCGAAAGGACGGATCTTTCCACACAGAAGGGTGAAGATCGCCAGATCCAGCTAGGGGAAGGAAAGACAGCCCCCTTCGTAAAACTCTACCCGTTAAGGGAAGAAGAGTTGGAGGCACTGCATGAATACCGCCAACGGAACCTGTCCAGGCAATGGTTCAGACCATCGTCTTCCGCAGCGGGGGCACCTGTACTATTCGTCAAAAAGAAGGAGGGGGAACTCAGACTTCGCGTGGATTTCCGGGGACTGAATGCGGTATCACAAAAGGACAGGTACCCTCTACCATTGATCGATGAAGCACTGGACTGCCCAGGATGGGCCAAGCACTATACGAAGTTGGATATCAAAGACGCATATCACGACATTAGGATAGCCGAAGGAGGTGAATGGAAAACAGCTTTCAGAACGCGTTACGGACCATTCGAATACTTAGTTATGCCCGGTGGATTATCCAATGCACCAGCGACATTCCAACGGTAGATCAACTCGAAGTTGAGCAAATACCTGGACATATGTTATATCGTCTACCTGGACGATAACCTCATCTATTCAGACAACATGGAGCAACACCACCGAGACATACGGAATGACTTACCGGGATTGAGAGAAGCCAAGGCCAAACCAAAACCTTTGAAATGGGACTTCCATGCGGACGAAGGCGAATACCTTGGATTTATCGTTAACCCGGAAGGTGTACGAACTGATCCAGTCAAAATGGCGGCTATCGATAACTGGAAAGCACCTAAGAGTGTAAAGGTAGTGCAAAGGTTCGTGGGCTTCTGTAACTTTTACTGGAGGTTCATTGAGGGGTTCACCGGGATAGCTAAACCCCTCTATGATACAACAAAGAAAGGTGTCAAATGGGAATGGGGAGAAAAACAACAAAAAGCATTCGACGATATGAGGAAGCGACTTACTACGACACCGATATTATGACACTTCGACCCCATGCTACCCACCATGATCGAGAGGGACGCATCCAACTACATATGCTCCGGTATCGTCTCCGAGCAAGGGGAGGACGGATTATGGAGACTGGTTACATTTTGATCGAAAACAAGGTCAAAGGCAGAACAAAACTATGACATTCAGGACAAGGAACTGCTAGCCATTGTTCCAGCAGTTAAAGACTGCAGTAAGTACTTGCTAGGAAGTCGAGATGTGATCCGTGTTATCACAGACCAAAAGAACCTACTAGCGTTTACTACCACCAAGGAACTCAATGGAAGACAGATTAAGTGGGGCAAGACTTTAAGACAATACCACCTTCAAATCGAATACCGACCAGGGAAAGAGGGAGGAAAACTGGATGCATTGACGCGGAGGACAGAGAACTTCCCTGACAAGGAAGAAACACGGTCGCAACGACAAAGAATACTTCTCCCTAAACAGAAGCACTTCGCAAAAGAAGAAGACGAAGACAGCGGATACGATTCCCAGAATGAAATAACCACGGCCACAAGCAACGATGACGGATACGAGGAATGGATAAAAAGAGAGACCACCAGTGACCCGGAAATCAACGAGACAAAGAAGGCCTTGAAGGAAGGTCTAAAACAAAGGAAAGGTCTAGCCCTCGGGCTATACCAGGAAGAAGATGGGTACCTATGGTATGCCGACAAGATAAGCCTTCCGGAAGGAGAAGCCTGACGAACAGAAACGATAAGACGAAATCACGACATTCCAGCCATGGGACATAGCAAAAAGTCAAAAACTACAGCCTTAATTCAATGATCATACTACTGGCCGTCGACGCGTGACGATATTAAACAATATGTGAAAGGTTGCGACACCAGCCAATGAACGAAAGCCGTTAAACATGCACCCCACAGGGTGCTGAAACCGCTCGCAACTCCTAGAAGCCCATGACAATCTATTTCTATGGATTTCATCACCGGAACACCTGAATCGAACCGTCATAACCCCATATGGGTCATTATCGACCGACTCACGAAAATGGCGCACTTTATACAATACAGGACTTATATGACAACAGCACAATTCTTCAACCTGTTCAAAGAGCAGGTCTTTAGACTCCATGGCCTACCGAAAGACATTACCTACAACGGAGGATCCCTCTTCACGTCGGACGTATGGAAAGGAATCACGGGACAATTAATTGTCAGCCGACACTAGAGCACGGCCTTCCACCTACAAACAGACAGCCAGACCGCAAGAATGAGTGCAATATTAGAACAATGTCTGCCAGCCTACATCAACTATCAGCAGAACGATTGGACAGAGTTCCTATCCACGGCAGAATTCGCATATAACACTAGACAACAAGAAACAATACAGACCACACCCTTCTTTGCGAACTATGGGTATGACCCCTCATTCAACCCGGCACAAGGTCTCCGGCACAAATGGGTGGAAAGGAACAGAGCGATAAGCACTGGAAACCAGACCCGAACCTGGTGGTCGGCGACAAGGTGTTGTTGATACCACGCAATATCCGGACCACAAGACCCGCGAAGAAGCTAGATTACAAGAAACGTGGACCAGGCAAAATAATCAAATGGGTCAGGTCGCGAGCATATCAACTCGCCCTCTCCGCCTCGATGTAACAAACTGGTCCAACATTTCACATCAGCCTTTGCGAACCCTATCAAGAAAACTCTTTTGCCGCACAAAAGAAACTTGCCCCTCCGCCTATTCACATACATGGGGAAGACGAATACGAACTGGAAGAGATAATTGACTCTCGCTTACACTATGGCAAACTCCAATACCCTGCTAAGTGCACCAGTTATTCCCCTGAACACGAGCAAGAGTGGTATTCAGCCACAAACTTTGCCAACGCTAAGGTTGACATCCTCCTCTTCCGCCAGCGCTACCTGCGCAAACCAGCAACCGACTGTCCGCACCGAAGTGGGAGAAAACAGTTGGGTAGCGGTTCAGGACTGCAAAGGATTTAAGCGGAACTTACAGCAAGCACAGAAAGCAGCGCAAGAGGGGGAGAAACAGAGGAAGGAACATGCAAAGAAATCATAGACCACGTGCACCCACGATGAGTGCACGGTACACCACGACGCAAAGGAGCGACAGGAATAGTGGCAAATGGAGGCTACCCAAACCGGAGACTCGGACAGCGACCAGGAATGGGCGAATTCCTGGGACAAGCAAAGTGGGGAACGAGCCAAAATGGGGGCCCCGACACAGCCCAGACATCACAAAATCGACTGGCAGAACTGCATACGCAGGGTCTGCCCCTACTACCGGTAGCAACAGAAACAAGTGTAACAATAAGCTCCAAGGATAGAGCCGAGGAAGAGGGGGGGGCACAAAGTCTCTTTTGCGCCCAAGGAGGTCCTCGGAGAGACAATTCGCACCCAGGACGATACGATAACTCAGCAAAAAAGGATGATCGAGGAGCTACAAACGATGATAGACCGGCCGAGGAAAACTGTCAACGGGTTACGGGAAGTGAAAAGGATGGTGAAGGAACAGCAAGAGAAGACTGACTGGGAAAGGAGGAGCAGAAGGGACGTGGAGGATTGGATCCATGCGGAAGACCTGAATGTGTCCCGGCACGAACAACGCATGAGGGGGTACGCCTCAAGGGTGGAGGAAAGGAGAAGGAGAAGATGACAAGACGTATTTTCAGGGACTGAGGATAAGGGAGAGGGGAGCTAATGTCACAATCTGGCTAGAGGAGTACTAGCCAGGTGATGGCGGCGAGGAAACAGGTTTCATATATGACGTCGCAGAAACGTCATACAGTTAAGTTATGATTCTTTCACACACATGACCTCGTTAGCAGGTCATGGGGCTCGTTTATGTTTATTGCATTTCGCATATGACGAACAGTTGACCTCATGGGGAGAGTCTAGGCTGGCCGGTAAGGCTTGCCAGCAATGCAGATTCGTTTATGTTTCATGTGTGACCTCGTTAGTAGGTCATGCGGTTGGTTTATTTATATCCCATTTGATTTATCTTTCGCACATGACGTTACATAGAGGTCACAGGATGGTTTATGTTTGCACACATGACTCGTTGGAGTCATGTGATGGACCTCGCACCTGACCTCTTTTGAGGATCAGGGCAGGGTTAGGGTTGCGGGAAGAGGCCTATATAAAGGCCGGGTTTTTACAGATGGGTTAGCTCTTCACGCAACGATCTACTGTTATTTCTTATCTGCTACTTTACGATCTTCACAATACAAAAACCTTTATGCTCCAATCTCATCCACTAGACGGATCCGCTATAGAGTCATGAACCTATGCGCTACGCGGATCGTGTTAACCAAATCAAAGACCAATACTCTTGGCATGGGTGAGACACCGATTCTTATGTGAGAATACTAAGATAGGGGCTAGAGACTCAAGGAGCTCTAGGATACCGTGCAGCGCAGTTCGGAAGAACCAAACAAGGTCATTACCTGTCGCGAGTAACACGAGTAGTGGGAAACTGTAACACGAAAACATAAATCAAATGCAATATAAATCCCATGCATAAACAAACCACACGACCTACTACCCAGGTCCTGCGCAAAACAGTAATGAGTCTGCCCTGCCTGTAAGCCTTACCGGCTAGTGTAGACTCTCCCCATGACGTCAACCATATGCCACGTGCGAAATACAATCAAACATCACGTAGGTCCATGACCTGCTAACGAGGTCCGGTATGTGAAAGAACAACTTGACTGCATGACGTCTAAACGACGTCATGTGTGAAACCCGTTCCTTGCTGGCATCACTTGGCTAGCACTCCTCCAGCCAGATTGTGACATTAATCAGCAAAAATTTACTTTTGCATCCCATGTATCCACCGCATCTGATGCATCAGACACACGAAAGACAGATCGCGAATCAGGATGCGACGTTGAGTCTTGGCTGCGTCCGCGCGTAACAGGTGTGGTACCAAATTCTCAGAGTACTACCAGGCGCAACACTACATTCTTAGAACGTAACCAGGTACAATACTACATTCTCTGTGCGCAACCAGGCACGACATATGATTCTGAAGGGTCCCTTTTTTCACACTTTACAATTTCGGTCAAAATTGAATTAAGGTTCATGAAGAGGTAATAGATAGCAAGAGTACAATTTATTAATACTAATATATATAGAAACACCTCCCATGAACACCAACAAGTAGTAGTAGTATGAGCAAGATCAAAAGTAGCATATTGTCAGAACCTTGCCAAAACCCCCGCAGCAAAAAAACCACTTTCATAATAGGCTATAACTCTACAACTAAAGGTCGCAGGGGGATACAGAAGGTACCGTTGAATGCCTGGGATCAAGTAGAATTATGCCTGAAAAGGGGGGCTCCCGGCTCTAGGGAATGGTTGTGGAATCTGGCGTCAAAGTTAGCATAAGTTCCGAACCTCGCCAGGTGCCTGGCAGCAAAGGACCACTTTCGTAACAGGCTGTAACTCCACAACTAAAGCTCGTGGAGGGATACAGGAGGCACTTTTGGATAGCTGGGATCAAGTAGAATGATGCCTGAAAAGGAGAACACCTGGCTCTAGGGGATGGTTGTCGAATCTGGCATCAAAGTTAGCATAAGTTCAGAACCTTGCCAAGTGTCCGGCAGCAAAAGACCACTTTCATAACAGGCTGCAACTCCACACCTAAATGTCGCGTGAAAGTGCAGGAGGTACCGTTGGATAGCTGGGATCGAGGTAAATAACGCCTGAAAAGGACAGCTCCCAGTGCCAGAGGATAGTTGTGGATTCCGGTGTCAAAGTTAGCATAAGTTCGGAACCTCGCCAAATGCCCAGCAGCAAAAGACCACTTCAATAACAGGCTGTAACTCCACAACTAAAAGTGGCAGGGTAAAGCAGGAAGTACCGTTGAATAGCTGGGATGGAGTGGAATCACACCTCAGAAGGACAGCTCCCGGTACCAAGGGATGGGCGTGGAATCTGGTGTCAAAGTCAGCATAAAAACAGAACAAAAGACCACTTTCATAACAGGCTGTAACTCCACAACTAAAGATCGCGGGGGGGAGCAGGAGGTACCGTTGGATAGCCAGGGTCGAGAAGAACTATGCCCAGGAAGGTCAGCCCCTGTTACCAAGGGATGATTGTGGAAACTGGTGTCATAGTCAGTACAGCAAAATCTCGCCAAGAACCTGGCAGCACAAGGACCACTTCCACCACTTTCATGGTCTATGAAATGAATGGTATTAAATAGATCAGAGTAGACCTCATAGAATTCAATAGGAGATTGCAGTCCGGGAGGTGTTATGGGAAGGATGTGTATCTGTAGTATTGTTGATTGGTAGTACTGTTGTAGTGTTGTGGAAGCGCGTTCCAAGGTGAGGAAAAATCACAACAAAGTGCCCAGGCAAGTGTTGCAATCACCACTGGACCATAGCTATCACTTGGATTCAAAGTAGAACTTAGGTCCACTTTTGCTCCCTCAAGCTTAAAGAGCTGAAAATAGAATCAACCACTTGCCAAGAGACACTATCAGGTAAAGTTCTGAAAAGGGGGCACGACAATTGCATTGGTGTAGACCAGATGTGGATCAGATGCGACGTCGCATCTGGATCCAACTGAGTCTGGTAAGGCGGCCCCTGGCATCTGCGGTACAACCGGCCATTGCAACTAACCCCAGTGTGTAAACAGCTATTGCAGCAGATACCAGGGCACACAGGACACAGAGGACGCAAAAGCAGTATCGGCTGCTTCAGGGTGCAACAGTGTTATGGTTTCCCACTACGCGTGATACTCATGACAGGTAACGACCTTGGTTGGTTCTTGTGAACTGCGCTACACTGTGTCCAAGAGCTCTGCGAGTGGCTATGCACTATCGTAGTATTCTCACGTAAGAATCGGTTTCACACCAGTGCCGAGAGTGTCGGTCTTGGATTTGGTTAATACGATCTGCGTAGCGGATAGGTTCTTGACTCTACAGTGGATCCGACAAGCGGATAGGATTGGAGCGTAACGGTTTTTCTATTGTAAAGATCTTAAAGTAGTAGATAGGAAATAACGGTTCATGGTTGCGTGAAGAGCTAACCCATCTGTAACAACCCAGCCTTTATATAGGCCTCATCCCACAACCCTAACCCTGCCCTGATCCTCAAGCAAGGTCAGGTGCCAAATCCATCACATGACTCCAATGAGTCATGTGCGCAAACATAAAACATCCCATGACCTCTAAATGACGTCATGTGTGAAACATAAATCAAACCCAATATAAATAACCCAACCACATGACCTACTAACGAGGTCACACGTGAAACATAAACGGGTCTTCCGTGCAGGTAAGCCTTACCGGCCAGCCTAGACTCTTCCCATGACGTCAACTGGACGTGATATGCGAAATGCAATCAATATAAACGAGCCCCATGATCTGCTAACGAGGTCATGTGCATAAAACCAATTGAAATATACACAAGCCCCATGACCTGATAATGAGGTCATGTGTGTAAAAGAATCTTAACTTAACTGTATAACGTCTAAGTGACGTCATAGGTGAAACCTGTTTCCTCCCCCCCATCACCTGGCTAGCGCTCCTCTAGCCAGATCGTGACATTAGCTCCCCTCTCTCACGAGCCTGACTCCCATCAGGCTAGCTCGAGCCTTCGTCTCCCGCCGCTTCCAACATATGGCCGGCCGTCTTGTTCATCCACCACTTCATTTCTAGCAAGAGTGTTTCCATGCTCTTGATTCTCCTATCCTTTTTCCTTAACTCTTCCCTGAGGGAACTGACCTGCTGCTCCGCCAGTTCCGCCCTCACTCTTTCTACGATTGCCTCGCCTTCCAATCGTAGCTGTCTTTTCTCTCCCTCTTTCTTTTCCCATCAAAGTTCCCTCATTTCTGTCTTTTGGGCTTCTTCCTGATCCGCACCATCTGCCGCCATCCTCTGGAGGCCCTCCAGGAAGTTGGCTTTAGTCGTGGTTGGGCTTGGTTCTTCGTTCCCACTGTGGCTTGGCGGGGATCGTCGTTGGTTCTTCAGGGTCTTATGCTTTTTCTGCCTCCCTCTCTCTCTTCGCTTCATCCCAGAAGCGGGTTCTGGGTATTCGACTAATACCACCGCTTCGGGTTCTGGGAAACCCAGCTGGCTGGTCTTTGGCGGGGTGTGGTGGCTTCGGCATGGCCAGTAGCAGGAGCCAAACTTGTCACTTTGGTGTACTTGGCACCCGCCTTCCAATCATCCAGTGAAGGATGTGCGGTTGGGTTCTTTCTCTTGTTCGGTAAGTTGGCCGAGTGGTAGATCCGTCATCTTTGCCCATTCGTCATTGCTTTGTTCTTCCTTAATCACATTTCTGTACCCTGTGCTTGTTGGGGTAATGTTCATGGAATCGTTGAATCCCTTAAGGTACGTTGTTGAAGTTGCTGGCAGGGTACCACTCTTGGTCGTGTTCTGGCGGGTAATCTGTCCACTTAGCATGGTACTGGAGTCTACCGCAGTGTAAGCGGAAGTCGATTATCTTGTCAAGTTTATATTCGTCTTCTCCGTCTATGCGAACAGGCGGAGGGGCAAGTTTCTTTTGTGAGGGAAAAGAGTTTTCTTGGTAGGGGTCACGGAGGCTGATGTGGAATGTTGGATGAGTCTGTTTCATTGAGGTGGGGAGGGCAAGTTTATATGCTCACGACCTGACCCGTTTGATTATTTTGAATGGTCCAAGTTTCTTGTAGTCCAGCTTCATCGATGGTCTCGCGGTCCAGATATTGCGTGGTATCAAGCACACCTTGTCACCGACTGTAAGCTTAGGGTCTGGTTTCCGGTGCTTATCGTGTCTTTTCCTTTTGACTCATTTGTGCTAAAGTCATTTCGTCTCGTAATAGGTCGCATAGCCTTATCATGTCGTTGGCCTGTGTTATCTTGCGCGGCACTTGATATTGTGCTGGGTCGAACGAGGGGTCGTATCCGTAGTTGGCAAAGAAGGGTGTGGTCTTACTTGTTTCTTGTTGTCTGTTGTTCTATGAGAACTCTGCCGTGGATAGGAGTTCGGTCCAATCGTTCTGCTGATAGTTGATGTAGGCTCGCAGATATTGTTGTAATATGGCGCTCGTTCTTTCGGTCTGGCCGTCCGTTTGCCGGTAGAAGGCCATGTTCAAGTGTCGGCTGATACTTGATTGTTCTGTGATTTCTTTCCATACCATCGACGAGAAGAGGGATCCTCTGTCAGAGGTAATATCTTTTGGTAGGCCGCGGAATCTAAAGACCTGGTCTTTAAACAGTTTGAAGAACTCTGGTGTTGTCATATCGGTCCTGCATGGTATAAAGTGCGCCATTGTCGTAAGTTGGTCGATAACGACCCATATGGTGTTATAACTGTTCGATACAGGTAGTCCGGTGATGAATTCCAGAGCAATAGATTGCCATAGTCTTCCCAGACTTTCGTGCGGTTTGAGCAGCCCGTAGAGTGCATGCTTAACCGTTTTCGTTCCCTGACAGGTGTCCCAATTCTTCACATATCGTTTGATATCCTTGCGCATCGATGGCCAGTAGTATGATCGTTGAATTAAGGTTGTCGTTTTCGCCGTTCCGCCATATCCCACTGCTGGAAGGTCCTGATGTGCTCTTATCGTTTCTGGTCGAAAGCCTTCCTCGTCGAGGAGCCTTATCTTGTCATCATACCATAGGTATCCATCTTCTTTCCAGTATAGCCCGAGGGCTACACCTTTCATTTGTTTTAGGCCTTCCTTCAAGGCCTTCTGTATCTCGTTGATTTCCAGGTCGCTGGTGGTCTTTCTTTCTATCCATTCTTCATATCCATCATCATTGCTTGTAGACGTGGTTATTTCCTTCATGCATTCGTATCTGATGCCTTCATCTTCCTCTTTTGCGAATTACTTCTCTTTAGGGAGAAGTATTCTTTGTCGTGGTGGCCGTGTTTCTTCCTTGTCAGGGAAGTCCTCTGTCCTCCGCGTCAACCTGTCTGGTTTCCCTCCCTCTTTTCCTGGTCGGTATTCCAGTCATAGGTGGTATTGGCTTAATGTCTCACTCCACCTAATCTTTCTTGCATTGGGTTCTTTGGTGGTAGTGAACGCTAGTAGGTTCTTGTGGCGTGTGATAACATGGATCACATGTCGGCCTCCTAGCAGGTACTTCCTGCAGTTTTTAACTGGTTGAACAGTAGCTAACAGTTCCTTATCGTGAATGTCATAGTTTTGTTCTGTCTTTGACATTGTTTTCGATTGAAATGCGACCGCTCTCCATAATCCCTACTCTCCCTGCTGGGAGAGGAGACCAGAGCTTACATAGTCGGATGCGCCCATCTCGATCATGATGGGTAACGTGGGGTTGAAGTGTCGTAATATCGATGTTGTAGTAGGTTCATTTCTCATATCGTCGAATTCTTGTCATTGTTTTTCTCCCCATTCCCATTTGACTCCTTTCTTTGGCTTATCATCGCAGGGTTTAGCTACTCTGCGAAACCCGTCTGTCAATCTTTGGTAGAAGTTACAGAAGCCCACGAAGCTTTGCACTCCTTTTACACTCTCAGGTGCTTTCCAGTCATTGATAGCTACCGTTTTGACTGGATTGGTTGGTGCTCCTTCCGGGTTCGCGACAAATCTGGGGTATTCAACTTCGTCTGTATGGCAGTAGAATTCCAAAGGTTTTAGTTTGACCTTGGGTTCTCTCAATGCCTGTAAGACATTCCGTATGTCTTGGTGGTGTGGCTCCATCTTGTCGGAATAGAAGATGATATCGTCCAGGTAGACGATACCACATATGTCCAGGTATTTGCTCCACTTGGAGTTGATCCATTGTTGGAATGTCACTGGTGCATTGGATAATCTAAAGGGCATGACTAAATATTCAAATGGTCCGTAACGCATCCTGAAAGCCGTTTTCCATTTATCTCCCTTGGCTATCCTTATGTTGTGATATGTATCCTTGATATCCAACTTCGTATTGTCCTTGGCCCTTCCTAGTCGGTCCAGCCCTTCGTCGATCAATGGTAGAGGGTACCTGTCCTTTTGTGACACTGCATTCAGTCCCCGGAAATCCACACACAGTCTCAGTTTCCCATCTTTCTTTTTGATAAATAGGATGGGTGCCCTCGCTGAGGAGGATGATGGTCTGATCCACTGCCTGGCCAGGTTCTGCTGGAGGTATTAGCACAGGGCCTGCAACTCTTCTTCCCTTAACAGGTAGAGTTTCATGCAGGGGGCTGCCTTTCCTTCCTCTAGCTTGATCTGTTGATCTTCACTCTTTTGTGTAGGAAGATCTGTTCTTTCGTTTTCTTCGAATATCCGGGGATAGTCATGGTATTCTTTTGGGACTAGTTGCCTGAGAGTTAGTTTCCTCTTCTTGGCTTCTTCCTTCACCTCTAGTCGCGTGCTAATCGTTGACGCTTCTATGCTTGTTCGTCCATCTTCTTCATCCTATTTGAGGATCCCCGGCTGTTCCCCTCTCGCATAGAGTTGACCGAAGGCCTTTGCTGATATGAAAGACATGCTTAGGGGTTTTTCTTCTATCATTTCGGTGGGGATGTTGTCCTTCAGGGTTCCTCGTCCAGTGCTGCCGAATCTTTCCTCACCTCTTTTGGTCTTGTCCCGGTCTCGGACTTCGCGGAGCTCCCTGGTATGGATATTTTCGATAACCAGCGGGGCTATGCGATCCCCTTTTTGTATCTTACGGTCCTCATCCTTCCGGGTTATTAGTAGGACTTGTACCTCACCCCTATAGTCTACATGGATCACTCCCATGCCTGTGGTAATCCCGTGTCGGGTGGCCATACCACTGCATGGAGCCATTCTTGCATAGGTGCCGTCAGGTAGTCCTACTGCAATTCCTGTGGGTCTCATCTTTTGTCTACTTGCGGGAACTATCGTGTCTTCCATGCTGTACAGGTTGTGACCTGCAGCCTTCTTTGATCCACATGTTGGTTTTCTAGCATTCGGGTGTAACACTTGTACCCTTATGCCTTTATTGTCAGGGATCACTTCTTCGTGTTCGGTGTTCATGTGGAGGATCTGCGTCCTCAGGTTCTCTCTGATTGCTTCTTCTGCGGGGATCGTTTGATTGTTGGGGACGTTTCTAGGCACCACTCCGTGCATAGTTCGCTGTTGAAGTTGGTTTGGCCTTTTTCGCAGTTGATATTCGGAATGTGTCGTTTTAGCCAGGGTGTGCCTAGTATGGCCCTGTGTTTTTGCAAGTGCGCTACTTGGAACACCATGGCTTCGTGATGTGACCCTTTCTCCATTACTGCTTGCGCAGTATAGATGATGGGTCCTGCTTTGCTTTTTTCCCCGTTGACCAGGAATATGTCACTTAGTTTCCTTAGCTTTTTCAGGAGTAGTCCCTGGGTTTTGCACCAGTTTCTGGCGATGAAATCTTCTGTTGCTCCTGAATCGAGCATCGCGTTTGTTTCTGTCTCTTTGTGTGTTGTCCGTACTTTTATCTTAATCATAAGATGTTCGTTGTCATTGTCGTAACCGTTCGTGTTGGTGATTGTTGCCTTATTGCCGTTTTTCGTTGATGGGGTTGTCTTGTTTTTCCTGGTTGAAATATGTGCGATGCCGGTGGGTTTGCCTCTTTCCTTATCCTGCACATCACTCTTTGGTGGGGACTTTATTCGTTTAAAGTCTCCTGCCCCTTCGTTCTCTCCGTATCTTCCATCTCTTGGAGCTTGGTCCCCTTTTGTTGACAATCCTTGATGATGTGCCCTCTCAGTCCGCATCGGAGGCATGCCTTCCCTTTTCTTCTTTTCTGGTATACCTGGTCAGACAAGGATTGGAATTGCTGCTTCATTCTTCCCACCGGGTCCAAGTCCATCGGGTCTCCTGCTGGTGGCGGTCTTGATGTGTTGTTTGGTTGGTAGGTCCTGTTGTTGTTGCGCTGCGGCGTCGGGTGCTGTATCCTCTTGATACTGTTTTGCGCGTGTCTAACCAGATTGATTTTGTCCTCTTTGTCGATGGCCCAGACTGCAAAGCCTTCTGCCGTTTGATCGGTCTGGTCCAACCTTATCCTGGCCTCTTGCAGGCTTTCATTAGTACCGCCCAGGAGAGGGCAGTACTCCGTGTCGTCATCGTATTGCGCTTCGACGGATATCATGTGGAACTTGTGCCCCTAGTCGGACAGGTTGTCCTTTCTTTGTCTCATCTTCTCCAGTTTGAGTCTCGCCATTTCCTTGGCATTTCTGTCCCCAAACTGGGTGTGCAGGGTTTCCTTAAACTCCACCCACGAGGGCCATATCCGGTCTCGCTTTTCTTCCACGTAGGGCATTATCCATTGCCCTGCCGCTTGTCTTAAGAGGGACTCAGCATAGTTCACCTTAATCGTGTCTTTTCCATCCTTGTACCCCTTGACCTTGCACTTCTGTTTCAACTGACTTAGGAACTGTCTCAGTTTTTCGCGGTCCCCCTCATAGAGGTCCGGTTCCTTTGCTTTCGCGCTTGACTCTGGGTGGGTGCTAATTGCCCATTGGAACCTTGTCATCTGGTCCTACATCATCATCAGGGCCTGCGCCGTAGGTCCTGTCGTCGGTCCTGCTGTTGCTGCTGCAGCCATCCTTCTTGGTCGTGCTGTTCTGTCCGGAGAAGTATCTGGGAGTGAACTTTGTTCCGGTGTAACCGCACTTGCTGCTCATGAGGGTTGACTTGCTGCTTCCCCTATGGCGTTTTGTACTCCTCCTAGGTTGAGAGTATCGTCGGTGAGATCGATATCTCCTTCACTGTCTTGGCTGAACTCCGCGTTCTTAGGAGTTGCCATTCTGCCGTCGTTAGATGTCCTAGAAGACGCAACTAAATGTTACGGTTTCCCACTACTCGTGTTACTCATGACAGGTAACTACCTCAATTGGTTTTTCCCAATTGTGCTGCACTGTGTCCTAGAGCTCCCCCCATCTCTAGGCCCTATCTTAGTATTCTCACCTAAGACTCAGTTTCTCACCAGTGCCAAGAGTATTGGTCTTTGATTTGGTTAATACGATCCGCATAGTGGATAGGTTCTTAACTCTGCAGGGGATCCGACTAGCAGGTAAGATCGGAGCGTAAGGGTTTTTGTATTGTAAAGATCGTTAAGTAGTAGATAGGAAAAAATGGCAGATGGTTCCGTGAAGAGCTAACCTATCTGTGACAACCCAGCCTTTATATAGGCCTCTTCCCACAACCCTAACCCTGCCCTGATCCTGAAGCAAGGGCAGGTGCGAAATCTATCACATGACTTCAATGAGTCATGTGTGCAAACATATAACATCCCATGATCTCTAAATAACGTCATGTGTGAAACATAAATCAAACGAGGTATAAATAACCCAACCACATGACCTACTAACGAGGTCATGCGTGAAACACAAACGTGTCTGCCTTGCCGGTAAGCGTTACCGGCCAGCCTAAACTCTTCCCATGACCTTAACTGTATGTCATGTACGCAATGCAATCAGTATAAACGAGCCCATGACCTGTTAACGCGGTCATGTGCGTAAAACCTATTTAAACATAAATGAGCCCCATGACTTGCTAACAAGATCATGTGCGTAAAAGAATCATAACTTAACCGTATGAGGTCTAAGCGACGTCATATGTGAAACCTGTTTCTGCGCCGCTGTTACCTGGCTAGCGCTCCTCTACCCAGATCGTGACAAACAGCGAGCCACCTGTGGCAACCTTTTTTTTTGCGGATGTTAGCTCCCCTCTGCCTTATTCTCAGTCCCTGAGGATACGTCTATCTCCTTCTCATTCTCCTCTCGTCGATCGATACTGTTTATATGTGGGTTCGCAGCTCGTGGTATTTTGCCAGGTTGTATTTGTCGAGCAACCAGTCTTCCAGCTCCCGACGGATCCGTCTTGCGTGCTCTTGTTTTTCGTCTTAGTCGCGTACCATCCACTTCACTTCGCCTAGTCCTTCGACCGTCCGTTGGAGTCATCCGACCGTTTCTTGTAGCCCATTTATCTTGTCTTCTTGCTGCTTTATCGTTTTGTCCTGGGTGAGGAGGGTGTTCCTCACCTCGTCTTTGGAGTGAAAGAAAGTTTGTGCCACCCCTCCTTGCCTGGCTCCATCCACGGAGCCTGTTGTACCTTTTCCACTTCCATCCTGTGTTAGGGGCAGAACCTGTACATTCAGTCGTGGCGATCCGTTCAGCGATGTCACGGGCCTGTCGTGGTCCTTGAGGTTTCTGCTTCTCCTCTTTGCTGCGGCCAGGAGTTTGCCCACTGTGGGCCTTCATCCGACTTTGTTACTCTGGTGGCCTCTGTTGGCCACCACCTTTGTCGTTCTTTTGCGTCGCGGGGCACTGTGTATTTATTGTTGGTGCACGCTGTCCATGTTTTCTTTGCGTGCTCTTTCTCTCCTTCTCCTTCTTGCGACTCTTTCTGTACTTGTAGCACCTTTTGTTCGAATTCTTCATAGTGTAGCGACCCAGCATACATAAGCTATGGCAGACAGAACCTATACCCATACAGGTAGCCAGGAGGCAAACTGGCAGGAACCGGCAGGTAAGTAAGTACTTGACCTACGGAGACCTCATAGCGCGGGCTCCTCGAATGAAGAGAATTCACTGGTCAGGGACTTAGGTACCTGGATACACCCGGGAGCGGAGTCAGGGTACTTAGGGACCTCTGAAGGGGCAGTTGTTCAGCTAGGCCGGGTAACTGGAGACAGGTCAGAAATGTCAATCGCCGGCGACAGGATAGACAGGGTAACGGGGAAAAGTTATCTTGTCCGCTGGACAAGGTTACCCTACCCTGAGGATCAGGTTACCCTGCCCTGGGACATGGGTTACCCTGCCCAAAGTCCTGAGTTACCCTACCTTTCAATACAAAGTCCCTTGGGGAGTTCGGAAAAATTGACCAGAATGTTTGTCACGCGAAGTCATGCATGAGACTGGAATCTGGGGTTCCAGAGGATGCTATTGGGCGAGCTACGTAGCTTCGATGAGGCTGCAAATTGGAGACATTATTCCTATCATACCCCTCCGGCCCCGCCATGAGGCCCGGACGTCATGGGCAAACGGTTGTCCAGTTCTGTGCAGTCTAGCAAAGAGGAATCTTTGGAGACATGCTTGCAACACCGTATACGTCGCTGCCGTCCGGTCAACCGTAACCTGTTCGCAGGATATACAAGTGGGCTTAGGGCGGAAGGTTGCGTACCTCCTCCAAGTTGTATGGAGTAAAACGGACCAGAACTGATGGAGTTCGCGGGTGTTAACCGTGGGAGTCACGAAGGCCCTCCCGGGTGGTGCCGGGGTGACTGCGAGAGTTTTACACTTACCAAGGCCGAAAGTGTCCCCAACACTATAGGCTCTGAAAGGGAAGTGCAGAGACACTAAAGGCATCATTACTACTATAGGTAAGGTAGATCCGAGGTAGTAGTCATGGGCAGCGCCCATTGGATCACTCGCGGACTACCGTGTCCTGCGGAAGACACCGGAAGCCTGCGACCTGTAAATAGCAAATAGATAAACCACTTACGGTAGCTTCCGGAGTCAAGTAGAGATCAATGCATAGGGGAAGGGTGTCGTAGATAGTGCAGTTTATATAGTGCCTTGACTGTTAGCCACTGGCAAGACACCGAGGCGCAGAAGTTTTCACTCCGGCGGGCAAAATGGAAATGCACCGCGGAAACGATAACCACATAAGATGAGCGCCGACTGGAGTGTGTTGACACATGAATGCCCGCAGGGTGTGCCCGGAGACGTGTCGCACTGCCCTTAGCGGAGAAGGGTGTGCTCGGATGGTTGTAGTAAATTGATGGGGGAGGTTCTGGCATAAGATAAAACTACGTGTAAGTCTATGCAAGAACTCTCCTACTCCAACAATCAATCCTCTTGAGGTGTTAATTGAGTGAAGCATCAGGCTTCGCGATATTAAGTTTTACCATTTACTTTACTCTTTCATTGGTGTGAACCTTTGGCAATAAGTTTGAAGTTGTTCACTGCAGTCGCAACCTTGGGATCCATCTTCCTAGGGGTGCCCCTGTAACACATGGTCCGCAACTGCCACCCAATTGTTTTCTTCCGCCTCGGTGTAGACCGTTGGTTGCTGGTTTGCACGGGCAGTGCTGCTGGAGTACAAGGACGACATCCCTAGCAATGGTAAAGTTGCGGGCTGGATACCCCTCTTGCTTGTGTTTGCGGGAATAGCCGGTCCATATAGCACGGTATTGTAGTTTACGGAAGTGTAACCAGGAGTCTATTACTTCTTCCAGTTTGTATACGTCTTCTTCATCTATGTGCATAGTGGGAGGGGGAAGTTTTTTTCTGTGCGGGAAAAGAGTTTTCCTGGTAGGGTTCATGGCGGCTTGTGTGCAATGTTGGATGAGTCTGTTTCATCAAGGCGGGAAGGGCGAGTTTATATGCTCGCGGTCCAACCTAGTCGATTATTTTGAATGGTCCAATTTTCTTCTTGTCCAGCTTCTTCCATAGTCTCGTGGTCCCGATATTGCGTGGTATCAACCACACCTTGTCACTGACTATAACGTTCGGGTCTGGTTTCTAGTGCTCATTCCTTTTTTCTCTTTGACTCATTCGTGCGAGAGTCATTTCATCTCCTAATATGTTGTGTACTTTGATTATATTGTTGCCCTGAGTTATCCTTCGTGGCATCGAGTATTGTGGCGTGTCGAATGAGGGGTCGTATCTGCAGTTCACAAGGCAGGGTGTGGTCTTTATCGTCTCTCATCGCCCTTTGTTATATGCGAATTCTGCCGTAGATAGGAACTTGGTCCAATCATTGCATGGTAGTTCACGTAGGCCCGCAGATATTGTTCTAATATCGCATTCGCTCGTTGGGCCTGGCCGTCCATTTGTGAATGGAAGGCCGCGCTCCTGTGTCGGCTGACACTTAATTGTCCGCTGGTTTGTTTCTCTACGTCTGACATGAAGAGGAATCCTCTGTCAGATGTAATATCTTTCGGTAGCCCGTGGAGTCTATAGACCTAGTCTTTAAACAGGTTGAAGAACTCTGCTGTTGTCATATCTGTCCTGCATGGTATAACGTGTGCCATTTTTGTAAGTCGGTCGATAACGACCCATATGACGTCATAACTTTGCCATTCACGTAGCCCGGTGACAAGATCTATAGCAATAGATTGCCATGGTCTTCCAGGTATTTCGAGCAGTTTGAGTAGTCCGTAGTATATGTGTTTAACCGTTTTTGTCCGTTGACACGTGTCGTAGTTCTTCACATATCGTTTAATGTCGTCGCACATCAACCGCCAGTAGTACGATTATTGAATTAATCCAGTTGTTTTTGCCATTCTGCTGTGTCCCCCTAGTAGGACGTCGTGATTTCCCCTTATTGTTTCTGTTCGTGAGGCTTCTTCGCCCGTGCGCCTTATCTTGTTGTCATACTACAGGTATTCCTCCTCTTCCCAGCAGAGCCCGAGGGCTACATCTTTCATTGGTTTCAGGCCCCCTTTTAAGCCCTTCTTTATCTTGTTGATTCCTTGGTTACTGGCAGTGCTTCTTTTGATCCATTCTTCGTATCCCTCATCATTACTTGTAGCCGTAGTAATTTCGTCCAGGGATTTGTATCCACCATCTTTGTCTTCCTCCTGCGCGAAATAGTGCTCGTCAGAGAGCAGTATCCCTTGTCTTTGCGACTGTGTTTCTTCCTTGTCAGGGAAATCTTCTGTCCTCCATGTCAATATGTCCAGTTTTCCTCCTTCTTTTCCTGCCTGGAATTTGATTAGGAGGTGGTATTCGCTCAAGGTCTCGCTCTATGGCATCCGTCGTCCATGGAGTTCCTGGGTGGGAGTGAACCCTAGTAGGTTCTTGTGGTCCGTGATGATTCGGATCACATGCTAAATTTCTAGCGTGTACTTCCTCCAGTCTATAACTGCTTGAACAATGGCTAACCGTTCTTTGCCTTGAATCCTATTGTTTTGCTCTGCCTTTGACATTGTTTTTAATCGAAACATGAGCGGTTGCTATAATCTGTTCCCACCCTACTGAGCGAGGATACTGGAGTATACCTTGTTGGATCCATCCATCTCGATCATCATGGGTAACGTGGGGTCGATGTGTCGTAATATTGACGTTGTAGTAAGTTAGTTTCTCATATCGTTGAATGCTTTTTGTTCTTTCTCTCCTTATTCCCATTTGACCGCCTTTATGGTTATATGGTAGCAGGGTTTAGCTATCCCACCAAACCCTTCTATGAATCCTCAGTAAAAGTTGCAAAGGCCCAGAAAGCTTTGCAATCCTTTCATACTCTTGGGTGCTTTCCAGTTGTTGATAGCCGCTGTCTTGACTGGATCAGCTCGTACTCCTTCAGGATTGACGATGAATCCTGGGTATTCGACCTCGTTCGTATAGAAGTCGCATTTCGACGGTTCTAGCTTGACCTTGGCTTCTCTTAATCCTTACAGGCCATGTCGTATGTCTCACTGGTGTTGTTCCATGTTTTCTGAATACATGAGGATATCATCCAGGTAGACGATACAACATATGTCCAGGTACTTACTCAACTTGGAGTTGATCTACCGTTGGAATGTTGCGGGTGCATTGGATAATCCCAAGGGTATGACTAAATATTTGAACAGTCCGTACTTCATCCTGAAAGCCGCCTTCCACTCGTCCCCTTCGGCTATCGTTATGTTGTGATATCCGTCCTTAATATCCAACTTCGTATAGTGCTTGGCTATCCTAGCCAGCCCAATGCTTCCTCGATCCAGGCTAGAGGGTGGCTATCCTTTTGTGATGCAGCGTTCAGTCCCTAGAAATCCGTGCAAGGTCTCAGGTTCCTATCTTGCTTCTGGACGAATCAGGTGGGTGCCCCCACTGTGGAGGACGATGGTCTGATCCCTTGTCTGGCCAGGTTCTGGGGGAGGTATTCTCGCAGTGCCTTCAATTCCTCGTCCCTTAATGGGTAGATTTTCATGAAGGGGGCTGCCTTTCCTTCCTCTTGCTTGATGTGGTGATTTTCACTCTTATGTGTGCGAAGATCCGTTCCTTTGTTTTCTTTGAATATGTTGAGATAATCGCGATATTGTCTCCGAACCAGTTGCCTTAGAGTCTTTTTCTTCTTCCTGGCTTCTTCTTTTACCGCTAGTTGGATACTAATCATTGACGCTTCTGCGATCGTTGGTCTGTCTTCTTCCGCGTTCTATTTGAGGATCTCCGTCAGTTCTGCTCTTCAGTAGAGTTAACTAAAGGCCTTTGCTGATATGAAGGATATACACAGGGGTCTCTCCCCTGTCCTTTTGGTTGGGGTGTTGTCCTTGGGGGCTACCCATCTGGTGCTGCCGAATCCTTCCTCGCCCCTTTTGGTCTTGTCCAGGTCTGGAACTTCGTGGAACTCCCTGGTATCAATATTCTCGATAATCATCTGCGCTATGCTGTCTCCTTTTTGGATCATATGGTCTGTATCCTGCAGGTTTATTCGTAGGACTTGCACCCACCCCTATAGTCTGCATTCATCACTCCAGCCCCTGTGGTAATCCCACGTCAGGTGGCCATACCACTGTGTGGAGCGATTCTTGCATTGGTGCCATCAGGTAGTCCCACTACAATTCCTGTTGGCATCGTTTTTTGTCCCCTGCCAGGGACCATCGTGTCTTCTGTGCTGTACAGGTTGCGACCTGCCGCCTTCATAGATCCACATGTTGGTCTTTTGGCATCCGGGTATACCACAGGGGCCCTAATGCCTTTGTTCTTGGGGATCGTTTCTTCATGTTGGGTGTCCATATAGAGGATCTGTATCTTATGAGGTTTTCTCTTATTGCTCGTTCTTCATGGATCATTTCAATTGTTGGGGAAGTTTCCAGACACAACTGCATGTATAATTCACTGCTGAAGTAAATTTGGCCTTCTTCCCAGTCGACATTCGGATTGTGTCGGTTTAGCCAAGGCATTCCTAGTATGGTACTGCGTTGGTGCAAATGCGCTACCTGGAATGTCATGGCTTCGTGATGTGACCCTATCTCCATCCCGGCTTGCACCGTATGGGTGATTGGTCCTGCCCTGCTTTTTTCCCAGTTGACCAGGTATATGTCTCTTGGTTTCTTGATCTTCTTCAGGGGTAATGCATGGGTTTCGCGGAAATGTCTGTTGATGAAATCCTCGGTTGCTCCTGAATCAAGCATTGCATTCGTTCCTGTGTCCTTGCATGGTGTACATGGTTTTATCTCAATCATAAGTTCTTAGTTGTCCTTGTCGTAATCATTCATACTGTTGATCGTCGCCCTGTTGCTTCTTTTTGTTGATGTGTGTTCCTTGTTTTTTGTTGTGGATATGTGCGCGATGCCGGTGGGTTTGCCGCGTTCCTTGTCCTGTAAACCACTCTTTGCTTGGGACTTTATTGGTTTAAAGTCTCCCGCCTTTCCATCGTCTCCGCTGCTCCCATTTCTTGGAGCTTGGTTTCCTTACGTTGGCAGTCCTTGATGAAGTGTCCCTTCAGCCCGTATTGAACATACACGTTTTCTTTTCTCCTCTTCTGGTACTCCTGGTTGGACAGTCTTTGAAACCATCAGTTCTTCTGTGCCGCCGCATCCAGGTCTCTAGGGTCCCTGGCTTGCGCTGGTGGTGGCGTGTTGTTTGCTTGGTAGGTACTATGGTTTTTGCACAGTGGGGTTGCACACGCTATCCCCTTCGTCCTGTTCTGGGTATGCCTGACCAGGTTGATCTTGTCTTCTTTGTCCACGGCCGATACCGTGAAGCCTGCGGCCATGCGATCGGTCCAGTGCGACCTTTCCAGGCTTCCTGTAGCCTTTTATTGGTGCCGCTCAAGAGGTGGCAGTACTCTGTGTCATTGTCGTATTCCTCTTCGACTGACTGATATCATGTGCAACTTCTGCCAGGGGTGGGAAAGGTTATCCTTTTCTTGTCTCATCTTTTCCCGTTTGAGTCTCGCTGCTTCTTTAGTGTTTCGGCCTCAAAACCAGATGCGGAGTGTTTTTTTGAATTCCTCCCACGAGGCCTATACTCAGTCTCGCGTTCCTTCCACATAGGGCATTATCCACTCCCCCGGAGCTTCTCTCAAGAGGGACTCTGGATAGTCTACCTTGATCGTGTCTTTTATGACTCCATATCCCTTGACCTTGTAGTACTGTTCCCACTGAGTTAGGAACTATTTCAACTGCTCGCGGTCTCATTCGTATAGGTCCAGTTCTTTTGCTTTTGGCCTCGATTCTGGGTGAGTGTTAATTGTTCCCAGAAACTATGTCATCTGGTACGCGGTCATCATCAGGGCCTACGTGGTGGGCCCAGTTGGGGGTGCTGGTGTCGTGGCTGGGGACATCCTTCTTCGTCGCAGCATTTCTTCAGGGGAACTACCTGGGGGTGAGGTTTGTTCTGGTATAACCGGACTTGCTGCTCGTGATGGTTGTCTGCTGCTTCGCCCAAGGCATCCTGTACCCATCCTAGGTCCCCGGGATTCTCTGTGCGACCGGTATCTCCTTTGTTGTCTTGAGGGAACTGCGAGTTCCTTGGAGTTGCCGTCTTGTAGCGTTAGGTGTCGCAGGAGACGCAACCAAATGTTATGGTTTTGCACTACTCGTGTTACGCGCAACCAGTAAAGACCATCCTTAGCTGTCCCAACTGCGCTGTCCTGTATGCTAAAGCTCCTTGAGTCTCTAGGCCCTATCTTAGTATTCCCACTTAAGAAACGGGTTCTTACCGGCACCACGAGTATCGGTTTGTTAGTTGGTTAACGCGGTCCACATAGCGCATAGGTTCTTGACTCTGTAGGTGATCCAACTAGGGGATAGGATTGCACTGTAAAGTATTTGTATTTGCAAAGATCGTAAAGTAGTAAATAGGAAATAATAGTAGATCGTTGCGTAAAGAACTCACCCATCTGTAAAAACCTGGCCTTTATATAGGCCTGTTCCCGCAACCCTAACCCAGCCCTGATCCTTAACCGAGGTCAGGTGCGAAATCCATCATCTAACCCCAACGAGTCATGTGGGCAATCATAAAACATCCCATGACCTCTAAACGACGTCATGTGCGAAAACATAAATCAAACGCAATATAAATCCCACGCACAAACAAACCACATGACCTACTACCAAGGTCATGTACAAAACATAAATGAGTCGGCCTTGCTGGTAAGACTTACCAGCCAGCCCAGACTCTCCCCATGACATCAACCGTATGTTATATGTGCAATACAATCAAACATCAACGAGTCCCATGGCCTACTAATGAGGTCCTGTGCGTGAAAGAATAACTTTACTGCAGGAAGTCCAGACGACATCATGTGTGAAACCTGTTCCTAGCCGCCCTCACCTGGCTAGCTCTCCTCTAGCCAGATCATAGCACGATAACCTAGAAGTATGACACTATTGAGTGGACCGGTGGTAGTAAGCTCTTGAGATCTTCCAGTGAATCTTCTCCAGCATTGATCTTTGTGTACCCTCAAACCAACATATCATCTTAGTGGCTGAAAAGGATTGGATCTCCCCTTACTACCCTCAGTTCTTGAGAATGAATATTGTTGACTGAATCTAAGCCCTAGAGTATCCATTCCTCTGCCAGCCCTGGTGTGAGATTGGCTCACGCGGGGAATTGCCTGGGGGGTCCTTGGTGCACTAAGCTTTATAAATCATCTCATGGTGGTTCGCAGTCAACGCATGTAGGAGGAAATCCACTACCCATACTATCTAATCAAAGCGACTGGTCAAGGTTCAGACTGACGTTGTTTTGGACCCAAAGAACTCCTTTCTCTCGAATAAGTGATAATTCCCAACTGACATAATAACATTCCGGTGGGGCTCCGCACAAACAATGACTGAGAACCCCCAGACCTGTTGATTCTACAGTCACACTCAGATCACTGAGACCAGGAGGAGCAGACTCCTCCGCCCGCCAACATGAGATACCCATTCTATAACCATATAGTCTGTGATTGTGTGGGCCAGGTTGAAGATACCATGGTGGACACACAAGATGAGGAGGACAGGAAGGAGGAGAAATAGTTTGTGGAAGAGGAAGTGGGAGGGTCTCTGGCACTGGGTGGTACCAGGAGATTGACTGTTGACGTAAGTTTTCAAACACAAGCAGCTGTGGGATGATAATCTAAACACAATGGCTAATCTCTAACAAAGGATGCAGAAGATTGTACCACTAGCCCCTCAACCAAATCCACTCACTACACTTCCCTCCACTGCATAGTGTACCAGCGCCCAAGCTTACAACTGTGCACCTACTCTACCACTGCACTGCCTAACTCTCTATCTTCTACGTACTCCAAGTCTCAGCTGGAGGTATCAGGGGCAGCAGCCCAGTATCTACAGTACAATGGTACCTAGAAGAGCTGGACTGCCACTCCTCTTCAGGTTCTTGATAGATGCCTGGCCTCCCTCCCCACTGCTGCAAATATAGTGCCCCATCCCTCAGCACCACAGCCACTCCCAGTGCCTCGGATAATTCTGGGCCCCACGGAACTCCTGATATTCCCTGTCCCCCTAGTACCTGCAATACCTCTACTCTGCCGGGCATCCCTGATACCCCGCGCATCTGTGACAACTGTGGCCCCAGCCTCCCCAAGCCTACACACTCTCAACAACCATGTGGCATGGCACCAATTGTGAGGCTCACTATAACATAGTCCTGATAGAAGGTAAATGTTTTTATATCGCATAATTTAATTTCCTTTGTTTGTTTCCTTTCCTGGGGTTTTTATTGACAGTCATGTACATTTTGGGTCCATGGGATTCACCTATTTGTTAGAAAACAACTATGCTACAACTATCCAAAGTTGCCTAGGTGAATAGTATCCTGTATTGCTTGGGGCCCGATCTCCTGTTCCTGGTACTTGGATTGATTTTAGTGGTGATACACTTATGCCCCCTTTCTATGACATCTACCATTTATTTCCTCAATTTGTCAACTGTTTGAGTCCTTTGTCTTAATCGGCCTGGGGTTTGGAGACTAAGTGAGTTGATTAGGCAGATTGCATTTCACCTTTCCATGTTCAGCTGTGTCTATGAAACGTTCTGAGCTGGGGTATGAAGTTCTAATCTGTATTAAGTGGAGATGGTGTCTCCCGAGGATTTGTTTCACTAACTAACACTTCTTGTAGCTAGAATTTGGGCTTCGTGTCATATCCTAGGCGGGCCTCCGTTTCGTCAAATTCATTCATAATGGCATTGTTGGAATCATGATTTCGGGAATCCCATAACAATGTCCATGAAGCTAAGTACAAGGAAAACTGTTTTCGTAGGCAAAATATTTCTTCCAATACAGGGTAATAGTCTCTGATTCTAGGAACCCCCTACCTAAGTCCTAGTGTATAAAATCGAATGCATCTCGTTAAAGGCACGAAAATTATCACATAGAAACTTCTTATCTTTCAGACACGCAAGATATATATTCTCATACTACCTCCTAATCTCTACCATTCCTAACATTCAGCAAGATTGGGCTAGCAGCTCATTGACAATGTACTAATGCCATATACATGAGCTATAGAAGACTGAACCTATAGCTATGCAGGCTGCCCTGAGGGAGACTGGGAGAAACGGGAGAGCAAGGTGTCGCAATCTGGCTAGAGGAGCGCTAGCCAGGTGACGGCGGCGAGGAAACAGGTTTCATATATGACGTCGCTTAGACGTCATACAGTGAAGTTATGAATCTTTCACGCACATGACTTTGTTAGCAGGTCATGGGGCTCGTTTAGGTTTAAATTGGTTTTACGCCCATGACCTCGTCAGCAGGTCATGGGGCTCATTTATGTTTATGGCATTTCGCACATGACGAATGGTTGACGACATGGGGAGAGTCTAGGCTGGCCCGTAAGGCTTGCCAGCAAGGGAGACTCGTTTATGTTTCGTGCGTGACCTCGTTAGTAGGTCATGCGGCTGGGTTATTTATATTGCGTTTGATTTATGTTTTTGCACCTGACGTTACTTAGAGGTCATGGGATGTTTTACATTTGCGCACATGACTTGTTTAAGTCATGTGATAGATTTTGCACCTGACCTCGCTTGAGGATCAGGGCAGGGTTAGGGTTGCGAGAAGAGGCCTATATAAAGGCCGGGTTTTCGCAGATGGGTTAGCTCTTCACGCAACCATCTACTGTTATTTCCTATCGACTACTTTATGATCTTTACAATACAGAAACCCTTATGCTCCCATCTTATCCACTAGTCGGATCCGCTGTAGAGACAAGAACCTATCGCATACGTGGATCGTATTAACCAAAGCAAAGACCAATATTCTCGGCACAGGTGAGAAACTGATTCTTGTGTCAGGATACTATGATAGGGCCTGGAGACTCATGGAGCTCTAGGACACAGTGCAGTGCAGCTCGGAAGAACCAACCAAGGTCGTCATCAGTCGCGAGTAATACGAGTAGTGGGAAACTGTAACATTTGGTTGCGCTTCCTGCGCCATCTAATGACGGCAGAAAGGCAACTCCAGAGAACTTGGAGTTCACCCAAGAGAAGGAAGGAGATACCGCTCTCATGGACGATACTCTCGACCTAGGATGAGTATGAAAGGTCATCGGCGAAGGAGCAAGCCAACCCTTACTAGCAGTAAGTCTGGTTACATGCGAACCAACTTCAGCCGCAGATAGTTCTCCCGACTGAACACCACAACCCAGAAGCATGGCCGCAGCAGCAACACCAGCACCCACTACAGGACCCATGGTGCAGGCTCTGATGATGATGGAGGACAAGATGCCAAGATTCCTGGGGGCAATTAACGTCGACCCGGAGTCAAGACCAAAAGCAAAGGAACTGGACCTCTATGAGGGGGACCGTGAAAAACTGAGACGGTTTCTAAGTCAGTTGGAACAGTACTTCAAGGTCAAGAGGAACGGAGTCAGAAAAGACATGATTAAGGTGGACTATGCCGAGTCCCTCTTAAGAGAAGCGGCAAGGCAATGGACAATGCCCTATGTGGAAGGAGAGCGTGACCGGATATGGTCCTCATAGGAGGAGTTTAAGGAAACCCTCCACACCCAGTTTGGGGACGGAAACGTCAAGGGAATGGCGAGGCTCACACTGGAGAAGATGAGACAAGGAAATGACAACCTTTCCGACTACGGGCACAAGTTCCGCATAATATCCGTCGAAGCGGAATACAAGGACGACAGGGAGTACCGCCATCTCCTGGGCGGTACCAATGAAAGGCTGCAAGAGGCCTGGATAAGCTCGCACCAGACTGATCAAATGGCAGAAGGCTTTGCAATGTGGGCTGTTGACAAAGAAGACCAAACCAATCTCGTTAGACACGCTCAAAACAGGACCAAGGGGATACAGCACCCGGGCCCGCCACGCCACAACAATGGGACCTACCGACCGAACAACACACCAAGATCGCCACCAGCAGGAGACCCAATAGACTTGGACGTGGCGGAAAGAAGGAGCAGGCGCTTGCAATGATTGTCCGACCAGGAATACCAGAAAAGAAGCAAAAAGAACGCAGGTCTCTGATGCCGACTAAAAGGGCACTTCATCAAGGATTGTCTACGAAAGGAGATGAAGCTCCAAGAGATAGACGCTACGGAGAGGATGGAGGGGCAGGAGACTTTAAACGTATAAAGTCCCCCGCAAAGAGTAGTCTGCGGGACGAGGAAAGGTGAAAACCCAGCGGCATCACACCTATATCAACCAGGGAAAACTAGACACCCCCACCAACGAAAAAAGGCAATAAGGCAACAATCAGCAACACAAATGGTTATAAGAACGACAAGGAACATCTTATAATTAAGATAAAACTATGCACAACAGACAAAGAGACAGAAATGCCCGTGATACTCGATTCAGGAGCAAGCGAGGATTTCATCGACAGAAACTTCTGTGAAAGCCATGGACTACCCCTGAAAATGCTAAGGAAATCAAGGGACATGTACGTGGTCAACGGGGAAAAAGCAAAGCAGGACCCATCACCCATACAGCGCAAACAGTAATGGAAATAGGGTCACATCACGAAGCCATGACCTTCCAAGTGGCAGCCTTGCCGAAACACAGGGCCATGCTAGGAACACCCTGGCTAAAGCGACACAATTGGAATATCGACTGGGAAAAAGGCCAAATCAACTTCAACAGCGAAGTATGCACGCAGTTGTGTCAGAAAACTTCCCCAACAATCAGAACGATTCCTGAAGAACATGCAATTAGAGAGAACCTGAGAACGCAGATCCTCCACATGAACAGCAAACATGAAGAAGCCATCCCCCACGATGAAGGCATCAGGGTACAAGTGTTACACCCGAATGCTAGAAAACCAACAGGTGTATCAAAGACGGCTGCAGGTCACGTCCTGTACAGCACAGAAGACACGATAGTCCCCGCAAGTGGACAAAAGATAATACCAACAGGAATTGCAGTAGGACTACCTGGTGGCACCTATGCAATAATCGCTCCATGCAGTGGGATGGCCACCCAACACAGGATTACCACTGGCGTGGGAGTGATCGATGCGGACTATAGGGGCGAGGTACAAGTCCTACTAATAAACCTGAAGGAAGAGGACCATACAATCCAAAAAGGGGATTGCATAGCCCCAATGATTAGCGAAAATATTGATACCAGGGAGCTCTACCAAGTCCGAGACCTGGACAAGACCAAAAGAGGCGAGGAAGGATTCGCCAGCACCGGACGAGCAACCCCGAAGGACAACACCCCCACCGAAATGACAGAAGAGAAACTCCTGAACGTACCCTTCATATCAGCAAAGGCCTTCGGTCAACTCCACCGGAGAGGGGAACAGGCAGGGATCCTCACATAGAACAAAGAAGAAGATGGACCAACAATCGCAGGAGCGTCAACAATTAGCATGGGACTAGGGTTGAAGAAAGAAGCCAAGAAGAGGAAATTAACTCTCAGGCAACCAGTCCTGAATGAATACCACGACTAGCCCTGTGATATTCGAAGAAAATGAAAGAACTGATCTGCGCACAGACTAGAGTAAAGATCACCAGATCAAGCCAGAGGAAGGAAAGGCAGCCCCCTTCATGAAACTCCACCCATTAAGGCAAGAAGAGTTGAAGGGGTGGCGCAAATACTTCCAACAGAACCTGGCCAGCCAATTGATCAGACCATCATCCTCCTCAGCGGGGGCACCCATCCTATTTGTCAAAAAGAAAGATGGGAAACTGAGACTTTGCGTGGATTTCCGGGGACTGAATGCGGTATCACAAAAGGACAGGTACCCTCTACCATTGATCGATGAAGCGCTGGACCAACTAGGAAGGGCCAAGCACTACACGAAGTAGAACATCAAGGACGCATATCAGAACATAAGGATAGCCGAAGGAGATGAAGGGAAAATGGCTTTCAGAACGCGTTACGGACTATTCGAATATTGAGTCATGCCCCTTGGATTAGCCAATGCACCAGGGACATTCCAGGGATGGAGGAACTTCAAGTTGCGCAAATACCTGGACATATGTTGTATTGTCTACCTGGACGATATTCTCATCTATTCCGAAAACATGGAGCAAGACCGCTGTGATATACGGAATGTCCTACCGGCATTGAGAGAAGCCAAGATCAAACTAAAACCTTTGAAATGCGACTTTCCTGCGGATGAAGGCGAATACCTCAGATTTATCGCTAACCCGGAAGGAGTACGAACCGATCCAGTGAAAATACCAGCTATCGATGACTGGAAAGCACCTGAGAGTGCAAAAGGAGTGCAAAGCTTCGTGGGATTCTGCAACTTCTACCGCAGATTCAGGGAAGAGTTTAGCAGGGTAGCTAAACCCGTCTATGATATGACAAAGAAAGAAGTCAAATGGGAATGGGGAGAAAAACAACAACCAGCATTCGACGATATGAGAAAGCGACTTACTACGACAGCGATGTTATGACACTTCGACCCCACGTTACCCCCCATGATCGAGACGGACGCCTCCAACTACCTGTGCTCCGGTATCCTCTCCAAGTAGTGAGACGACGGATTATGCAGACCGGCCGCATTTCGATCAAGAATGATGTGAAATGCAGTACAAAACTATGACATTAATGACAAGAAACTGTTAGCCATTGTTCAAGCTGTTAAAGACTGGAGGAAGTACGAGCTAGGAAGCCGTCATGTGATCCGCATTATCACAGACCACAAGAACCTACTAGCGTTTACGACCACCAAAGAACTCAATTGAAGACAGATTAGGTGGAGCGAGAGGTTAAGCCAATACCAGCTTCAAATAGAATACCGACCAGGAAAAGAGGGAGGAAAATCAGGCGCGTTGACAAGGAGGACAGAGGACTTCCCTGACAAGAAAGAAACACGGTCACAGCGAGAAAGAATACTTCTCCCTAAAGAGACGTACTGTGCAAAAGAAGAAGATGAAGACAGTGGATACGAATCCATGAACAAAACAACCGCGGCCACAAGTAACGACGACGGATAGGAAGAATGGATGAAAAGAGAGACTACCAGCAACCCAGAAATCAAGTTTTACGGAAGGCCTTGAAGGAAGGCCTAAAACAAATAAAAGGTGGAGCTCTGGGGCTATAACGGAAAGAAGATGGATACCTATGGCATCATGACGAGATAAGGCTCCTTGATGAGGAAGGCTTACGACCAGAAACGATATGAAGAAATCACGACATTCCAGCGGTGGGACGTGGTGGAACGGTGCAAACGAGAGCCTTAATTCAATGATTGTACTACTGGCCATTGATGCGCGAAGATATTAAATGATATGTGAAGAATTGTGACACCTGTCAGGGAACGACACTGGTTAAACATGCTCCCTGCGGGCTGCTCAAACTGTGCGAAAGTCTGGGAAGACCAGAGCAATCGATTGCTATGGAATTCATCACCGGACTACCTGACTCGAACAGTTATCACGCCATATGGGTCGTTATTGACCAACTTCTGAGATTCGCGTACTTTATACCATGCAGGACCGATATGACAACACCACAATTCTTCAACCTGTTTAAAGACCAGGTCTTCCGACTCCGCAGCCTACCGAAAGATATCATCTCTGACAGAGGATCCCTCTTCACGTTGGAGATATGGAAAGACATCACGCGACAACTAAGTGTCAGCCGACACTTGAGCACGGCCTTCGACCTGCAAGCGGATGCCCAGACCACAAGAACGGACGCGATATTAGAACAATATCTGCGAGCCTATGTCAACTATCAGCAGAACGATGGCACTGAGTTTCTATCCATGGCAGAATTCGCATACAACAACTGACGACAAGTAACAATAAAGACTGGACGCTTCTTTGCGAAGTATGGATACAACCACTCGTTCGACCCGGCACAATATCAAGTGCTGTGAAGGACACCACCGGCCGAGGACATGATAAGTGTACACCACATATTATGCGACGAAATGACTTTAGCACAAACGAGTCAAAAGGAAAACAGCGCTAAGCACCAGAAACCAGACCCAACCTTACGGTCTGTGACATGGTGTGGTTGATACCACGCAATATCCGGACCACGAGACCATCATAGAAGCTGGACTTCAAGAACTTGGACCATTCAAAAGAATTGAACGGGTTGGGTTGTGAGCATATAAACTTGTTCTCCCCGCCTCGATGAAACAAGCTCATCCAACATTCTACATCAGCCTCCTCAAACAGCACCAAGAAAACTCTTCTCCATCACAAAAGAAACTTTCCCGTCCGCCTAATCACATAGATAGAGAAGATGAATACGAACTTGAAGAAATAATCGACTCTCGCTTACACTACGGTAAACTCCAATACAGTGCTAAGTGGACCGGTTATTCCCCCGAACACGACCAAAAGTTGTATCCAGCCACAAACTTTACCAACGGTCAGGATGTCTTCCTCCTCTTCCACCAGCACGACCCACGCAAACCAGTGACTGACCGTCCACACCGAAGTGGTAGAAAAGAGTTGGGTAGCGGTTGAGGACTGCGAAGATTTCAAACGGAACATACAGCAAGCACAGAAAGAAGCGGAAAGAGGGGAAGGAACAGAAGAAAGAACATGCAAAGAAATCATGGACCGCGTGCACCCACGATGAGTGCACGGTACAGTCGTGTCCGTTAAATAATTACACCCCTGCCCGGCAACGGTGCAACGACACCTCTCCCCCACCTCATCACCCACCATGGCACCACCACATACCCGAAGAGAAAAAGAAGACTGGAATCAGCAAATCTATGCCCTGCATAAGCATACCAATATGGGTTATAATAAAATAGCTANCACAGCCCAAACATCACAAAATCGACTAGCAGAAATGCATGCACAGGATCTCCCCACACCACCAGCAGCAACTGAAACAAGCAGAACAACAAGCTCCAAGGTTAGAGCCGAGGAAGAGGGGGGGGCACAAAGTCTCTTTTGAGCCCAAGGACGTCCTCTGGCAGACAATTCGCACCCAGCACGATAGGATAACTCAGCAAAAATGGATGATCAATGAGCTACAAGCGACAATAGACAGGCTGCGGAAAAACCTTGACAGGTTACAAGAAGTGAAAAGGATGGTGAAGGAACAACAAGGGAAGATGGACCTGGAAAGGGGGGGCAGAAGGGATGTGGAGGATTGGATCCTCACGGAAGACTGGATTGCATTCCGCCACAAACAACGCATGAGGGGGTACGCCGCAAGGGTGGAAGAAAGGAGAAGGAGAAGAGGATAAGACGTATCCTCAGGGACTGAGGATACGGGAGAGGGGAGGTAATGTCACGATCTGGCTAGAGGAGTGCTAGCCAAGTGACGGCGGCGAGGAAACAGGTTTCATATATGACGTCGCTTAGACGTCATACAGTTAAGTTATGATTGTTTCACAGACATGACCTCGCTAGCAGGTCATGGGGCTCATTTAGGTTTAAATTGGTTTTATGCACATGACCTCTTTAGCAGGTCATAGGGCTTATTTGTGTTTATTGCATTTTGCAGATGACGAACAGTTGACATCATGGGGAGAGTCTAGGCTGGCAGGTAAGGCTTACCGGCAAGCCAGACCTGTTTATGTTTCGCGCGTGACCTCCTTAGTAGGTCATGTGGTTGGTTTATTTATATTGCGTTTGATTTATGTTTTCGCACATGATGTCACTTAGAGCTCATGGGATGTTTTACATTTGCGCACATGACTTGTTTAAGTCATGCAATGGATTTCGCACCTGACCTCACTTGAGGATCAGGGCAGGGTTAGGGTTGCCAGAAGAGGCCTATATAAAGGCCGGGTTTTCACAGATAGGTTAGCTCTTTATGCAACCATCTACCATTATTTCCTACCTACTACTTTACGATCTTTACAATACAAAAACCCTTACACTCCCATCTTATCCGCTAGTTGGATCCACTGTAGAGACAAGAACCTATCCGCTACGCGGATCCTATTAACCAAATCAAAGACCAATACACATGGCACTGTTGAGAAACACATTCTTATGTGAGAATAGGAAGACAGGGCCTAGAGACTCGAGGAGCTCTAGGACACAGTGCAGTGCCGCTCGAAAGAACCAACCAAGGTCGTTACCTGTCGCGAGTAACACCAGTAGTGGGAAACCGTAACACAGGGAAAGGTTTGATCCATGGAAGCCCTCCCGTCAGTGTTCGCTTATGAACAGTAAAGCAATCCGGGTACTCTGGCACTGCAGCATACCCCTTTGAGGGTATCAAAGTATGCAAGAATTTACGGAGTCCAAGTTACCTGGCCTAGCTAGGCAATTGGGGAAAGGGGACGGAAGTCTATCTCTGCCATAGAAATAGAGAGGAGAACAGGGTAAGGTTTCCCTGACCTCCAGAGTAGTTCACTCTACTCAAAGATTATGGTTACCATATCTTGCAACTCAGGTTAGCCTGTCTAGGAATGTAGGTTGCCCTACCTAGCAATAGGAAGTCACTTGCTGTGGTTCGGGAGAAATGACCACAATGTTTGTCACATAGAGCCATGCATAATACTGGAATCCGCGGTTCTGGGAGATGCTATACACATGCTATGCAGCCTCAAACAAGATGTACACTCAAGATATTGTTCTTTTCATACCCTTTCGGCCCAGCCTGGAGACCCAGACATCATGGGGAAAAGGTTCTGTAGTTGTCTGCAGTCTGGCAAAAGGGAATCTTTATAGACCTGTATAAAACACCATATGCTTTGTGACGATCTGGTCAACTATACACTGTTCACAGAATATGTCAGGATACATGGCCTGGAAGTTGGAGTGCCCCCTGCACATTGTTTGTTGTGAAATGGACCGAAACTGATAGGGTTGACTGGAGTTAAGCATGTAGGTCCTACCAGAGGTCCCAGGTTGTACCTGAACAACCAGGAGGGTTTTATATGTATTAAACACGAACATGTCCCTAATGCCAGAGGCTCTATAAGGTAAGGGTAGAGGCACTAGAAGCATAATTCCAACTGTGGGTAAGGTGGATCCAAGACTGTAGTAATCGCTAGGGCCGATTGGAGCATTACATGATGACTATATCCTGTACAGGATGGTGGAAGTCCACAAGTCATAAATGGTCGATAGGTCAACTGCTCCAGGTTGCTTCCAGGATCGCGTAGACATGTATGAACATAGAAAGGGTGTTATAGATAGTCCAGTTTATCAGGTATCTTGACCGTTAGCCACTTGCAAGGCACCAGTATGAAAAAGTCCTCACTTCAAGGGGCCAAATGGAGATGCACAGCAGAAATAATAGCCCTATAATATAAACCACAAGTTGAGCGTATTGATACATACATGCCTGAAAGGTCTGCAAGGACACAGGTCAGACCACCCTTAGTGGGGAAGGGTGTGCACAAATTGTTAGAGTCAACTGATATGGGAGTTTCTGGTATAAGATAAAACTACTTGAAAATCTATGTGAGAACTCTCCTAGTCAAACAATCAATGCTCACGAGACCTTAATTGAGTGATACATCAGGCTTAATCATAATATATTTTACCATTTAGTTTACTCTTAGACCCGTATGAACTTTTGGCACTAAGTTTCAAGTTGTTCAGTACCGTCACAATCTTTGGATCCATCTTCCTAGAGGTTCTCCAGTTACCTTATATTGCTAAGTGAATCTTTTTTCTTAACCCCTTTGCTGCTTAATTGTTTATCAACCTGACACACTGACCTAGTATGAATGCTTGTACCCTTGCCTGAAAGGACAAGGCTAGGGTGCAGAACACAATGGCTAATACAGAACTTCAAAAGTCAGAAGACACTGACTCCCATTCTGTCAGGAGTTTAGGGCTCTACTTTGACCGGGTTGGAGCTGCTACCTTTCAAGCCTCAGTCCTCACAGATGTCCATGGCATTAGATCAGAAATATAACGATGGTTGATCGAGGTGGCTCCTGTTATACTTCCTGAATAATGTGTTTTCCTTACACTTGCAGATGCCAGTCCTCCAGCACTCTCATTTTTCTATGATTCTAGTCTCACACATAATATGCTTCCACCACCTCCCACAGACATACAGTTCCACAACTTCTCACAGGAGTTTGTTGAACCAGACAATGTTTGGGAGGTTCTATATTCTATTGCCAAGGCATGGCAGAAAATAAGATGTTGGAATGACCAGTAATAAAATGTTTTCAAGTAGTAGATTGTAACTGCTCGGGAGGAATGCATGAAGGTATAGCAGGAGGTGTATCTCATGATAGTAGGGGATCAAAAGGCCTGGAGATAACAGATAAATGCCCTAGAAAAGATATTCATCGGAGGTTAAAATGTCAATACCAGAAATGATCTGCTGATGATAGAGGTGATGCCCCTGCTCCCTGTGATCCATGCCAAACTACATGATTTCACCATGGAACTAGCTGGTTGGGAACCAGATGAGGAATAAAGAGTGTAGCTACATCCTGCCAGTATACAAATCCTAGAGAGCCTGCTGAAAGAAGGCTACTCCTGTATGTGCTCTTTTACAAGAGTGTCCTTTGGTTCACTCTCTGACCCTTTTTCAATTATGTGGAGTGGGTCGGGTAGTCCCTCAATTGGACCCATCAAGGGTAGATGGGTAACACAACAGTCCTCTGTGCCCCAAGGTATCGCGGTGCCTGATGAACCAGAGCTGACACCCTATCCTACACCAGCCCCTGCAGATCTGCCCATGAGTGAAACACACGCACTGCCAGTTGCTCCACTACAGCTGTAAGAGGGGCTACCCTAGGAAGAGGGATCCCAAGGGTATGACCGCACTGAACAACTTCAAACTTATCGCCAAATGGTCACACAATGCAAGGGTAAAGTAAACCGTAAAACTTAATATCGGTAAGCCTGATGCTTCATGCAATTAAGGTCTCGAGAGGATTGATTGTTGCAGTAGGAGTGTTCTTGCATAGACTTTTAGATGGTTTTATCTTATGCCGGAAACTCTCCCATCAGTTTACTCCAACTATCCGAGCAGACCGTTCTCCGCTAAGGGTGGTCCAACATGTCACTTGGCACTCCCTTTGGGCATCCATGTGTTGACACACTCTTGTCAGCGTTCACCCTATGGGGTTATCATTTCTGCGGTGTATCCCTATTTTGCCTGCTGGAGTGAAAACCTCTTCGCATCGGTGCCTTACCAGTGGCTAACAGGCAAGACTCCTGATGGACTGGACTATCTAGGACAGCCATCCCATATGCCTTGATCTCTACTTGGCTCCAGAAGCTACCATGAGCAGTTTATCTGTCTACTATTTACAAGTCGGGGGCTTCCAGTGTCTTCCGCAGGATAGGGTAGTTCGGGAGTGATCCAATGGGTGCTACCCATGACCACTACCTCAGATCTACCTTAGCTCTGGTAGGAATCAGGCTTTTAGTGTCTCAGCACTTCCCTTTTTGAGCCTCTGGCATTGGTGAGACTTTCAGGCTTGGGGGATGTGAAAGTCTCCAAGTGGCCCTGGCACCACCCAGGACTACCTGCTGGACCCCCACGGTCAACATCTGTTAACTCCGCCAGCTTTGATCTATTTTGCTACGAACAACTGGGGGGAGGTACTCCACCTTCCACCCTATGCCCCCTTGTATACCATGCGAACAGCTTACAGTCGACCGGATGGCAGCGACGTATATGGTGTTGCAAGCAGGTCTCTAAAGATTCCCCTCGGTAGGCTGCGCAGAACCACACAACCGTTTGCCCATGACGTCCTGTCCCAAAGGCGGGGCCAGAGGGGTATGATGGGAATAATGTCTCCAATTTCCAGCTTCTTCGGAACTGCCTAGCTCACCCAATAGCATCCCCCAGAACCCCAGATTCCCGTATTATGCATGGCTTCGCATGGCAAACATGCCGGTCACTTTTCCCGAACTCCGGGAGGGACTTTATATTGAAAGGTAGGGTAACTCAGGACTTTGGACAGGGTAACCAGAGCCTCATGGCAGGGTAACCTAAGCCTGAGGGTAGGATAACTTTGTCTGGTGCACACGATGACCTTTCCCTGTTACCCTGTCTACCCGGTTACCAGAGATAGATGCTTCTGACCTGTCTCCAGTTGCCCGGCCTAATTGAGTAACTGCCCCTTCAGAGGTCCCTAAGTATGCTGACACCACTCCGGGGTGTGCCCAGGTACCTAAGTATCTGGTCTGCTGATTCTGTTCATCTCGGAGCCTGGGCCATCAGGTCTCTATAGGTCAAGTACGACCTTGCCTGCTGGTTCCTACCAGTTCGCCTCCTGGCTACCTGTATGGGTGTAGGTTCCGGCTGCCATAGTCCATGTATGCTGGGTGGTTACAGCAGCCAGCACCTCTCTTTGTCCCTATACCTGTACCTGCCCTGGTCCCTACTACTGCCACTATACCTCACCCCGTATCTATACCCAGGTGACAGATCACATCACCTGGTTCCCCGACACCTGGTTGGTGATCAGGTTCAGCGCTGTTGCACCACATGGTGAACTAAGAGACCAGCATATTGGGAGATCTGAATTGTGAAACTCTTTCACTTAGTACCCCTATCCCAGTCCCAAAAACACCATTCTGCCATGTTCTCTCTGCTCCGGTTGACCTTACTACTCTAACAAAGCCTAGTGCACTGGCTGGGCTTGCGCCCATATCGAGTGGTAAATCGGATGGAAAAAGGGACCTCTGTCTTTTAGCCTCTACGTCCCAAGAAATGTAAATGAGTAGGATATACTACCATACATGGAGATAGACTAAGGGGCTCAGGGTACCAGTCGTAGATCGGCCAGGTATGAAAGAGACAGCAGGTGGACATGTGGGCATTGTAGGCCATGGAAGCATGTGCGACATACAACAAGGTCAGATACCTGTATAACCGGTATGGGTACTAGGTTAGTTTTATGTATGGTTTCACAGTATCACTTGATACTTGTATTGTGTCATGTGCTATAAGTTGATACAAGGAAGGTTTTATGTTTGGTTTCATAGTATCATTTGATACTTGTATTGTTTCGTGTGCTAGCAGTTGATACACACCATGTTTCATGTTTAGTTTCACAGTATCCTTTGATACTTGTATTGTTTCGTGTACTAGCAGTTGATACAGACAATGATTCATGTTTACTCACACAGTATCGTTTGATAGTTGTTCTGTTTCATGTGCTATCAGTTGATACACACAATGTTTCATGTTTACTCTCACAGTATCGTTTGATAGTTGTTCTGTTTCGTGTGCTATCAGTTGATACACACAATGTTTCATGTTTGCTTTCACAGTATTGTTTGATAGTTGTATTGTTTCTTGTGCTATCGGCTGATACACACAATGTTTTATGTTTGCTTTCACAGTATTGTTTGATGGTGGTATTGTTTCATGTGCTATTAGTTGATACACGCAAAGTTTTTGAATAGCGGGCATACTGTAAATAAGCGATAAGCTATATTTAAAGACGGCTGATATCCGCGATGGAAATAGCAGACTTGGACAGACAGTATTTTAAATATACTTGGTTGAATGGTTACTTCACTGATCTCGTATTACAGCCCGTCTGAAGACTCCTGTAGTAAGCAGCGGTCACTTCTGGTTGATCAAGAAGCCATCTGATCCTATCATACCACTACTCAACTAGATGTTGGGCGGGAGCCGACTCTAAGGACAACCGAGCCTGGACTAAGAACCAATACGTCACGAACTGATTTCTAGAGAGGCTCACTTAATGTGTCAACAGGAAGCGTAAAAGTGTATCAGAGAACGAATATATTGATAAGATCTCTTCTACGTCGCTGATGATCGGTAAAGTGTGGGAGGCACCTCGGCACTTGTATTCCGTGTCTGGGTGTTCGTGGCCTCTCTATTCCTCCCACCTTTCCGCTGTGTGAACTTCGTAGACCCTGAAAACCGTTACCCCGCTTGACTCTGATTTGCTTGAACAGCGAGGAGGGTGTCCTACCCCTCTCCTTGCTGCAGTGGTGCTAATCATAGCCACTTGAACCCCTTCACTATGGCAAGCGGTTACTGGTCCTTTCTCTGCCTACGGAGTGATCAGCTCCAGCGACAGACTGATCAATGCAGGTGGATTTCCATCCGTCTGCATCAACCCGCAGGAAGCATGGTCCTATCTTATCGTGCCAATGGCGGTTAGGCCTCATTGCTCCAAGGGTTGATCTCTTCACGCGTTAGGCCCTCATCTGACTGTACCTTGTGATGCCTTTGGGGTGTGGGTGAACGATCGCCTCTTGGGCGTCGTTCTCTCATCAGGATTTTCCTGCGCATTCCTCCCCCAATGGACTTGAAATTCGGTCTTGCTGCCCTCATGGCAGCCGGCGACTTCTATCGGAGTAGCTGACCTCCCCGCGGTTCGCATCCATCCATTGGCGCAGCTGAGGGATCTTTGAATACGTTTCTTTCCACAACCAACCGACCGATTGAGTTCATTCGACCTTATGAGGATAGCCCAGAGTCCTCTCTTGCGGACTCAGTGAAAACCCTGCCATCGGCAACCCTTGGTGGTGGCGTAAAGGAGGGTTTTGTGCCAATGTCATATTGGTAGAAATTCACTCATCCTCTGAATACTCTGGCAGACCCTGGGATTGAAAACATGACCTTTTGACAATAATCATGCGACATGCCGATTTCGCATTCCTAGTTCGTCTTATGTGTAGCACAAGCTCCCCTCTCTAAGAGTTCGGCATGCATCTCTAAAACTCTATTATTTTTTTATAGTGTACAAATTAAATTGCTTTAAGGACTCGGCAAGATAGGGTGAAAAACCTGTGCGTATTTCCTTGGCCATGCCTAAGAAAACCTTTTCTTGTCATCCTTCCTCTATATTCGTGGCATCTCTGGGTTCTCCCTGTGGAACCCTTCTACCAGGTCCGCCGCATGCACCAAATATTCCGGTGGCTTACAGGTGTTTTCATCCTCTGAGCACCCCTGCCACTTCACAAAGTACCTAAGTTTACAGATCGTCCTAATGCGTCCGTGAACCCTGCGAGTGTACAAAATAACCTCGTTTTTGACTATCTTTTCAACCAACTATTCCAAGTCACCATCTATCTCTTCTGGCGCTCGGGGAGGTTGTTCCCAAGCCGGTTGAACAGACGTTCGATAAGCCTCTAACAATCATACATTGAAGACAGGTGTATCTTCCCGCGTTCTGAGATTTCCAATTTGAAGGCTCAGTTGCCGCGTCGCTCCAGGATTTTGAAGGGCCCATATAGTTTTGGGCTAAGCTTTTTGGACGGTCATTTGGTACAGACGTTCTTGGCGGTAAGCATCACCAAGTTGCCAGTCTGAAAGTTCGGTTGTGGCCTTACTTTCTTGTCATGGTACCATCCCATTGCCTCTCTGTTTGCCTTCAAGATGGCCATCGCCTGTCCATGTATTTCCTTCATCCAGTGAGCATACGTGGTGGCTCCTGGATTTCGAGCTTCTCGCTCCTTGACCCACTCCGTCTGTGAGTGGTATCCATAGTTCGCGTAGAACGGAGTGAGTCCGTGCACACTTGTAACGGAGTGAGTCCGTGCACACTTGTAACGGAGTTATTGTAGGCATCCTCCGCTAATGGGAGCAGTTGGTGCCAGTCATCCTGATCGCAGGTGATGAAGCTCCGCAGATAGCCTTCCAGCACTTGGTTGGTTCTTTCTGTTTGTCCGTCCGTTTGAGGATCGTATGCCATTGACATTTTTCGCTTAATGCCTAAGAGATTGCAGAAAGATTCCCAAAGTTTTCCCACGAACTTCACGTCCATATCCTAGATGATTTCTATGCGTAGCCCATGCAGTTTCCCCACTTCCTGGAGGAACACCAGGGCTACATCCTTTGCTGTTGCCCTCTCCTAAAGCCCTGTGAGATGGGCCATCTTGGTGAAGCGGTTGCCTCCCACCATGATATGAGTGTTCTCCTCTGACTTCGGTAGCTGCATTATGAAGTCGGTGGAGATAGAGGTCCATGCCGCGTAGAGTATTTCCAATGGCTGTAGAAACTCGTATCTTACGTGCCATGGCGCTTTGTTGTGTTAACACTTGTCACATGACCGTACTTAGCCATTTACATATTCCGCGAGCCCTTCCCAGTAGAAGTCCCTGGTTATGATTTCCACTGTCTTTTCCTGGCCGAAATGCCCAGCGACCTTGGAGTCGTGGCTGCTTGGAGCAATCAGTGTTTACAGGGCCTTGTCCTTCGGAATGAACAGCCGTCCCTTGTAATACAGGAGGCCACTTGCCAAGGACCAGTGCGTCGGCATATCCTTTCCCTCATCTCGGAGTCTTTCCGACTCCTTTCCCCTCACCTTTCAGTCCTGGTCCACCTCTCCCTTCTCCTCCACCTGTCTCAGGAATTGGGTGTCAAATGTCCGCACAGTTGGCTTGATAACCACTGCATTGGTTAGCATGGTTTCTTCCATCGTCAGGGCCTTGTGTTGTCCCTGATCGCACTCATTGAAGTGTTGGTTTAGCCCCCTTTCTTCTCTTAGTTGACTGGTTTTGGTCTGGGTTTCGACCACACTGGTTCCCGTTCTTCCAAATCCGTCCTGGCCCCTCTCGGTGTTGTCCAGCTCCATCACATCGTGGAGCTCCCCATCATGAATCCTTTCTATTACGAGTTGCGCAACTCGTTCACTCTTCCCCAGGTGGTAGTCCTGGTCCTTCAGATTGAACAGTAATACTTTTACCTTACCTCGGGAGTCACGGTCAATGACTCCTGCCCCACCATGATCCCATGGCCGACGGCAAGGCCACTTGATGGGGCTACTCGGCCGTAGGTTCCCTCTGGTAACGCTAAGACTATTCTGGTGGCTACTGTCGCTTCTCTGCGAGCACGCACTACTGCTTCTTCCAGCGCGTAGATGTCATGCCCTGCCGCTTCATTTGAGCTCCTTGTGGGAATTCGAGCCTCCAGGTGTAACCGCATGGCTCGGATGTATTCAGGTTTGGGTGTCTTCTGACTTAGACCAGGTTCCTCTTCTCGTCCTACCACTATAACCATAATCCGGTTAAAATGTGCGGAATTTAAAATTGACAGCGGCTCCCTTTGCGCAGCCCCCCCCCTCGGGACGGTCCTCTGGCCGCCCACTTAGTGCATCCAGTTTCCCGCCACTGGACCCTGGTCAGTACACGATTCTGCAGTTGAAATCAGCCAACTTCTGTGCCCACCTTATCTGCCTGGCACTCCAGGCCTTGGTCGTAAGGAAGTATTGTAGATTCTGATGATCCATAAATACCGTGATGGGTTCCCTAGTTCCTGCGAGGTAGTGATGGCATTCCTTGAATGCTTCAACTATGGCGAGCAACCCCTTATCGTGGACACCGTAGTTGCGTTCCGCCGAGTTGAGTTTCCGGGAGTGAAATGCTATTGGGTGCAGCCTTATTTCAATGTGTTGTGATTGGATACACCCTAGGGCGAAATCACTTACATCCGTTTCCACCACTGTGTTCCTGTCTGGGTGGAAATGTGCCAGGATCAGCACTGTAACGAACTGTTTCCTTAGGAATCTGAAAGCCTCCTCCTGCTCTTTTCCCCAGGCGAAGCCCTTCTGGTCACCTTTCAATAGTTCCATTATGGGTTTACAAGTTCCAGAGAAGTTCTTAATAAATCTTCAGTAGCAATTTGCATATCCCATAAAAATTTGTATGTCCCTTACGGACTCAGGTCTCTTCCATTCCCTTATGGCTTTGACCTTTCGATCACTCATAGTAATCCCATCTGTCTTTACTACGTATCCCAGAAACTGCACCGTTTTGGTGTAAAATACTGATTTAGTGATAGACACTGCTAAGCGGTATCTCCATAACTTGGTTAATACCTCCCTTACCAACTTGACGTGGTCGTCCTCATTCTTGGAGTAAATTACCACATCTTCTATGTATACGACTACTCCCAAGTCTAGGAATCTCCTCAGGACCACCTGCATCATGTCTTGCAATGTGGCGGGAGCGTTTCCTAGCCCGAACGGCATCACCCGATATTAGTAATGACGGTACTGAGTGCGAAAGGCCGTCTTCCACACGTCACCCTTTTTTATGCGTATCAGGTGGTACCCATCCTTTAGGTCCAACTTGGTAAAGATATGCGACCAGACTACTGGGTCTCTGAGTTCATTCATGAGCGGCAGGGGGTACTTGTTGTCGATAGTAACCTTTTCAGCCCGCGGTAGTCCACACACAGTTTCAGCCGTCTGTCAGGTTTAGGCACAAATGGTATTGGTGCCCCTGCGGGTGACTGGCTGGGGGTTATCTTTCCCTCATGCACCATTTTGTTCAGGTATTCTTGCAATGCCCATAGTCCTTTTTCAGACAACTGGTGTGTTGGCCCCCATGGGGGCCTCTCACCTTTAACTACCTTGATCTCATGATCGAAGGTATTGTGACTTGGGAGCCGTTCCGCTGCCTGATGCAGGAAGAGATCGGCATACTCCTAGTAGGGTTTTGGCAGGATCTCCATTACTACTCCTCCAGGGTCCGAGGCTACTGTCTCGTCCCACTCAATGCAGATTCCTTCATCTTCGGGTTCCAGGTGTTCCTTAGACTGCTCTGCCTGGAATTCCCACCAGCTTGCGTCCTCAATGCAATCATAGGGGATGTTAGCGGTGCCATCAACCAAAAGGTATTATCCAGTCATGGATCCCCTGGCTCATGACTTCACAGGTAATTTCTGAACAATGTCGGTTAGACACAATTTCTAGCATAATAGGGGTCATACAGCACCTTCCCGCATTTTGGTACTGTGCGCCGTCAAACCCCATTATCCTAACTGGCATATCTCGCCATATCGTTGCTAGCCTCAGTTTTTGGACTAGTGCATCTCGTATCACAAAGATCTGTGAGCCCGAGTCTAATAACACGCGAATCGGTAGTTGTTCTCCTTGTATTCGTAGGTATGCTGTGCCTTGTGGGCACTGGTAATGTTTAGGTGTTGGGACTTGAGTTTCCTGTCTTCTTGGCTCCCTCGTAGGGTTACCCTGTCTTCATTTAGTGGATATTTTCGGGGCATTCAATAATCTTGGGTGTTTGTTATTGTGCCCATACAATTTCGGCCATCCAGGCCTCCTCAGAGAAACTCGGTCCCTGCGGTGTGCAGCTTCTTTCTTATCTTCTTTCCCCTCAATAACCATATTTAATCATACCGGTCTATGCCACCAGTACATAGATGAGCCAGCGACCTTTCTAACCCGCCCTTAGGTGTTCAACTCCTGCAGTTGCATACGATTTAAGGTGAGCATACTGTCCTTTGTCTCGTCTAGCAACCTGCAGCCTACCCACTCGCAGTCACCGGTGGTGCTACCCTGGGACTGGAGAAGCGCCCTCAGGCGGTCCTGTGCTATCCTGACTCATTTCCCGTGCATGACCTTTGGAGGAAAGAGTCAGGATGCCCTGCGTTGCCCCGCGCAACAGTTCCCTTTTCATGCCTGCCGGGTTTGAACCTTCTCTACCCAGGGAGGGTTATAAAGTCTTGCCGTCCCGCGTCCAGGTCGGGGGTTATTCCTCATTCCATCCTCCTGATATGGGTTAACTTTCTCCATTATACACGCTTCTTCATGCCTTTCATACTTCTGTCCTGACCCACGCTCTGAACCCAGTCAGTGCAGTTCGCCGACATTCTTGACTAAGCCATTGCCCTAGCTCAGAATATAGGTCGTGGTTTTCATACAGGGCGCCCGGTTGTCCAATCTATCCCCCTTCTTGATCCGACAACTCCCAAACTCTATGTGATGGTGGCACATGGGTTTCGTTCACTGTCGGCCTGGGGTTGCTATTCCGAAGCTCCTTGTTTCGCGGCCTAAACTTCAGTACTTTCCGTTGTCCTATCATTGTGACAACAGCCCCTCTTCCTACCAGCTCCCCACTTGTGGTTGGTGAGTCCGCACCGGGTGCAGCTTTTATTTTCCTCGCATTGGTCAAGCAAGTTTTGCGGTATTCCTTCGTGAGCATGCTTCCAGTCGGTATGCTCTACCCCAGGGGTCTTCGTCGGTTTGTTGGTTTGGGCGAACCTTGCTGACTTGAAGTTCGTGGATGCCGTCTTCCTCTGGAACTTGCCAGGTCGCCCTTCCTCCTTTCCTCGCTTCGGCTCCGTTCCTCTGTCATCCCAGCATCACTTCAGTGGCCCGGAAGAACCTGACAAGATGGACAGATAACCTCATCGTTGCCGTTTGCGGTCGAGGAAAGCCTCCTCCTGGTTCCCGACCGCACGAAGGTGCTCCAGCCATTCGGCGTCGGTGTCGTATCGCTTATGAGACAACCGTCTCCGTATTGCCTCCGGTAGTCAGTCCGCGACTATTTTCCTCCATGCCATCCCTTGCAGCTTGGCCTTGATGTTCATAATCTCCATCTGGAGAAGGTACTTGTCGATGTCCTTCTCACACTGGATTTTTCCCATCTGTGCCAAAGCCTTGCGGTCCTTGTTGATCGCTGTGAATCGCACGATAATCTCATGCCGAAACTGTTCCCATGTCCACAATTCTGGACGCGCGGCATATCCTTCGAGCCCTTCGATGTTCTTGCTATACCAGTAACTCAAGGGTGTCACGTCGGCACCCTTCGTCCTTCCCAAGGCGTAGATGATCCTATCTTTGTCTTCCATCTATAGCATGGCATTGCGGCTAAAGTAGTCATGGTACCCGTGTAGCCAGGTCTTCATATCCTGGTAGGACTTCGCTTCGTATACGAATAGAGCGTCGGCGGGCTTCTTCTGATGCAAAGCAGTTTGTCGGGCCAACTCCTTAGCCAACTGCAATATCATCTGTTGTTCCTCCTGTCACTTAGCCGTCCACGGCCTTCATGGGGGTATTTTCGTTGGCCGGCGGCTTGGTCCTTCTCCTCCATTGTCCGACCCGTCATCCCCTGGGTCTGGGTCGCCGGCTCCTCCGGTGTAATTGGGGCACTCCTTGGAAGATGGGTGCCAAGGCTGCGACCGCACCGAACAGCTTTGAACTTATCGCCAAAAGTTCACACCAATGTAAGGGTAAAGAAAGCCGCAAAACTTAATATCGTTAAGCCTGTCGCTTCACTCAATTAAGGTCTCGAGAGGATTGATTGTTGGAGTAGGAGAGTTCTGGTATAGACTTTCAGGCAGTTTTATTTTATGCCAGAAACTCCCCCAACAGTTTTCTCCACCCATTCGAGCACATCCTTCTCTGCTAAGGGTGTTCTGACGCGTCTCCTGGCACCCCCTTCTGGCATGCATGTGTCAACACACTCTAGGCGGCATTCACCTTATGCGGTTATCGTTTCTGCGGTGCATTTCCAATCTGCCCGCCGGAGTAAAAACTTCTGCGCATCAGTGTCTGGCCAGTGTCTAACAGTCAAGACACCTCATGAACTAGACTGTCTATGGCAACCTTGCAATATGAGTTGATCTCTACTTGACTCTGGAAGCTGCCGTGAGCGGTTTATCTATTTACTATTTGCGGGTCTCGGGCTTCCGGTGTCTTCCGCAGGGCACAGTAGCCCGAGAGTGATCCAATGGGCGCTACCCATGACCACTACCTCGGATCTGCCTTACTTGTGGTAGGAATCATGCTTTTAGTGTCTCTGCACCTCCCTTTCAGAGCCTATAGCATTGGGGACACTTTCAGGCTTGGTAGGTGTAAAACTCTCCCAGTTACCCTAGCACCACCTGGGACTACCATCAAGACCCCCACACTTAACATCCGTTAGCTGCATCAGTTTTAGTCTCTTTTACTCTGAACAACTTGGAGGAGGTACTCCACCTTCCACCCTGTGCCCCCTTGTATATCCTGTGAACGGCTTACGGTCGACCGGACGGTAGCGACGTATACGCTGTTGCTAGCATGTCTCCAAAGTTTCCTCTTTGCTAGACTGCAAACAACTACCAAACCCTTTGCCCATGACATCCGGGCCTCAAGGCGGGGCCGGAGGGCTATGATAGGAATAATGTCTCCAATTTACAGCTTCCTCAAAGCTACGTAGCTCACCCAATAGTATCCACTGGAACCACAGATTCCAGTATCATGTATGGCTTCGCGTGACAAACATTCCAGTCAACTTTCCTGAACCCTTCGAGAGACTTCGTATTGAATGGTAGGGTAACTCAGGACTTGGGGCAGGGTAACCCAACCCTCAGGGTAGGGTAACCTTGTCTAGCAGACCAGATAACTTTTCCCTGTTACCCTGTCTATCCCCTCACCGGCGATGGACATTTTGGACCTGTCTCCAGTTACCTGGCCTAGCTGAGCAACTGCCCCTTCAGAAGTCCCTAAGTACGCTTTCACCGCTCACGGGTATATTCAGGTACCTAAGTCCCTCACCAGCCAATTCAGTTCGTTCTCGAAGCCCGAGCCATCGGGTCTCCGTAGGTTCAGTACTTACTTGCCTGCTGGTTCCTACCAGTTCGCCTCCTGGCTACCGGTATGGGTATAGGTTCTGTCTGCCATAGCTCATCTATGTTAGGTCGTTAAATCACTCCCCTCTTCTCTACGGTCCGTCCCGGACTGTTAGCGTCCCCTCTTATTTCTACGAATCGATCCCCCCAAGACCCTATAGTCCCTGGGCTTGGATAGATATCTTCGGTGGAAATCCTGACTGGCCTGTAAGCCTGTCCCTTCTAGCATCTCATAGGGCTCCCACGAATTCTTCCCAGCCCCGTAGCCTTTCCCTGAAACCAGGTACTGGACGACGCACGACGGGAACGTCACCTTCACTCTTCCATACCATCAGGTGTCTACAGCAGCTGCGATAACGTAACCGGGCTCGTTGTCTACAAGTTCGGGGGTAGGGACTTCATTGACCCTACCTCCTGCCCGATACTGAGGATAGGGTTCGAGCAACCGGACATTGAAAACTGGGTGGATACTCCATCCGGTGGGCAGTTGGAGTTCATAGGCTCGCTTACCCACTCGCCATTTGACCTCAAAAGGGCCAAACATTCGGTCGTCCAGCTTCCCCATCGGACGCTTGGCGCGGATGTTCTTTCGGTTTGAGATCACGTGGTCCCCTTTTTTTGCCCGCCCAGTAGTCACATCCTCCAAGGTAATATAGTCTGGTGATGGCAACCTTTTCTGGTCATACTATTTCCGTTGCCTTTCTTGTGCCAGTTGAATCTTTTCACGAATCTATTTCCAGGTTCCTTTCCATTCCTTGACCAAGAGCTCACTGCTAGGGTGTATTCCTTGAGTATCAGACACGACACCCGACCAGTTTGTCCTGGGGTTAAACCCATACTTGATCTCAAATGGTGACAACCTGATGGATTCTGATGTCAAGGTGATGTACACATACTCCGCAAGGGGTAACAGCGAAACCCAATCATCTTGTTGGTAGGAACAGTAACTACGCAAGTACTGCTCCTGTGTCTGATTAACCCTCTTGGTCTGCCCATCAGTCTCAGGGTGGAACGCAGTCGAAACATTTGGTTTCACTTGCAACCAGTACATTAGACTCATCCAGAGCTTGGATGTGAATTGGCCATCTCGATCAGAGATGATTGACTCTGGGGGTCCATCAAGGCACCACACTGCCTTCAGGAATATCAAGGCAAGCGCCTTGATAGGTGCATCCATGGTCAGGGGTATGAAAGCGCTATTTTTGAGAATCTGTCCACTATGACCGAGATCTTGGTATACCCTTCCGACTCTGGCAGCGCTACAATGAAATCCATTGAAATCGCTGTCCACGGTCGCATAGGAACATCAATAGGTTCCATTAGTGCGAACTTCCTGTACCTGATGGATTTATTTCTTTGGTATGCATCACATGTCCGCACATGGTCGGTGATGTGCTCATCCATCTTAGGCCAAGAGAGGTTAGCCCAAACCCTGCCAATGGTCTTGTAAGTCCTGCAGTGTCCCACAATTCAGGAGTCATGTTCCGCCTTCATGATCGTCGGCTTCAGATTCTGACCCTTGGGAACACACCACCTGTTCTTGTACCTGAGTAAGGCCTTTTCCGTCATGAAATGTCAGTCGACCTCGTTGTCACCGGCAGCTGTTGCCTTCAGGATCCTTAAGTGCTCCTGGTCTTCGGTTATCGCTACCCGCAGTTGATCCAAAAAGGAAGACTGGAGCCGAAATCCTTGGCACACCTGCAACACATGTAGTCGCAAGATGTCCTGTTCCTGGCTCCCAACCCACTGTCCAGGGCGAAAAAGCGACTGTGGCGGAAAATCACTCGCTCCTTCAGGGCGGTAGTCCCTACGCCGTGACAAAGCATCTGCCTTCTCATCCAACCGTCCTTCTCGGTAACCCACCTTGAAGTTGAACGGTTGCAGGAACTCAGCCCAGCGGTGCTGCCTTCGGTTAAGGACCTTGGTACTATTGAAGTACTCCAAATTCTTATGATCCATATAGATCACCAACTGGTCCATTACCGCGCGTACTAATAATCCCATTCCTTGAACGCCGCCACGATGGCCGTTATTTCCTTGTCACGGACATCATAATTAATCTCCGCTGGGTGAAACCTCCTACTGTGGTGGGCCACTGGATGCCATCTCTCATCATCACAGAACTGGGAGAGAACATCTCCTAATGGAAAGTCAGTAGCATTGGTTTCCAGCCGGGTTGGGCGTTCAGGGTCAAAATGTGCCAGGATAGGTTTGGACGTGAACGCTTCCTTCAAATGGTTGAAGGCCTGCTCACACACAGGGGTCGATTCCCATTGGACATCCTTCTTCGTGAAGTCCATCAGAGGTTTCGCTATCTTGCTGAACCCTTCTATGAACCGACGATAGAAGTTGGCAAAGCACATAAAGCTTGGAACATCAATGATGCATGTCGGAGGTGCCCAATCCCTGATTGTCTGCACCTTCTCCGACAACATAGAGATCCCCAAATCAGAGATCTGGTATCCACGGAATTCAACCTCCCGTTGGTGGAAACTGGACTTCTTCACCCTTACACATAGTCTAGCTTTCCGCAATTTCCGTATCACACGCCTCACCATCGCGACGTGCTCTTCCATAGTTTCAGAATAGATCAGGATGTCATCCATGTACGCGATGCCTACTTCATCCATGAGATCCCAAAAGACCTCCTTTATCATGCTTGGGAAAGTGGCTAGGGCATTACACAACCCAAACGGCATAACCGTGTATTCATAGAGTCCATATCTGCACCAGAAGGCCGTCCTCTATTCCTCCCCTTCGGCCATCCTCAGAAGGTAGTAGCCGTTCTTCAAGTCCAACCTGGTGAATACAACGGCTTTTCCTAACCGATGTCGCAGTTCATTCATCAATGGTAGAGGATACTTGCTCTTCACTGTGATTTTGTTTAGCCATCGGTAATCTATTACCAGTCTTAATGTACCATCTGGTTTTGACACGAAGAGAATAGGGGCTGCTGCCGAGGAACTGGATCACTGTAGCTTTCACGTTCGCAGCATGTCATTCAGATATTCCCGCAGTGCCTTAAGCTCCTTTTCCGATAACGGATAGATAGGCCCAAACGGAGGTTAAGTCCTGGGTAGCAATTCGATCGTGTGGACATACTTCTAGTGCTCCGGTAGTGCCTCAAGCCGTTCTTGACTGAAGATATCCCCATAGTGCTTATACTCAGGGAGTAGCTTAACCGTAATGTCGGCACCTTACTCATCGGAGAATTGCACAATTCCCAATAGGTACACATTACTAGGGTCTTCGGCTAGTAACTCTCCTTCGGTCATGAACACTAACTGCACCTGCTCTGCCAGGCAGTTAGCCTTGCAGAAATCTGGGCACCAGGTTAGTGATGCGGTCTTCCAATCTATGTCGAGATTATGGTCCTTCAACCAAGACATAGGTAGGTAGCCATCCAGCTTAGTGTCGGGCATATCCATGACTTCAAAGCGCATCTCATCGTGGTGGTCACCTATCCTCATTTCGAATGACTTGGTATAGTGTAGACCTGACCCAGGAATGGGATTACCGCTAGCGTCGCTTATTGGCACGTGTACCTTCCGTCATACACAAGGTGCCTGAGGCTGCTGAACCCATCGGCTACTAAGCACCGGCCCAGTAGCTCCACTATTGAGTAGCAGGAGCGCTTCCGTGCTTACCTGTCTAGCTCCTATCTTCTAGTCTAACTTGACCCGCAGGTGGATAGACTTGGTATCTGGAGGCAAGTTGTCACACTTCTGCCTCTTCGCTTGTCTTGCTGACGTAGTCATCTTGGCTTAGTAATCTTCTTTGGTCTCTTGCCTTTTGACACAAGAGCACCCACAACGGGTCAGTAAACGTTAAAAGATTGGGATTCCCCTTTTATCAATAACTTGGGTGTTTACTATGACGCCAGCATGATTTTGGGTACTGAACCCTCCTCAGGTAAACTTGAAAATAGCATCATTTGCTTGATCGAGTCCAGCCTGCACCAATTCTGCTTATACTGAACATAACAATTTTTTCCCGAGGTGGGCAGAAGTCCGCTGTCAGACCGGTTCCCAGCGAAGCAGTCTTGCTTCCACAATGTCGAGTGTCTCCTTGAGCAGGACCTCACCCAGCCTCAACTGCAATAATTGTTCTATGACTTGCCCATCCAGCTAAGGAAATCCTGAAAGAAATGCGTATAACTAGAACAAAGGAAATAACCCGAAACCCAATAAAGGAGGGATAGCCCAGCGCACCGCTCACGGCCCGTAATATCTGCCTACCCACACCTCGTGCGGGTAGTCAGTATCAGGGTCATTTATGCAGTAGAAGGGTACTTACCCATCTCCGAAGCCGCCTTCGTGGCTCATGTCCTTCTATCCCTCACGGGTCTATGGCTATGGGTTAATAAGGTTACAGCTTAAACAGAATGGGTTCTTACCTATTCCGATCCGTCAGTATCAACCTCCATGATCTGAGATGATACCTGGCGGACTTCAAGTATCTTTGACGAGGAAGCCGGAGGTGGCGCTTCAATGCGCTTCAGCCGCTTGTCTGTCCCTGTGGGCTCGCTTACCGGGGCTGACCATTTCAACCCACGAGCCTGTTTGGATGAACTAATGACTGGGGACGTGGCAGTACACTTCCTCCCGCAGTGACCACTTTGTCCACACTTGGTGCACTGATTGTGCTTTCTCCGACGTTCGGTCAAAGTCAACGGGATTTCCTTATGCGCTATTGCATACTCAGAAGTCGACGGCTTTGCCTGTTTCCCGGCATTGAAATTAGTAGGTTTGGCAGGCCTCTGGTTCTGTCTGCCCAAACCTTTTTCCTTCTTCTTAAGCCTCCCAGAGGTTGATGACCTATCGTCCTTCCTTTCCATTGGCTCAGACCATTGGACAGGATAGGTAACCCTGTTACTGAACCGGGTGTTGTCTTCCCGCATGTGTCCAACTTTCTGCAGAAGATCAAGGTAGTTGTTCAAGTCGGTTGGATGGGGCTCCTTGAGTGCCCATGTGTTCTGAACTCCCTGGGTAATACCCGACCGTACCTAGTCTCGTACCTGTACTGGATCTGTATTGCTAAGCTTATACATGTAGTCAATTATCTTGTCCAGGTAATCATGAATGTGGTGTGGCTTCATCGCCAGGTCTCGCCACTGGAGAAGGGATCGGTCTCGTTCCACTTGGTCACCGCCGAAACTTCGTTCCAGTCGTTCCCGGAATCCTTTCCACGTTCTCAATGGGTTACTGTTGTTAACAGGAATGCCTGTACGCTTGGCTGCCTCTTTGTTGATGTGTGAGTGCAGCCCAAGATACCATGTTCAGGTGGTATCTTCGCAGAGAGGGATCACCAGGTTTACCTTGTCCATATCGGTCAACCTGCACCCCGCAAAGCATTCGAACTTGACCTCCACTACCGTTAGGAAGCTTGCAAGTTCGGCAACCTTTCCCTTGAACGCTGGAATACCGCTCAACTACTCTGGCTTCTTTTGCCGCTGTCTGGAGGATGGCTGTGAGGTTGATCTGCTCCGGAATTCCCGTTGTCGCTTCTTAGCACGGTGGTCCCACTGTCCTTTCTTCTCATCACTTCAATCATCCTTGTGAGTGCCGAGGAAGCGAGTCACATCAGGGGGAGAATCGGCATCATCATTATCCGAACCGTCATGGTTGGAGTCCCCTGGGTCTCCTCCCACTCCGGTTGCACCACCTCCAAGAGGCGCATTTCCATCTGCACCATCCCCAGCGTTTCCGCCTGGTGTCACCCATGGTCTATCATACCCATCAAACAGTTCCTCCTGGCCATCCTGATTCCCATCCCCGGGGGGGTTAGCCCCTGCTGCTACTGATGCCGGTGGTGGAACAGGGCATCGCCCACTCTCAGGAGTTGGATGAGGCGCCACCTTCGTCATCCGCAGAAATGCCTGTAGCTCGGGGCAGCTCAGAGGTTGCATTGGGGGGCCAACATGCCTCCATGAGCCACAGTACCCACATGTTGGCCATGCATCCCCTTCCTTTTGCCTTCTTCGATGCCTCACGCGGGTCCGTTGTTCCTTCCTGCACCCATACGTGTGGTAATAAATCCACCCCATATGGGTTTCTTCCAATTTGCAGCCTGACAAGCAAAGTTCGTGTTGGCTGTCTGACACGCCGCTTGTGATTGTGGGGAGCACGGAAGGAGCGGTTGGTTTCGAGGGGGCAGAGGGAATCACGGGTGCTAAAGGGATGGAGCGAGCCGGTGTCCCAGGTCCAGGGATCGGAGTCCCTCATGATGGAGCCATGGGTACTCGCTCTTCCTGGCGCCTTACCTGTTTGAAAAATCCCGGTGATGCCGCACGCAGTGGTCGCAACCCTGGGGTAGCTGATACTGCTGGCAGAAAGGCTGTGGCAGGAAAGGTATCGGGAGTGGGCAACGAGACTGGTAAAGGCGTGGGTCTTGGGGCAGCAATGTCAGGTACGGGAGTTGCAACCGACGGTGTTGTAGGAGGGTTAATGGGCGCAGTGGTCGGCCACGGAGTAGGGTCAGGTGTATCTGGTGCCATGATACCCTTTGGCTTCGACGTTCCTTTCTTAACCCGACGCCCATCGGTTGGTCCAATCGCCGTACTTCCTGAACCACAGTGGGCAACCGAGGAGGGGACAGACAGAGAGCCTGTTGATACTCTTGTGAAGGACGAGGTATAGCCATAGCCTTCCCCCTTGAGGGTTTCTAATATCCGTATACCCGCGGGGCTTGGTACGCCCTCCACTGTTCATCCTGGGCTCTCATAGCCAGTTCCATCCCGAAGTTCTCCGGCTTTGTGTGGACCAGTAGGAGTGGGGGCGCCACCTCTATCATCAGTACATCATTCTCAGCATCAATACTATAACCCCGTGCGAAGGCCCTTTCCAGTGCTGCCATACGATCCTTCAATGCCTTCTGGTCTCTTAACATTCGCAGGTGTGCCTCCTGCTGTGCTTTCATCCATTCCACCACTGCCATAGTAATCTGTTTACGGAACACCTGCTGCTGCAGGGCATTCCAGTTCTTTGGTTCCCGCTTCATGTCCTCAATCAGCTTGGATACCTTGCGGACGATGTAAGGTTCGACGAACTGGCTGGAGAACTCCCTAAATGGTACCCCTTGCGGCGGGGGAGGGAACATGTTGTCGACAAGGGCGGAGTCTGGAAAGAATGAAAGCTGCACAGCGCGAGGGTCTGTAATCATAAGATCAACAGATTCATCAGGTAACTGAATAGGGGTGGCCTCCAGAAGCAATTGGTGACCATCCCATTCAATACCGCGGGTATCCGCGAAAACCGGCAGACGAAATGTGTTGGCTGAGTTCTCAGCAAGGTCAAGGTCTGAATCCGAGTTGGATTCCATTCTAGCTCGAAGTTCAGTACTAGCCATTGCGCTTTCCACCCTGGGCTACTTGTTCTACACAAGGTTACCAGTATTCACGCAAGGTCAGTGCTGAAGGGCGAAACACAATTAATCAGGAGAGGAGTTAAGCGAGGAGCTCGCTTAACGATATACTGAAACGGGGTCACCCCTACAAAGATGGATCCCAAGGTTGCCTCCGCACTAAACAACTTCAAACTTATCGCCAACAGTTCACACCAATGTAAGAGTAAAGAAAGTGGTAGAACTTAATATGGTTAAGCCTGACGCTTCGCTCAATTAAGGTCTCAAGAGAATTGATTGTTGGAGTAGGAGAGTTCTCGCATAGACTTTCAGGTAATTTTACCTTATGCCAGAAACTCCCCCATCAGTTTACTCCACCCATTCGAGCAGACCCTTCTCCGCCAAGGGTGGTCCGACATGTCTCCTGGTACACCCTTCGGGCATGCATGTGTCGACACACTCTAGGCGGCGTTCACCTTATGCGGTTATCGTTTGTGCAGTGCATTTCCATTTTGCCCATCAGAGTGAAAACCTCTGCGCATTGGTGTCTTGCCAGTGGCTAACCGTCAAGGCACCTCATGAACTAGACTATCTATGACACTCTTCCCATATGTGTTGATCGCTACTTGACTCCAGAAGCTACCATGAGCGGTTTATCTATTTACTATTTATGGGTCTCGGGCTTCCGAGGTCTTCCACAGGGCATGGTAGTCCGAGAGTAATCCAGCGGGCGCTACCCATGACCACTACCTTGGATCTACCTTACCTGTGGTAGGAACCATGCTTTTAGTGTCTCTGCACTTCCCTTTCAGAGCCTATAGCGTTGGGGACACTTTCAGGCTTGTTAGGTCTAAAACTCTCCCAGTCGCCCCGGCACCACCCGGGACTACCTTCGGGACCCCCACAGTTAACACCCGTTAGCTCCACCAGTTTTGGTCCGTTTTACTCTGAAGAACTTGGAGGCGGTACTCCACCTTCTATCCTATGCCCCCTTGTATATCCTGCGTACAGTCTACAATCGACCGGACCGCACCGACGTATACGGTGTTGCAAGCATGTCTACAAAGTTTTCGCTTCGCTAGACTGCAAACAACTACCCAACCGTTTGCCCATGATGTCCGGGCCTCAAGGCGGGGCCGGAGGGGTATGATAGGAATCATGTCTCCAATTTACACCTTCCTCGCAGCTACGTAGCTCGCCCAATAGCATCCCCCGGAACCCCAGATTCCAGTATCATGTATCGCTTCACGTGACAAATATTCTAGTCAATTTTCCCGCACTCTTTGACAGACTTTGTATTGAAAGGTAGGGTAACTCAGGACTTTGGACAGGGTGACCCAAGCCCCAGGGTAGGGTAACCTTGTCCAGCGGACCAGATAACTTTTCCCTGTTACCCTGTCTATCCCGCCGCCGGCGATGGACATTTCTGACCTGTCTCCAGTTACCCGGCCTAGCTGAGCAACTGCCCCTTCAGAAGTCCCTAAGTACGCTGACACTGCTCCTGGGTGTATTCAGGTACCTAAGTCCCTGACCAGCCAAGTCTGTTCACTCTTGGAGCCCGGGCCATAAGGTCTCCATAGGTCAAGTACTTAGTTTACTGGCGGTTCCTACCAGTTCGCCTCCTGGCTACCTGTATGGGTATAGGTTCTGTCTGCCATGGCTCATTTATGTTGGGTCGTTACAGCAAGATACGGGTTTCTACAGCCATTGGAAATACCCTACAGGGCTTGGACCTCTATCTCTATCTATTTTATAACGCAGCTACTGAAGTCGGAAGAGAATACTCGAATCAGGGTGGTAGTCGACCACTTCACCAAAATGGCCCACTTCCTAGGGTTAAGGGAAAACGCAACGGCAATGGCTGTAGCCCAGGTGTTCCTCCGGGAAGTGTGGAAACTACATGGGCTACCCACGGAAATCATCTCGGATATGTACGCAAAGTTCCCAAGAGAATTTGGGGAATCCCTGTACAAACTCTTAGTCATTAAGTGAAAGATATCAACGGCCTACCATCTTCAGACAGACGGACAAACAGAGAGAACCAACCAAGTGCTGCAAGGCTATCCCCGAAGCTTCATCAATTACGATCAGGATGACTAGCACCAACCGCTCCCATTAGCGGAGCATGCCTACAATAACTCCATTACAAGTGCGCACGGACTCACTCCATTCTACGCGAACTATGGATACTGCCCACAGACGCAGTGGGTCAAGGAGTGAGAAGCTCGAAATCCAGGAGCCACCACGTATGCTCACTGGATAAAGGAAACACATGGACAGGCGATAGCCACCTTGAAGGCAAGCAGAGAAGCAGTGGGATGGTACCATGACAAGAAAGTTAGACCACAAAAGAACTTTCAGACAGGTGACTTGGTGCTGCTTAACGCCAAGAGCGTCCGCACCAAACGACCCTCTAAAAAGCTTTGCCCAAAACTATATGGGCCCTTCAAAATCCTAGAGTAGCGGGGCAACCGAGCATTCAAGCTGGAAATCTCGGAACGCAGGGAGATCCACCCTCTCTTCCCGGTATCATTGTTAGAGCCATATCGGACGTCCGTTCGAGCGGCTCGGGAACAACCTCCCAGAGCGCCAGAGGAGATAGATGGTGGCTTGGAATTGGAGGTTGAAATGATAGTCAAAAGCGAGGTTATTTTGTACACTCGCACGGTTCACAGACGCACTAGGAGGATGTGCGAACTGAGGTACTTTGTGAAGTGGCGCGGGTGCTCGGAGGATGAAAACACCTGGGAGCCAGTGGAAAATTTGGGGCCTGCGGCGGAGCTGGTAGAAGGGTTCCACAGAGAGAACCCGGAGATGGCACGGATATAGAGGAAGGATGACAAGGAAAGGTTTTCCTAGGCGTGGCCAAGTAAACACGCACAGGTTTTTCACCCTATCTTGCCTAGTCCTTAAAGGAATTTAATTTGTACACAATTAGAAAAATGCAGTTTTAGAGATTCCGGCCAAGCTCTTAGAGAGGGGAGCTTGTGTTACACATAAGACGAATTAGGAAAGCGTAATGGGCAGGTCACGTGATTATTGGCAAAAGGTCACCTGTTCGATCCCAGGGTCCATTGGAGTATTGGGAGAATGAGTGAACTTCTACCAATGCGACATCGGCACAAAACCCTTATTTGGGCCATCACCGAAGGTCGCCGAGGGCAGGGTTTTTGCTGAGTCTTCAAGAGGGGACTCTCGGCTATCCGGATAAGGTCGAATGAACCAAATTGGTGGCTTCGTTATGGAGATAAATGCACGCAAAGATCCCTCAGCTGCGCCAACAGATGGATGCCAACCGGGGGGAGGTCGGCTAGTCCGATAGGAGTCCCCGGCTGCCAGGAGGGCCTTAGGACCGAATTTCGAGTCCATTGGTGGTGTAACGACCCAACGTACATGAGCTATGGCAGACGGAACCTATACCCATACAGGTAGCCAGGAGGCGACGTGGTAGGAACTGGCAGGCAAGTAAGTACTTGACCTACGGAGACCCCATGGCCCAGGCTCCGAGAAGGAACAGAAGTGGCTGGTCAGGTACCTAGGTACCCGGGTACACCCTGAAGCGGTGTCGGCATACTTAGGGACCTCTGAAGGGGCATTTACTCAGCTAGGCAGGGTAACTGGAGAAAGGGCAGAAGTGTCTGTCTCTGGCGACGGAATAGAACGGGTAACTGGGGAGAGTCTTTTTGTACATCGGACAAGGTTACCCTACCCTCAGGTCTAGGTTACCCTGCCATGAGCCTTGGGTTACCCTGCCCAAAGTCCTGAGTTACCCTACCTCTTAATACGAAGTCCCTCGGGGAGTTCGGGAAAATTGACCGGAATGTTTGTCATGCGAAGCCATGTATAATACTGGAATCTGGGATTCCGGGAGATGCTATTGGGCGAGCTACGCAGCACCGAAGAAGCTGGAAATTGGAGACATTATTCCTATCATACCCCTCCAGCCCCACCTTGAGGCCCGTACGTCATGGGCGAAAGGTTGTGTAGTTGTGTGCAGTCTAGCAAAGAGGAATCTTTGCAGACCTGCTCGCAACACCGTATACGTCGCTGGCGTCCGGTCGACCGTAAGCTGTTCCCAGGATATACAAGGGGGCATAGGGTGGAAGGTGGAGTATCTCCTCCAAGTTGTTCAGAGTAAAACGGACCAAAACTGACGCAGTTAACGGGGGTTAACTGTGGGGGTCCCGAAGGTAGTCCCGGGTGGTGCCGGGACGACTGGGAAAGTTTTACACCTACCACGCCCAAAGATGTCCCCAACGCCATAGGCTCTGAAAGGGAAGTGCAGAGACACTAAAAGCATGATTGCTACCGCAGGTAAGGTGTATCCGAGGTAGTGGTCGTGGGTAGCGCCCATTGGATCACTCCTGGACCACTGTACCCTGCGGAAGACACCGGAAGCCCGA
>PYWC01000033.1:609016-619166 GCA_003182015.1 Tuber magnatum
ACTGTTAGCCACTGGCAAGACGCCGATCCGCAAAGGTTTTCACTCCGGCGGGCAAAATGGAAATGCGCCGCAGAAACGATAACCGCATAAGGTGAACGCCGACTAGAGTGTGTCGACACATACATGCCCGAAGGGGGTGTCAGGAGACGTGTCAGACCGCTCTTAGCGGAGAAGGGTGTGCTCGAATAGTTAGAGTAAACTGATGAGGGAGTTTCTGGCACAAGATAAAACTACCTGAAAGTCTATACGAGAACTCTCCTACTCCAACAATCAATCCTCTCGAGACCTTAATTGAGTGACGCGTCAGGCTTAACGATATTAAGTTTTAGCGTCTACTTTACTCTTACATCTATGTGAACTTTTGGCGATAAGTTTGAAGTTGTTTGGTGCGGTCGCAACCTTGGGATCCATCTTCCTAGGGGTGCCTCCGTTACAGGTGGAGGAATGCAGAGGAAAATCCTGACGAGAGAACGACGCCCAAGAGACGATCGTTCACCCACACCCCAAAGGCATGACAAGGTAGAGTCAGATGAGGGCCTACTGCATGAAGAGATCAACACTGAGCGTAACGAGGCCTAACCGCCATTGGTGCGATAAGATAGGAATATCCTTCCTGGGGATTGATGCAGACGGATGGGAAATCCACCTGCATTAATAAGTCTGTCGCCGGAGCTGTTAACTCCGGATGCAGAGAATGGACCAGTAACCGCTTGCCACGGTGAAGGGGTTTAGGTGGCTATGATTAGCACCGGTGCAGCAAGGATAAGGGTAGGACACCCCCCCGGCAGTCCGAGGAAATCAGAGTCAAGCGGGGTAAAGGTTTTCACGGTCTACGAAGTTCGCACAGAGGAAAGGTGGGTGGAGTAGATAGGCCGCGAACACCTAGACGCGGAATATAAAGATTGAGGTGCCTCCCACGCTTTATAGATGATCAGCGACAGAGAAGGAATCTTATCAATATACTCCTTCTATGATACAAACCTACATTTCCTCTTGACATTATAAGTGAGCCTTCTTAGAAATCACTTCGTCCCGTATCGGGCCTTAGTCCAGACTTGCTTGTCCTCAGAGTCTGCTACTACCTAACCCACCCATTGGACCACTCCCAGACTATCGTATCCTGTGGAAGATACTGGAAGCCCCAGAATCGTACATGGTAGATATATAAACCACCCATGAGAGCTTCCGGGGTCATGTAGTGATCAACGCATATGGGAAGGGTCTCATAGATAGTCCACTCCATCAGATGTCTTGACTGTTAGCTACTGGCATGATACTGATGCAAAGAAGTTTTCACTCCAGTGGGCAAAATAGAAATGCACCGCAAGAAATGATAACAGTATAAGGTGAACACCGACCAGAGTATGTTGACACATGCATGCCCAAAGGGTGTGCCAGGAGATATGTCGGACCACCCTTAGTAGACAAGGGTGTGCTCGAATAGTTGAGGTAACCTCATGGGGGAGTTTCTAGCATAAGATAAAACTACCGGAACATCTATGCAAGAACTCCTACTCCCACAATCAATCCTCTTAAGAACTTAATTGAGTGAAGTGTCCGGCTTAACGATATTAAGTTTTACTCCCTACTTTACTCTCACATCTGTGTACACTTTGGCGATAAGTTTGAAGTTGTTCAGTGCGCTTGCAATCTTAGGATCCATCTTCCTAGAGGTGCTCCCATGACAGTATCTAGCCTTGTCGGAGGTCCCACATGCTTCTGTTATCCACAATACCCATAGGTCCGCCAGCCATCTCTTTTTCTACCTACCCAATGTATCACTAATGCCTGGGCCTCCTTAGTGCATCCCCATGTATGACCGTATATCTACCCTATTGGCATTTCTTCAGACTTACAGCCCCAAACCCACTTGTCTCTTTGTCTATCCGGATCACCTGCCGCTATAGTCACAAGCCCATTAGGGGCACTGGTCTTTCTTGGGCTGGTAGGGAAACTGGAGGCCACTGACGATCACAGGATGGGGTCTGCTGGACTAGCACAGGGGTACCAGAAGAAGAGGTTTCAGGATCCAGATCCCCCAGTACCCTGTTCTGCCAGTTCACTGTATCGCAAAACAATTGAGAACTGGATCTTAAAGGAGGTACTGTAGGATCTTGTGGAAATACCTGTATCTAGGGCGTAGATGTTGAGGCTGGTACCCAAAGAGGGGTAGGGACCAGAGCGCTATATATATGGGGTCAGGAAGAGATGTAGGCCTTAGTGTAGTAATCTGCAGTGCAGGTGTTTGACCCATTGCCAGATTTGGTGGAGCAGGTGTAAGACATAGTGTCAGATCCTGTGTGTCAGTAGCCCTTATCCCTTTGGGCTGTAGGGCCCTTTACTTTACCCCTCTACCATCAGTAAGTCCAATTGATGGACTACTTGACCAACCTGGCACAATTGAGAAAGGGCTAAGCGGAAGCCAGTAGACTCTCTCATGAAGGAGGATCCATTGGACTAGCCTTCTTTCCGTGGGCTATCTAGAATTCATTTACCAACAGTGCTAAGTTACACCCACAATTCCTCATCCTGTGCCCAACAGGCCAATTCCATGCTGAAATAGTCCCGCTTGGCATAGACAAGGAGGAGCAGCAGAGTAGCCTCTATCATCAGCATATCATTTTCAGCATCAATATCATATCCTCCTACAACTGCCTTTTCTACTGCATTCCTCCATTTTCTTCAACCTTGTTGATCCTTTACTATCACAAGGTACGCCTGCTACTATACCTCCATCCATTCCACCGGAGTGGTCACAATCTGCCACCTGAAGACCTTCTACTCCCCTCTCATTCCAGTATCCCATTTTCTCACATTCCTTGGCAACCGAACATGCAATCCCCTGAACAAGGTATGGTTCAACAAACTCACATGAGAATTCGCGGATGGGTATGCCACCTGGGGGCAGTGAAAGCATATTGCACAAGAGGTCAGAATCGCAGAAATATCAGAGCACCACTGCACATGGGTTTGGAAGCATAAGGTCAACAGATGCATCAGGGAGTGTGATAGGGGCCATCTCGATCAATCATTCTTGCCCATCCTATCCAATGCTACTGATTTCAGTGGAGACCAAGGCTTGAAAAGTAGCAGTTCCAACTGGGTCAAAGTGGAGTCCCAAACTGATGTCAAAATAGGGTCACGGTCCACACGGGTTCGAAGTTCAGTACTAGCCCTTGCGCTTTCTACTCTAAGCTACTTGTTACAGACAAGGTTACCAGTATTCACGCAAGGTCAGTGCCAAAGGTTGATAACAATTAATCAGAAGAGGGGTTAAATGAGGAGGTCGCTTAACAATATACTGTAATGGGAGCATCTCGTGGACGATGGATACCAAGGTTGCGACCATACCTAACCACATCAACCTCATAGCCAAAAGTTCACACAAATGTAGATGTAAAGGAAGGAGTAAAACTTAATGTTGTTAAGCTTGATGCTAGACTCAATTAAGGTCTTGAGTGGATTGATTGTTGGAGTAGGAGAGTTCTCGCATAGACTTTTAGATAGTTTTATCTTATACCAGAAACTCCTGTATCAGTTTACTACAACTATTCAAGGTGACCCTTCTCTACTAAAGATGGTCCATAAAGTCTCCTTGCATACCTTTCAGGCATGCATATGTTGACAGACTCCAGTCGGCATTCACCTCATGCAGTTAGTGTTTCTTCAGTGCATCTTTATTTTGCCCACTGGAGCAACAACACCTTCGCATTGTGGCCTTGCCCGTAACTAACAGTCAAGACAACTGATGACCCAGACCCTCCCTGACACCCTTCTCATATGTATTGATCCCTACCTGACCTCGCAAGCTACAATAAGAAGTTTATCTATCTGCTATTTACAATTCTCAGGCTTCTAGTACCTTCTACATGATATGGTAGTCCTGTAGTACTTCAACAGGTGCTACCCATGACTACCATCTCAGATCCCACTTACCTGTACAAGGAATCATGCCTCTAGTGCCTCTACACTTCTCTTACAGAGCCTATAGTATTGGAGTGACGTTCGGGTCTGAAAGGTATAAAACTCTTCCACCTTCCCGTGCACTACCCGGGACTACCTTCATGACCCCTACAGTTAACTGCATCTAACTTTGCCAGTTTTAGTCTATTTTACTCTGAAAGACTGGGAGCCGGTACTCTACCTTCCACCCTATACCCCCTGATACATCCTACAAACAGTTTATAGTCGACCGGACAGCTGCGATGCATATGGTGTTGCAAGCAGGTCTATAACGATTCTCTTTTACTAGACTCAGAACCACTACACAAATGTTTGCCTATAATGTGCAGGCCTCAAAGCGGGGTTGGAGGGGTATAATAGAAATAATGTCTCTACTTTATAGCCTCTGCAAAGCTGTGTAGCTTATCCAATAGCATCATCCAGAACCCTGGATTCCACTATTACCCTTAGCTTCATGTAACACACATCCTGGTTATTTCCCCCGAACACCTTCCTAGTGACTTGGTATTGCCAGGTAGGGTAACCCTGGTTTCTAGAAAGGGTAACCTGAGTGCCAAGGCAGGGTAACTGTAATCCCTGAGTAGAGTAATCTACTGCGGAGGTCCGGGTAACTTTATCCTGTTACCCTGTCTATTCCTATGGCAGAGATAGACTTTTCTCCCCTTTGTCCATCCAGTTACCCAGCCTGGTAGGGTGACTTGTCCTCAGCCAATCCTTGAGTATGCTAACCCCTTCCCAGAGTGTATATCTCACCATTCATAATAGAACCCAGACCATCGGGCTTCTGTGAGTCAAACTCTTGCGTGCCCTCCTATTCCTACCCATTGGCCTCAGGGCCGCCTGCATCAGTGTAGGTTCAGCCTGCCATAGCACTTGTATGTTGGGTCATTACATCAGTATTGATAATGTTCTCTATTAATCTTCTTTTACTATAGGTAACCTTGGTGGGCTGACCTTTCTTAGAAGTATGTAAGCATTTCTCTCTCTTGATTTGACCCTGCAAGTGGTAATAACCTTTGCAACAGTTACCTTACAAACCCCAGTAACCTTGGCTATCTCACCATAGCCTATATTTATATGCTTATGCAGGGCATATATTTGCTGTCTTCAATCTTCCTTCCCTCTTCAGGTATATGGTGGTGCCACGGTGGGTGATGGGGAGGGGGTGAGGTGTTGTTACACTATCGTCGTACCGGAGTATAATTATTAAACGCACACGACTGTCCACAACCGAGCAAGGCTTGTTTAGGGCGTCACAGACTATCACTCGAGAGACGTAACTTGCGGCTCCAGTCCTCGATTCCCCCATCTATCTACCTACATATGATCCCTTAGTTAGACTACTGCCGGACTAGCATGTGCGCCTAATAACTCGAGGCGTTGTCCCTTGCTTGGAAAGAGTTGGGAGGCACCAAAGTTCCGATCTGTGTAGACTCGTAGGGGCACTAGGAGGCACTACACCCTATACGGAGTCGAGCCCCGATAGAAATTCAGAGGCCTGTTCGGTAGCCATCGTTGGATCCGTTGGGTTGGCTGTGTTGGGCCGTTGGACCAATCAGAGGGCAGGAGGGGCGGTCCCCGCGAGCGATCAGGGATTCCGGGAGACCCTCAGTATTCGCTTCCTATTGAACCTGCTTAGATGGAACTAGCGCTACTAAGCATACGCTGTCCGATATCTCCCACTCATCACTCGCTCGCCGCCCTCGGGCAATGTTCGACCAGCTCTACCCCCCCCCCCCCTCCAAACATCCACACCTTTGTAGCCCGACGGCCGGCAAGAATGCCCTTGTTTGCTCACTTAGTTTAGCCGTCAATATTTCGAGGGTTTTTTTCTGCTTCCGATTGTTGCCGGTGTGCTGGCCTTGCGCTGGCACGAGCGGACCCAAATGTGGATTTCCACTCGGAGACCGATTCTGGAGATCGGACGGGGCAAGTTTGCTCTGGGACTGCCCCAATGGGTGGTTCGTACAGCAGTATTTGGTTGAAAGGTGGGGCACGGGAAGACCGGATTGGGCCTCTGGAGTGCTCAGAGAAGCTTATAAGATCCCTCAGCACATAGCCGGGCGCAAAGGGTCCATCGCCCGGTTTCGAGTTTGTCGATAGGGAGGAGGGGGTTTGGGTAAGGAATCATGACAATCTAAAAGGAGAATGGCATGGACCATGTATCCTTTAAGCCAAATCTTCACGGCCCGACCTACCGCTGCTCCGGAATGCACTGCGGGCGCACCCGGTGGTGACTTCCATGCCCTGCAAACGCATAACCTCCCAATCCCCACTCTGAAGCGACTGCTCTCTCTGATACTTGCAGAGTAATCAGAAAAATAATACATAATCCAACCAACGCTATAAACGCATCGTGTAGGTTCAACTCAAGGCCCGTGAGGGGAACACCCCCTGATGCATACATACCACATTTTGTGAGACGGGAGGGCCCCTCCCGCAATCTTTCCACGCACTTCACGTATTTCTCTCGATAGGTAACTGATATAACTCACTGAATATCTGTAGTTTGAGGGCCCTGGCTATGCCCGTGGTTACGGGACTTGGATGTCCGGAGAAGCTCTGTTGCTTTTCACAATCTCAGGGTAGAGCTTACCTAGTGCTCCGGGCCTCCGTGAGATTCCTGACTGCACTGCCAATGAAAGTCGGATTGACTGAGGGAATAAAGTGGAGATCTTGTCCCTAGTCATTAGCTTGGGGAGATATAGTAATAACCCGGGGTTTCGTAGACGGAGTAGAGAGACTAGCTGTGGTATTGAGGGTAGGGGAGGTGTGAATGCTTGCCCAGTGAGGACTGTGGAATCCGTTGATGTTCTCATTATGGATATCATGGATGACGAACGATATGGCGAGTGAATGGTCACCTCCAGGGCTCAGAGCAATGCTCATCATGCCCACCGGCCAGTGTGGATCAAGCCGCTGAGCCATATTTCCTTGCTTGGTTTAGGAGGTATGATAACGGGTATCATAGCGCGTAGGAATCCGGTTATCGCATTGTTGTCCGAACTCTCTTCTAACCTTGGATTTCCAGTGGAAAGCGCGGCCAGCAGGGAGATTCGGTGGGCAGAGAGCGATCATAGTACATTTATATTTCACTGTCTTATCATGCTCCATGACTACTGTTACGGCACGGTGCGGATTATGGTATGGTGTGATTGCACTATTATCATGTCGAAATAATGGCATAAGGCCCTTATAAATGTGGCGCCGTGGGTCAGGAGCTCTGACTCAGGCCCCCGCAGCCTAGTGCATCGTACGCAGCGATATCATCCATACACCATCATCATATCATATCACTCGCAATGATAGTTCCATGGGAACTTCGGTCTCATGATAAACTATAGATTATAAGCTGGGAAAGGTAACCTCGCACACACAACCTAACCCCAAGGAAAATGGTTTATTCCTCACCCGTCACCCCGCGAAAGGAAAGGCTTCCAGAACCATCAAACAAAGAAAACATCATTGAGATTTCAAGACCCTTGCGGTCCACCCTGTGAACCTTCGGGTACAATATAGTACTAATATCCAGCCCGGAAACGAGGTATGAGAAAAGAAAAGGAAAGGAAAGAAAAAGGAAAAAAGGTGAAAAAAAGTATCTGGCTAATATCCCTGGGTATCCTCTGAACTCGACAACGTGGCAACGACACTATTCAATCCTCTTTTTCCCTTCCTCCAAGTGCACAAGTCTGATGCTACTTGCGCCCCTCTCATGCCCGCTTTGCTTACCGACCCATTTGCCAATCAGCGGGTCCTTCTTCGCCCGATTTAACGCATCGTTGTAGCCCTCGATGGCAAAGCCTGGAGGCGAGAGCTTAGGCCAGTTGACGTATAGCAAAGCATATTTCAACATGAATTGTGCGGCCAGGGCAGCAGTTAGGGTCCAAAAGACTACAAAAAATTTAGTGCTGAAACGAACGCCGGATTTGCTAGTGATATCCGCGTTGCCATCTTCAGAAGTTGTAGGAGCTGGACGAGGGGAAGCATTGAGGTCAGGGAGGAATAGCGTGGCGAAGTCAAGGAAGAGTGCTCCCATAAGAATATACGGCACGCTTTGTATTATGATCGGGCGACGATCAACAAAGAGGAGAGACGACGGGGAAGTGGAAGGCGTGTAGTTGCCAAGGAAAAGGTCATAGGCATCTTGTCGGGAACCATCTGCAAAGTTGTTGTAGATGTATCGGGTGATGGAATTCATACCATCGGCGAGAGCTCCAGCATTGGTGCGATTTCCCGTTCGGGTAAAGTCGGTTTTGAGAGCTCCGGTGCCTGAATAGGCACGGCTTACTACATCGGCGTTGTCCGCCCATGCTAAAGGGCGTTAGTTTGCTTCTCGCGATTAAGATGAGGAGGTTGGCTGCACTCACCATTCCTAAACATTACCTCGAAATTCTCAAAATCGGCCGTGTTCTCTCCCTTATCTAGAATGCCAATATCCATTAGCTGGCGATTGAGTGTCCACCTGGCAAGCATGCTTTGGACCACGTTGGTCCTATCGAGACAATCCATGCAGTTGGTCCGCATAACGCTACTTTGGTGCTTCATTATTTTAGAGTTCGAGGTTATAGCGTTTCCCTCAACTGAGTGGTAATAGCCTTGGTCGTATAATCCGTCGCCCAGGTTATCCAAGAGTGCCTGAGCCCTATGCCATTTTATCCCTCGACATTCGTGATGAAAGTCAAAGTAGATATAATGCAAACGATCCATCAACTTATTTGCTCTTGCAGGTTCGATGGTATGAAGCCGCTCCGGTGTTAGTGTTAGTTCAGAGCCCTCCTTTGACTCTGTGGGTGAGGATACTAGCTCCTTAACAGCAGTTTCATACGCCGCCTTCACCATTTCCTCCCTTCCGGACTGGTCGACAAGATTGATCAGATAATTATCACCGTACAATTTGATCTGCTCATCGAAGTGCCTTTTTGCGGCGTTCAACGCTAAGTCAACAGACCTCACTTTCAACTCCGGAACTCGGCGAAGATTGATGACCTCCGACCAGTATACAGGGACGCTGCCGCGCGTTTGAACATAGCTGAAAACCTGCACCTGTTGCTCGCTCCCAGGAGAGATGGAGCTTGAATCATAACCAGCCAACCCACCGGTAGAGTCACCGATGACGACGGCCTGCTCCGTCTCGTTGAAATTTGCTACATTGCCCGACTCATCTACTCCACGGGTAAAGTACCGGGTCCCTGCCCTATGGCGAGACTTTCTTGTGATAAGAACGAAGGTCAGGGGCGTAGACTTGATGACCGTAGTTGTGATATTAAGGTATCCGAAGAAGACGGGGAGAATGTAGGGATCTACAGCTTGGTAAGAGTTACGCAAACCGATAAGGTCGGATTGCAGATGTTTGTTCCAGAAGAATCGGTCGTCAGCCTAGGGATTGCATGTCAGCTCAAGACGGGTATGTCGCGGATATCCACGTGGAGCACGGATCAATTGTGGATCATGTGCAAGGACATACCCTTTGCCAAAGTGGAAGTGAGGGATCTGCGTTCGACTGCCGCTGAAGGCTATTGGTCAAGTCGAAGGAGTAAGAAAAGTACATCGGACCGGTGCGAAGATGAGCTGTGAGCAACTCGAGATAAGTATCCTCATCGGGATCCTAAGATCGAGTTGTCACGTTGGTCAGCCGGGAACGCCTACCGGGTCTGCAATGATAGGTTTGAAAGCTGGAGAGCTATTAGTAATGGGGTACGGGGAGGGGGGCTCATACGTGTAAAACTCTCTCCTGCAATGGTAGGAACTCGGTCGACTCAATTCTGTAGACGGCCTGGCCACGTATGCGTCCCACTTGAACAGCTTTGGTAATGATAACGATGTATTTATCTGACAACACATCAAAATCCAATGAGCTTAACTCAACCGCAGGGCATTGTGAAAAGGAAGCTCCATCTACAAAAGGAAAAACATCCTACCAAGGCGTAAATGGACGATTCCCAAAATGCCAGCAATACTAGTGACCCTCTTCCCATCCATGGTATTCGGGGAATGGGTCATTTGCATAGCACCCGAAGGCCTAGCGACAACTAGGGTTGGTGCATTGGGGGAAGATGGAGAGCGAAATGTGTAATGGGAAGCAGAGGCTATGATGTTGATATCACGGAACGGACAATTTGTTACCGACATGGCGAATGACGAAATAGTTTGACTAGGGGGGGGGGTTTTTTTTTTAAAAAAAAAAAAA
>PYWC01000033.1:619243-695875 GCA_003182015.1 Tuber magnatum
GTTTAAAAGTGAGAGAAGGGAGGAGGGGTAGGGGAAGGGGAGGGAAAGGGATTGCTGGAGTGTGAGGTATGATAGAGGTATGATATGTATTGGGGGAGGGGGAGCGGGGGAGGAGGAGGAGGAGGAGGAGAAGGAGGAGGAGGAGGGCGGGCAAGGCTCTGGTGAAGGAACAGCGAAGCCAAACACTTGGACCAGTGGCAGTCCCAGGACACTTTTCAACCAATCGTTTGTCTTGTTTGGTCTGCCGAACGCATAACAGGGATTTTTGGCCTGCCGACGTTGGCTGGCAGCTAACGCTCCATTTACCGCTAGCCCTTAATCGGATGTCCAGTTATTGCATAAGGATCTAATCAGATTCTCAAGCCAGTGTTAGCCTTGGCAGCTCGCCTCAAAATTATGATAGAAACCATGATACCGGTACATACCGGTATGATACTGTATCGGCGCATAGATGGAATGGCTCTGTGGCTTGGAGGCTCTGACTGAGCTTTTGACTGACATTCGCTCGGTCCTTATGCCTTGCTCCGTGTGGCACCCAGAACTCTAACCTTTTACGATCATCTCGTCCTACACCACCCAAGTCTTCTTCTATCCGAAAAAGACGGCAAACATTCGCAAGGAGGAGCTGCGGCTATTACAACCTCCATCATGGCCGATGATATCCCCCCGGGCTTAAACGACAAATACACTCACCATGTTGCCATTCAGATCTCTCGTCAGCAAAACTCTCAAACCGTTAATGACTACCTTGCGCGGAACATTGTTAAGATAGCTCGCGATCAGCCCGGTCCTAAAACCTTTATTTTGGCTTGTAAGGGGCTCGGTCGCTATCCTGACGATTTCTTGACTGAAATATTCGAGGAGGTCAAAACAAGGGATAGGTATGATCAAGTTCATGGAAAATCCGGCCTTGGCGAATCCGCAACGTTCAGTGCACCGGAGAGAGCTACGGACACGGGTAACAATTTGCCGGGAGGTTTGCTACTTGCACGGAAGGGGGACAGGGGTGGGGATAATGGAGGGAAGGGTGGGAAGAAGGGATCTCGATTGGGGTTGGATAGGCTTGCGAAAAGAATCAAGCTGGATTTAGCTGCGGATGGAGAACCCGAGGGCGATCCAAAAGAGAAGGGTGGAGATGAGAAGATTGAATTCAAGAAACCCGCTCTACCCATTGGGGGACGACATATCCGAGAACGGCGGATAGAGACACCGTCTCATGGCCCAGGCCTTTCACAAGAGGCTCGGGAAAGACTGAATGCTCATCGTGCAAGGCGTGGTGGTGAGGGTGGGAGAGACGACAGGGACTGTGATAGGAGAGGGTATTCGCGAGATTCCTATCCGAAAGATCCAAGAGATTACCGCGATAACTCTAGGTATACACCTCAGAATCTCCGCAGGCAGGACCCGACGCCTCTACGAAACGTGGATGTACGGAACACGGAACGGTATGCAAACGCCCGTCCTTCGACATCACGCTCATCGAGGTTTGGAAGTGCCACTCCTCGTATGCCCAATACTTTTGACCGTGACCCCGAGGATGTGCCTGTTATAAACGAGGAAGACGACTCAGCTCTTGACCGAGATTGGTATGCGTCTGATGAACTGGGACATGCTTTTGGAGACGAATATCACAATCCATTTGGATCGGCCGATAATTCTTGGGCAGACCAGCAGCGTGAGCAGGTCCTTCTTGAGAAAAAGCAGGGAAAGCGCATGTCTACCCGGGCACAACAGAAGATGAAAGATGTTGATGCATGGGAGACTAATCGAATGCTCACATCTGGAGTCGCCCAGAGAGCCAATTATAATGACGATGACCTTGACGATGAGGAGGAAGTTCGAGTTCACCTACTCGTCCATGATTTAAAGCCACCCTTCTTAGATGGACGTAAGGTATTCACAAAGCAACTTGATCCTGTGCCTGCGATTAGAGACCCCCAAAGCGATATGGCTATATTCAGCAAGAAGGGAAGCTTGTTGGTCAAGGAGAGGAGGCAACGAAGGGAAAGAGAAAAACAAGCGCAAGAAGCCACGAATATTGCTGGCACGGCGTTAGGGAACGTGCTGGGGATAAAGGAGGATGACGATGGGGATAGTGCGGCGCCCACTGGTGGTGGGAAGGAGGAAACTGGCGGGCCGAAGTTTGCCGAGCACATAAACAAGCAAAGGCCAAGTGAAGGGAATAGCGAGTTCACAAAAAGCAGGACGTTGAGAGAGCAGAGAGAATTTTTGCCTGCCTTTGCTGTCCGGGAGGATGTCTTGCGGGTCATCCGGGATAACCAGGTAGTGGTTGTCGTCGGAGAGACTGGTTCGGGGAAGACAACTCAATTGACTCAATTCCTATATGAGGATGGATATGGAAGGATCGGGATGATAGGATGCACACAGCCCCGAAGAGTAGCGGCGATGAGCGTAGCCAAACGCGTGAGTGAGGAGATGGAAGTGAGATTAGGCGGTTTGGTTGGATATGCTATTCGTTTTGAAGATTGTACCAGCGATGAAACGATTATCAAGTGTGGGTTTAGGAGCCATATGCCGATATTGTCAGTCTGCTAACGTGGAGATATAGATATGACGGATGGTGTCCTCCTCCGTGAGAGCTTAGTCGACCCAAATCTGGACAAGTACTCATGCATCATTATGGACGAAGCGCACGAGCGTGCACTAAACACCGACGTGCTCATGGGGTTGATCAAGAAAATCCTTGCGCGTCGTAGGGATTTGAAACTGATTGTTACCTCTGCCACCATGAACGCTGAACGGTTCTCTCGGTTTTATGGTGGTGCGCCAGAGTATATCATCCCCGGGCGCACATTTCCCGTGGATGTGCTCTGGTCAAAGTCCCCTTGCGAAGATTATGTCGATGCTGCCGTCAAGCAGGTGTTGCAAATTCATATCGGTCAAGGAACAGGCGATATCCTTGTGTTTATGACTGGGCAGGAGGATATCGAGATTACTTGTGAAGTGATCGCTGAGAGACTCAAACAGCTGAACAACCCTCCGAAGTTGAATATCCTTCCTATTTATTCACAGATGCCGGCAGATTTACAGGCCAAAATATTCGAGCGTGGAGAGGGCGGAGCGAGAAAAGTAATCGTAGCTACAAATATCGCCGAGACCAGCTTGACGGTTGAGGGTATTATGTACGTTGTTGATGCCGGATATTCCAAGCTAAAGGTATACAATCCACGGATGGGTATGGATGCACTGCAGATTACTCCGATATCCCAGGCCAATGCTTCACAGCGATCCGGGAGAGCTGGCCGTACCGGGCCGGGAAAGGCCTATCGATTGTATACCGAACAGGCCTTCCGAAACGAGATGTACCTCCAGACGATTCCCGAGATACAACGTACAAACCTCAGCAACACAGTCCTTATGCTGAAGAGCTTGGGGGTTAAGGACTTGCTAGAGTTCGATTTCATGGATCCCCCACCCCAAGATACAATGACAACAAGTTTATTCGACCTTTGGGCGTTAGGGGCCCTGAATAATGTTGGCGAGCTTACCTCTCTCGGAAAGACGATGGCGAGCTTCCCAATGGACCCCTCCTTATCAAAGCTTATCATTATGTCTGCAGAGTACAACTGCGGCGAGGAAATGTTGACTATTGTCTCCATGCTCTCTGTGCCAAGCGTGTTCTACCGCCCGAAGGAGCGCCAGGAGGAATCTGATCAAGCGAGAGAAAAGTTCTTTGTCGCAGAGTCCGATCATTTGACGCTGTTGCACGTATACACTCAATGGAAATCAAACGGTTACTCTGATCGATGGTGTATTCAGCACTTCTTGCAGCCAAAAGCGTTGAGAAGGGCAAAAGAAATCCGAAACCAATTAATGGACATCATGAAGTTTCAAAAGATGGAGTTGAAGAGTTGTGGGACCGATTGGGATATCATCAGGAAGTGCATTTGCTCCGGATATTATCATCAAGCAGCCAAGGTTAAGGGTATCGGAGAGTACACGAATCTGAGAACTAGTGTCACTGTGCAGTTGCATCCGACGAGCAGTTTATATGGATTGGGCTATCTGCCGGATTATGTTGGTGAGTAACCGAAATCCACCAGCTTTAAAATAAATGTAACGGCTGAAGTCCTATAGTTTACCACGAGCTCATCCTTACAAGCAAGGAGTACATGTCGACCGTGACTGCGGTAGATCCGCACTGGCTTGCCGAGCTTGGTGGTGTTTTTTACAGCGTCAAGGAGAAGGGCTATTCTGCCCGGGAGAGGAGAACAACGGAAAACGAAATTAATAAAAGAATGGAGATTGAGGCGAAGATGGCAGAAGATAAGGCCAGAGCAGAGGAGGCTGCAGCAAATGCCCGTGCCGCGGCATCAGTCAAGAGGCCAATGACTACCGTGGCACAAAAGAGAACGGGCACACAGACCGGAGTTGTTAAACGGCCGAGCACGCCAGCAATGAGGAAGAGAGGATTTTAGTTAATGGGTGTAGGATTCTCCAGGGGAGGGTTATATGCCAGAGGTTAAAGAACGGGGGCTTGTAATTCATTCTATTTAGAGCTTGCTTTGTATCTATGATACGTTTTCTCATGTTCGGGTTCTATGGGGTGTTGCTAGAGGTTGAAGACGGATACCCGAAACTTAGGAACGAAGGCGCGGATTTGCTAGGCCCCAATATTGTATGATAATTTGGTGAATTATTATGGCCACTTTGGCAATGGGACAATACCCAACGAATTTTGGTACTGGATTCTGGGGGATTGGAGCGGCACTTTGTACAGTACTAAATTTATGATATCTAGACTATGATCCGGGCCTATAACTCTAAAGTATTCTTTAATTCTTCGGTACAGTACCTTACAGTACGGTACGGTACTGGTGTCGAGGGTGTTCCCGCAGCAGGGATTCTCGCCAAGCGTTGAGGCTCCCCGGTTCTCTCTGGCCACTTTTGCCCGAGTAGCATTGCCGTAGCCTACTGGTATCATAGGTGAAGGTCAGCAACCTGTCTGTTGCCTTCCTTCTCTCCTCCCTCCCCTTATTCCACTTCATCCTATGCTTCGAACAAAAAGGACATACAACACCTCTCCTGCTCCATCATGTCTCCCAAAAACCCAGACCCTAGGGTCTTACGCTTTTCATCTACCTCCTTAATCTTCTTTACCATTCTCTCGTTCCGACTCTTGAACGCTCTTACTATTAGGACCTTCTTCCAGCCAGATGAATTCTTCCAGTCACTGGAGCCGGCATGGAAAATGGTATTCGACGAGGGATGGCTTACTTGGGTATATTGTATTCCCCTTTGCCTCTAGGGCGGAGGTTCTAATTGGTGAATTAGGAATGGAAGAACCGATTGAGGTCAATCGCTCACCCAGCACTCTTCGCCGCGATCTACAAGTCCGCAGACTTTATCAGTAACCTTGTTGGATTACAAACTTCAGCCAGGGCCGAAGTTCTAGCCGTTGCGCCTAAGGTCCTTCAGGCAGTTTTTGCTGCTTTGGGCGATTACTTTACTGCGAAGCTCGCCGGGAAGCTATTCGGAGGCGCTGCTGGATGGACTAGTGTGCGTGTATTGTGCCCTATCCGAGATTTCGGCAATAAAGAAGCTTATGTAAGCCGTGGGTAGGAATTCAGTTATGGTTCAGTATTGGCAGTGCATTCCATTTCTTTTGCTCCACCAGGACGTTCTCGAATAGTCTCGAGACGAGTATAACTACTATCGCGTTGTACTATTGGCCCTGGCCGCAACTCGTTACAAAGAAACGGGATGCAAAGAGCGTTGTTGTCGAGGGGCAAATAGACCGAAAGTAGGCATCGCATGAGAGCTGGCCCAGAATTTGCAGCTGATAACCTATAGGGAACTTCAACTTTCGCTATTGTTTGCAGCATTTGCGTGCATCCTTAGGCCGACTAATGTCCTAATCTGGTCGAGTCTGGGATTGTTCCTGATCTATCATAGCAGCTCTCGGGATAGAGTGCGTATTGTCACTGAAGTTATAAGAGTAGGGTAAGTTAAGTTGAATTAGCCCTTGGTCGTTATAAAGCTCGCCAAGGCTTGGCTCTAACAAATGTCCAGAATCACCGCACTAGTGTTAAATGCCGTTGCCGACCACCAGTACTATGGTGTTTGGGCCTTCCCGCCAGTGAAGTTTTTTGAGTTTAATCTAGTTCAAAGCCTATCGGTATTTTATGGGAGCAACCCGTGGCATTACTACTTGTCCCAGGGGCTGCCGCTACTTTTGACTTCATTCCTACCAGTTACTACGTACGCTCTTTATTCATTCCTTAATCGCTCCCCAATGGAGCATGGAACGGCAGCCGGATTTCAACTAGCTTCCACCGTTGTTTTGGTGACGTCCCTGTATTCTTTGATCTCTCACAAGGAGTTCCGCTTCATCTATCCACTGCTCCCGATTCTGCACGTACTTTCTGCTGCCAAATTTGAACATCTTAGTTGGAGAACCTCTACAAAGAAGTGGGTTTTGATAGGGATGATTCTGCTGAATATACCTGTTGCGTGGTATTCAACTCAAGTGCATCAGCGCGGTGTTGTTGACGTTGTGGAATGGTTAAGAAAAACCGGCAATGTCGATAACCCGGAAAAGTGGAACAGTGTGGGTTTTTTGATGCCTTGCCATTCTACAGGGTGGAGAAGCTCAGTGATGGGTGACGGCGAGATGTGGGCGCTCGGATGTGAGCCACCAATAGGGTATACGTTTTTTATTTTATTTGCTTGAGTTAGCCACTAACCTTGAAATAGCTTGTCATCAGAGGAAAGAGTATCTTACCTTGATGAGGCGGATCGTTTCTACGCCTCACCCGTAGAGTTTCTAGAAACCCAATTCCCAACTCCCCCCTCAACGGGACGGAATCCAATGAAGCGCATGTTAGAAGAAAAGACCCACCAGTGGCCAGATCGGCTGGTTTTATTTGGGGCGCTAGAAGATACTATTAAGAGCTATCTAGGACCAGAGACTGAGTACAGGGAGTGTAAACGGTTCTTTAATAGCCATGCTCATGATGACCCTCGGAGGAAGGGAGACGTGATAGTTTACTGCCTGAGAAAGGACGCAGTTGGGGGGGCCGGATCTTTTATGTAATCGCTTTTGGGTGCCTGTTTGTATCTTTTCATCCAGTCCGAGATTTCGTTTAGTCTTTAAAAGTGTGGTTGCTTTGGATAGCTGTGGTAATGGAATGGTGGGACGCGGACGGAACATATGTGGGTTGCGGATTATGAGACGCTGAGGGCACCATGGAGAGATACCATAACTTGTCAGGATAAAAGTAAGGTATCATAAGCAGTGGTTTTAGTTAGCCCTATCTACGTTGGTGAGGTTGAATCAAAAAAGAAATGCCTTGAATTCCGGTAAATGCCAGGACTCGTTCATGGGCATCACTCGCCTCTCGTTCGGCGCTTATTTGGAGTCATAAACAAAGTTGTCTGTGTATTTCCGAGATCCTGCATGAAATCTTCGAAGATAACCCATCGTATCGTTACTACGAGCATATCATGGGGGAAAAAAAAGAAGAAAAGTAAACTAAACTTGGCCCAATTCCTAAACTGGGCATCATACCGCAACGACGAAATGATTAAAAGTGTATGAATGATCTCGGCACGAGCTAGCTCACCCAACAAGTACTCTGTGGGGAAAACAGAGAGAGAAAGGAGCAAAGGAATCTACAACGAACTTAATACTGGAGCGAAGAGATAAAAGAGGAAGAAGAAAAAATCATCTAATATCATACTTCAAAGCACCCTCCGAACCCTGCCAATCGACGGACCCCCTCCCCCCCTCCCCCCAACCTGCTCTCCACCACTACATCGACCACGACCACCACCCACATTCCCTCCAATACGCATATCCCCCCACACCCACTCCCCCTCCCCCTNATGGGGGGAGGCAAGCCCTCCCCCGCCCTGCCTCCCGCCCTGCCTCCCGCCCTACCCTTACCCCTACTCCGACTCCGACTCCGACTCCTACCCCCGCCCTCCGCCTCAGCTCCCACCTTCCCCCCCCTGGGCAGGTAATACCATCGCCGCCTCAACCCCCGCGGCCCACGATACAAATCGCCCAGCAGCCAGCCTATAAAGAGCACCTGCACGCCCAGCGAGCTCGCGCACACTATCAGGAGAGGGGTTTTCTGCAGGGGAGAGGGTAATAGGGTTAACGGGATTGTGGCGGTTGATAGGGATATTTGGAGTACGAAGAGGAGCTTTGTGGGCGTTGAGAGAATGTGGAGGAGTTTTCGGAGCATATTTTTCTTTTCTTCTTACACTTGGTTGGTGTTGTGTTGAGTGTGTGGGTTCTTGTATGATATACTGTTTGGGGGCTTGGGTGGGCGGGGTGCGGTGATTTCAAGGAGGGTATTTATATTTGAGTAGGGGGTGGATGGGTACGGAAGTTGAAATTGATTGCTCGCGGTAGCGGTGTTCTAGGTGTCGGTTCTTGAAAGAATGTTGGGGAAGAATCAAGTTGTTCGAGTGATGTTTTGTGATACACTGATGGTTCATCAATGTGGATAGTATCATACAGTAGAAGCTTGACGTTGCGGTCGAGATAGTTTAGAGAGTATGTAGAGATTGGGGGAGGCTGCCATTATCATTGCACATGGCTAGTTTATTAGCTGTACTCCAAGCCATGGCTCGTTTTCTTCCCTTCCATCGGGTCAATTCTACGGTCCTTCTTTTTGACCGGTTCCTCCCTGCTCTCAAGTGGGAGAGTGGCTAGATTTACATGGTTCTCTTGGGAATCTTTGGCTTTAAGCAGCTCTAGGCTATTGATTAGACTAACCCCACGACCGCCACCGCTACCAGAGGCTGACGAAGCGATAGCATCCTCCCATTTTAGCCCCAGATCGCGTTCGTTTAGCGGTTTCGTCTCGGCTCTTCTTGGCTGTGGGATTGGTTCCCCTTCCGATGGCTCCCGAACGATGTGTTCCGCGCTTCTGTCGACAGACCAGGCCACCTTTAATCTATCAAATGCGCGCATCCCTTTCCTCAAAGTCCCTTTTACCCCGTCCATAGCTTCCCACTCGATCTCGAACAGCCCGCTGCCCTCGTCGCCTTCAAAGTATGCGTTGAACCATACGTGAGCGATGCTGGTGACCATGCTCCAGCCGTACGCTGCGGTGTTCCTCCTTTCGAAGTCGATGTTGATATCGTTCGTCGGGAGGATAACCGGATGCTTCGGTTTGAGTATCGCGTTTTTGGAAGAGTTGGTCTCGTTGGAGCTCAGTGTGATTTGTTCTTTTCGTGTGAAGGTGTGGTAGGTTTTGATCTCCTTGCCTTCGTCGACGAAGCCTTGGATAGCTACGCGCACGCCTTCACGGAGACCGTGCACATGCACTTCTTCAATCCGGATCGTCCGTTCCAGGTATTTTTTGTTCAATTCTCGTGCCCAACGTTCAATGTAACGTGTCCAGCGTCGCTGTGACGGGATACTCACCCCCTCACCGAAGCCAGGGCGCATTCGTACGGTTGTATAGTGTTTTAGAGCGTCTTCTGCGGACCAACCTTCTTCTCCGATGAGATACGCACATGACATAGTACCGCTACGACCCTTGCCGGCTATCCACCCATCAATTTCGTACCCTTTATTGTAGACAAACCGAGCACAAACCTTTGCAATGAATAACGGCAACAGCATTCTCCCTCCCTTCTCCTTTCAAATGATTCCTCATACTCGCCAAAACGGCAGGCACGAGGGCAAACGGGGGCGGGTGATGATCCGGAAACGGGGCGTGAAAAATCCTTCCGAATACATCCTCATCTTTATAGCCCGTTCCTTCGGCCCTAAACTCCCAGATCCGCCAGCTGCGGCCGTGCTTGCTGTCTAGGAACTTGACGACTTGATCGAGGGGGTTTCGATAAGCATTTTTGGGGAACTCTGTGGCCGGCACAGACATAGCAATTATGGTGGGTGATCTGCTAACATAGCAGAGGTCTAGGCCAGCTTCGTCGTGTCGAAGACGGGGACCGGCAACGATGGATCGTAGGATAGAAGTCTAGGTTGGGTTTGTTAGTTATGGGGCAAACAGGAAGAATCCTTAATACCATGTAGGGATAACTCAAGTACACGATTGCTGCTGGTAAGAGGATATGGGTGAGGGCGAAAGTGGTAATGTTGGAGTTTGCTGTTTTATGAGAAGATGTGGGATCCGAGGTCATGCCTGATCGGGTGCTATTTCGTTCTAATAGTGTCTGCCACCCTTGCGTAGAATATTGGAGGAGCGGGGTACCGGTAGGTTATTCGGAGCGAATATCACACGAGTAGAAGTGTACATGAAGTTGAGGGACAGTATTGTACCGCAAAGAAGGCAGAGGGATGCAGATGGGGAAGGGTAGGGTAGGGTAGGGTATGGCCGTAGGTGGTTTTGGTATCATCTCAAATACCGGTACGATACGACGGAAAGTGATGGGTATTTTGTGGCGGTGCGTTCTCACACGAAAGCCAGCAACAAAGCGGGTGATGCACCGCCACAGATTCTCATCACTTTCCCTCATAGATGTCAGGGTGGGAAATTGCTTGTCGATGCTGGGGGAACGCTTATAAGAGGCTGACGCCAAAAATGATGAGCAGTAGCAACGAAACAATACTCAGAATTCAGATGCAGAATACTTCCCATGCAATATCTCAACTACAAAGAAAACTAATAAGATGAAAGTAAAGGAAATATTACAGTAAAGATTGAGTTTAAAGAAGATATAATTAAAATTCTGTTTGCAGGCCTCTCCACTATTTGACCTGTCTGAGCCAATTAGGCATACTATCAATATAACTATTCCAGTCTTCAGTTCCAGATTCTCTCACTCCACCTCTATAGTCTCATGCATTTCCAGAACAGTTCTCAGAAAGCTATTATTTGTCTTAATACATTGCTTCATCAAGCACCAGATAATTTCAATAGTATTGAGGTCAGAAGACGCAGCCCTTCAAGGGTGTAGTGGTGTGCCCAGCTTTGTCTTGGCAGTAATCAAGGCATGGTGGGTCCCATATACTGGTATAATGTGTTTGCACCAGAGTGCTAATCATATAGTGATAGGATAGGAGCAGATGGCCACTTGATCAACAAGGGGCAACCACTTCTTACTAAAGAAGGTTTCAAGAGGGCATAATAATACAAATAGTAATGGAGGTGGAAGATTGGTTATATTATGGTAGACTTAAAACTATATGGAGGAAGGTTTTAGTTAGGCTTACCAGTAAGGTAGACTGGTTAGGCTTTTGCACCATGACTTACATTGGGATTATGGGGTCTTGCATTACTCATAGTTGCTAGTTATTGTTATGTTTTGATTGGTTAATAAACTTAAGTAACTTATAGTTGTAAGTTATATGTTGGTATGACTTTCGCACATGACTCAGATAGTGAGTCATTGGTCTGATGCATGTGACCCGATTGGCAGACATGATCATGGCAGGTGACTTGAGGATACAAGTCATAGGGTTAGGGTTGATATAAAGAGCAATCATAAAAGAGGTTGCTAGGACCCTGAAGGATAAGCTCTTCATGCTATCATCATTGTATCTTCTTATTTATAACTTCACCACTTTACTCTTTATCTAAGTGGTAGCATTGCACATACACTCTCCAGAGTTAGTCATGCAATAGAAGTCTCAAGCACTTAGTCATCTGACTAGGAAGAAGAGAAGAAGTGTCCTAGACAAATGAGGCTAAAGGATTACCACATATGTGGAGACTGCTGACTGGTAGAAAACTTTATATGTAATAGAAGATCAAGGAAGTAATGGTTCAACCAAGTATGTTAGGAAGACTATTATTTGAAGTCTGCTGATTCTATTGTAGAATCTAGTGGTCTTTAAATACCACAATTACTTATAACCTATATGAGCAATTTCTTAAAACCTTGCATATATTAACTGACAACACACAAAACATAACCAGTATCAAATAATACTGTAAAACAAAATATGAAATATTGTATGCATCAATTGATAGTACATGAAACATAACAAGTATTAAATGATACTTTAAAGCTAAAGATAAAACATCCTATGTATCTAACAATAGTATACGAAATATAACAAGTATCAAATAATATGGTAAAACCATAAATCCTTAATCTAATATCGATATCAGTTACACTCCTAAAACAAAATAAAATTTTGTCAAACATAAACAACAACAAGAGATCCTAAATGTTGGTAAACCCACTATTTCCCTGAAAATCTCTATAGCACCAGTTCTCACTATTATTGCTATTATGGAATATTTCCATGTTGTCTTGCAACATCTATTCTATATCTTCCAACCATGTTTCCTAATACTCTGTGCATGGTACTTTATGAACAAAATGTCTGCTTTCCCAATATCTTGGCAAATCCACCCAACCCTATATATTCTAATCCTCACCATCCTCTGTCTTGATGTCAACATGCCCATATTTCCCGTAGTAGTTGATATAAAATATTTTAAAATGAGTAGTTAGTGGACTTATTTCATAGTGTACCAGTAGTCCTATAAGCTAGTAGCATAGTCTCAGGCTGACTTCCTCATAGTTTGATATCATTAAGGTGTTTCAGATAGATGGTAGTTATTATTGTATAGTGGGGTGGATAGATGGAATGTGTTTTCTTTGCTCTTGCTTAGTAGTTCCAGTGGTGGGAAGATGTATTTAAATTCGCTTTCTTCAGTCTATTGGTATATTTTACATTGTTCCGTACTTAGGAAGCAACCACTATTGAATCGGAACACCTCTGGTATAGTTGTTCCCCACATTTGTACTGTCAATGCTGTTGTTATAACTAGGCATCTGTTGCAGATATGTATGAATAATTGATATGTTAATGATCTTCTTGGGATACCATTGCAGTTCACTGAAACTCCTATCAGCTGATGGCGCAGTCTTCAAGATACTTGCTTATAGTTTGATATTGTAAGACTGTTAGATGGTGGGAGATTTTTGGTTACATCTAGTAATCAACCTCTGCTCTGAGAACCTTGTTCTCATCTTCACTGCTCTCAAAGTTGCTTTTAAAATGTGCTACCCAAATTCTATCTTGTAGGTTGTTATTATTGTGAGGTTGTCACCTTTGAATATCTAGTAGTATTGGGGTCTAGGCCACTATTCTATAGTTTATCATAGGAGGCAATTCCTTGTTGGATTTTTTTTGTTCCACCCCTGGTTCACAAATTCCAACGCATTTTTCAATCCCTCTAGTGGTTTTTCAACCGTTTTCAGTTTTGTGGTATTCTGCACATTTTACCAGGAACTGGTCATAGTTGTATAGTTTTATGTAGTTATATATATCCTCTACTTCCTATTCCAGTTTGTTGTTTACTACAGGAAGAGCAGGTTTTGGGTGGCTCCTTCTGGGAAATGTTGTATTATCAGTAGGCACATATCTTTTCGCTATTAAGATAGGGAATATTGTGATTCCGTGTTAGTACACTTTTCTGTTCGTTTCTACCATTCGGTTTTTCGGTATGCCCCTTATACCCAACAATCTTAAATCGTCCTCACCAGTAGGATTATAGTATTTTACTTCCTTGAGATTCGGTTGTGAAAAGGTTTCCATATACCAGCAGTTGGTTTCATACACTACAAGGCATATGATTAGAGTTCGTTACTGGGCCTCCGGGGCCCCGAAAAACAGGGGCCCCCGGCCCCGTTCCCCGCCCCGGGCCGCTCACCGGCCCAGGGCGGGGCGTTTTCGTAGGCTTTCCCCACCCCGTCACCCGCGAGGGGCCCCGCCCCGCCCATGCCCTGAACGGGCCCCCGTCAAATTTGGGTGGCAAGAAACGGGGGCGGGGCGGGGAGGACGTACAAAATACGCCCCCCGGGCCCGTGTAACGGCGGGGCCGCCATGGGTAAAACCCGCCCCGCCCAGCCCCGTAACGAACATTACATATGATGTCTTTGTCGCTTTGCTGCTATTCTTGTGCTTTGGAACCATACCAGTTAAATAGCATTAAATACCATGTTTTCTATTGCTTGGTATTTGTACAGGAGCTTATCAGCTGCTGGCACAGTGGGGTTTACAAATTTAGTTAAGGGGAGTAGCAAATAGTTTTTTCTGAACACTGCTTTGTATGGTGACATGTTTAGGGTTTCTGACCATCCTGTATTTAGGTACTGTGCCATTTCTGAGATTGCATTGAACCTGTTATTTTGTCTTGTGTTAACTAGGTTTCAAAGGGCCATCCTTAATTTCTCAATTTTTTGGTCTATTTGTTTGTTTGTTTCATGATAGCCTATTGCTGTCTTGATGTATTTGATTCCTATTGATTGGCAATTTTGTTTTCCCAAATGGGATTCAAACTGCAGGTCCTCATCACTTACTGTTGATATAGGGTATCTGTGGGGCATGAATATCTGACTGTATAGGGACTTTTATATTCCTAATCGTATTATTTCTTTGTCTATTGTTAGAAGCCATAGGTGTCGTGAGAATCTGTCTATAGCTACCAGGATGGTGTCACATTCCCTAGAGTTGTTAAAGGGTCCTACAAAGCCGATAGTTATTAATTTAACTACTTCTTAAGAAAAGATGACAGGTTGGGTTTTTCCCTCCAGGAACCTGTTCTATTTGCTGTTTGTTTGGTAGATGTGGTAATAGGTGATATATGCCTGGAACTCCTTCCTCATTTCCAGCCAAAATGGATATTCTGTCGCATAGTGTAGGTTTCATGCAGTATTACACTGTCCTTTGTTGTATATCTCTACTATAATATACTCTCTTAAGCTAGTATTTCTGAATGTAGGGCCTTGTGGAATATCTTGGCAGTTCCCTTCACATCTTGGCTTTGCAAATACCATTCCATTTGTAATGGAATATGATGATAAATCCCTTTCTAAAAGTATATGTTCATTTACCTATTTCTATCTTAGTTCACTGCAGTAGGTGGAGACCATGTGCACTTGAAATATTCCTGTCAAGTCATTTACTATTTGTCTAATATCTCTTTCAACTTCTATCTTGCTTCTATAGTTTGTCTTAGTTGGATTGTCCTCTTCTTCCTGAATATCATAAAGCCATACTCCACACTTGTCCATTGTTGGAGGCATAACTGTAATTATTTTTTTATTTGCATAACTGTCCACGAGCCTCGCACAGTTGGTTGGCAGGATGATATATTCAGTTATATCTAAGGGCAGGGCCATCGGGTTGTAGAGCCCAGCTACAGGAGGCAATATAGTATAGCCTGATTGAGGTTAGACGGACTCTTAGAAGTACTTCATAGTCCTTCACCAGTAGTTTGGTACCATTTCCAGTCCCTGATCTCCAGGGACAGAGGGGGACTGTGGTCTGGTATTGTACTTGGAGGTCTCAGTTTCTCGCTTGAAGGTTGTGTATACAGCTAACTCCTTGGTCTGGGGTGGTAATTGTTGAACTTTATATCTGTTTGCAGGTAATACTAATAATCTGCCCTGCAGTATGAGTAGTGTAACTTGCTATGCTGAAGTTTATGTGGTAGAGTACTTTGTAATGTACACATGTTGTTGCAATTCTCTCCTACAATGTTTGGGCACGGGCTTTTAGGTGGTACTAGTACCTTGTCAGAGTAAGTAGCATATGGAAACGAAAGAGAGGTAGGGGGAAAGGAGTACTCACATTCTCTTGCATTTGACTCCTCTTCATATAAGGTATTATCTAAGATATCATCGACTTCCTTCCTATAGTCCTTGACATAGAGGGGCTTTAGGTATAAATTTTTTTTATATACTTGGGAATGAGTATCAGGTAAATAGTTGGCACTTTCAGAAGCATAGAATATATATGTGCTATATTTTCTCAAGGCACCGAGCCATCTAGCTTGATTTCTGTAGTGGTCTTTTACTCTTTGTAGTTGCATCAGAGGCTTGTAGTTGGTAACTACTATAAATTCATTTCCCCTTAGTACGTTGTGATAATAGTTTAGTGCATTGACAGTTGTAAGTGCCTCATTATCTGTACCTCCATGATTTGCTTGTAACTTGGTGCGCTTCTAACTGTATAGGATGGCTGTTTGCGCTGTTTCATTTATGGGTTCTTGTCCTAGTAATACTTCTATTCCTATGTTGCAGGGATTAGTTACTAATCATAATGGTTCCTTTCTTCACTTATTTATCTGTCACATGATATAGTGTATGTTAGTCTGGTTCCTGAAGATATCTAAGACTACTTGGTATATGTATATCCAAATAAACTCCATATTTACTATTAGGTTACTTAATGGTGCTATTAGGATAGCATGGTACCTGATGAATTGAGCCATATAGTTTACTAATCCAAAGAACTGCTGTAACACCTTTTCATTTCTTAGTGTATCCAATTGTACAAGGGAGGATATTTTTTTGTAGGGATGTGTAGATTCCTTCACTATCTACTATATATCCTAGAACTTCCAGCTTCTCCACAAACAATACTGGCTTCTTCTGGCTCCCGTAAAATATCGTATTCCCTAGTCAATTGCATACCTATTTGATATGCTTTTTACCTTTTACTCCTATATCCAAGAATATCCCAATATCATAAATATATACTCATCCAAAATGCCAGAGGAACTTAACAAGCAGATCTTCTATTATTCAAATAAATATTGCCTGCAGGTTCATATCTCCTTGCAGTATTACCCTATTAACAAATCATCCGAGCCGGGTTTTGAATGAGTTGAACCAGCTATCCTCCTGGTCAACCAGTATTTGAAAATAAGTATTGCTTAACGCAATCTTGCTTATGAATCTTACTCTTTTGATACAGTTTAAACTTGTTGTTGGTTCGAGATACTAGGGCTATCCATGACTGTAGGGTTATTTTAGAGGTTCAAGTCTATCTGGGAGTGGATTCTTTCATCAGACTTTGCTTGCACAAAGATGGATTCTGCTACTAGTACTTCTTATCGTACAATAATTCTAGCACGTAATTTTTTATTTGCTTAGCTTATAGGTTTTTTCTTATACACTTCCAGGAGAGAGTCTGTTCATTGGTTTTTCAAGTTGGTTGAGTCTATCAACCTGATGTAGTGATATATCTTACGAATCGGTAGTAAGGGCTCAGGGAACCTATTAGGGAATACATTGCTCTTTTCTTCCAGCAAGTTGCCTCAGATGGCATCCAACACAGCAGCCTAGAGCTGTCTGATTGTTCATTGCTATGGTATGTGTTGTTTGTTATTAGGAAACTTCACTGCTGTGTTTACATATCTGGTATAGGCATTATGCCTTTTAAGAAATGGTATTCTGAAAAGGGCAACATATTTAGCCAGGTTTTCAACCAACATCTCCTGGGCTGTCCCTTCCTTCTTCCAATTCCTACTCTTAGATTGCATTTCTGATAGCTTAAGGCATGTGAACCTTTCATGGCCATATTGAACTTGATTGGTTGAGGGAGAGAGTTTGTCAGTATTCCATTAGTGGCAATAAAGGTGGTACTGATTATATCATATCTAATAGTTCCAGTATTGAATACAACCTTGGCTGGGTGTCCAGTTATTCAGATTGTGATGGAGATGTAATCTCCAGGTGATTGTGGACTGGACAAGAGTTTATTTGAAAGGCATATTATGTTCTGGCAAGCAGGGTTATGACTGATATTTTGTATATTTTCTTTTTCTTTATATGTATTGGAAGCAAGGAGTCATGAACCGGTGGGTAAACAGATCTATTTTTGCACCTACATACAAGTTCTTTTCTCCACCACTGCGAACCACCCAGTAACAACACTTGCTGTCAGGTTGTACCTTCTAATACAGTGCAAGGGATCACTATGGGCAATAGTTCTGTGCGGAAGCTGTCAACTTTGGCTGAGTTGATTTTGTTCCTATCAAACATATTTGCTTCAACCTGGATAGTGTTCACTTCCTTTTTCATGCCTTCACCCTTTCCTTTCTTCCTGTAGCAATCCTTTCCATAGTTCCACTTTTTCTGATATTCAAAACATGTTCCTTCATTTTATCTTTCCTGTTCTTGGTTGTTGTCTTGCTTGTTTTTCTTGTGGACTGGCTTGATTTTCTAACTGAGTTGTCTGGTGGGAAATATCTCTTACTATTTTCTTGTTAGGGTCGATGTATTCAGTATACTACAGTTTTATACAGGTTTATATCTTTCTGTTCAGCTCACTTAAAAATCTTGTCAAAGCTGTCTCTATCTTCCTGTCTAGGTTCTACTTCGTATCATAGTCTGCAGTGCATGGCCTTATCAAGTCTTTGTCTTAATGGATACTAGTTAGATAGCATTCCAGCAGGTATTTGTCTATAGTACATTAATAGACCTGGAGCTACTAATAGTATTTGCTTTGTTTTTCGATTTTGAACTTGTAGGATTTCTTTAAACCTTTTGCCTAGCTCTTTGATATTTCATAGGAACTGAAATCTATTTCCCTGGGACTTTATCAGGGTTAATCCTTGTATTTCATTTCTGCTCTCATAATGTTGCATTGCTTAGTAGTATGCTGCTTACACCTTCCCAGTACAGAAACTTTCAAAGTATACTCCACTTACTTGCAGGATATTATCTATTTCCCGTAGGGTGAGGTATTGGAAGGGGGAGATAATTCAGAGGTCGAATACTTTGCATTTTAGATCCTTGTTTTCAACTGAGAGGGTGGGGTGCCTCTGGAGCACAACTTTCTGACATGCTATGGTCAGATTCTTTACTACTCAAGCTGTCATCTGGTGGTCCTGGAGACGTGGTTTCTTATGCAGTTTTGACGCTATCTTTTAGAGTTCTAAGTAGGGTCTGGCGGTCTCTCGCGAGTAGTGGTGGTAATCCAAGTGCTGTTTCTTGTTCTGCACTTGGAGGCAATGTCCCCGGAGTACTAGATACTACTTTTGCTAATTCCTCCATAGGTTTGTGAAAGGTTTGTGTGGCTAAGTCTCAGGTGAGCTCTCTTGCAGGTTAAAAAATTGTCAAATTATCTTTCAGGCATTTAGGTTTTATTGGTTGTCTTTACTTGGTTAGGTCTTCTTGTAGGACCTATTTTCCACTTGGGGTCATGAACAACTTAATAGTAACTTTCTAGTAGAGCCAAACATGCCTATGTTCTGTTGCTCCCTGCTAGTAGCTTCTACATAGACATTTGTAGGCTAATCTGACTAGCTCTGTCCATATTTCAAATAGCTTGCCAAGGTTAAAAAAATGTAACATGTTCACACTGGGGTGCTAATTACATAGTGGCACAAGAGGAGCAGATGACTACTAGCTCAAGAAGAGGTAACCACTGGTTACTAAAGGAGGCTGTGAGAGGGTGTAATAGGAAATGAAAGAAGCAACCATTGCATCAAGTATATTAGAAATACTATGGGTTGAAGTCTACTGTTTCCATTGAAGAATCCAATGGTCTTCAAATAGAACAATTGCTTATACCCCATATGAGTGATTTCTAAAAATCTGGTATGTATCAACCGATAATATGGGAGATATAACACTATTGAATGGTACAGTAAAACAAAAAATAAGGCATCCCATGTATAAAATAATAGTACAGAAGAATAACAAGGATCAAATGATACTGTAAAACCATAAATCCTAAATCTAGTGTCCACACTAGTTGCAGCTGGTACTCTATCTTCAACATATAGTGTAGCAGGAAATACCGAAAAGTCTAAGAAACTTTAGGAAACAGGGGAGACAATAGGTTCTCTGACCTATTTTAAATAGCCCTTTATCACTGGACTTTTATTTCCACTACTGACCCAGAAAACAAGTTGTAACTTCCAATCCTGACAGATAGTACTCTAAGTATGAACGGAAATCTCTCTATTATGAAAAGTACCTTGTAGACAGTCATTATGAAAGCAGTCAGGGGAAAATGAATGACCAAAGTGGAAACTTATTTTGACATATCGAAGAAACAGTTATCGAAATCTATAAGTTGCTGTCAAAAGTGTAATGACTCAACATACTTGTGTTATGGCAATCTGAACCTGTACATATACATGCAACCAGGCAGTCAACTGGTAGGAACAGGCAGGCAAGCAACAACTTGTCTTAAGGGTAGCTATTGGTCAGAGCCCCACTGTAAAAAAGTAAAACCTCAGCTACTGAGGTACTTGGATACTGAGTACATAGGCATAGACAATATTAATATACTTAGGAACCCAAGGGAGGCAAGTTACCCTACTATACAGGGTAATCGGGGAAAGGATACAAGTGTTTAACTCACATAAAAGAATAGGCAGTATAATAGGATAAAGTTACCCTGACATCCAGGTAGGTTTAATCTACCTGCGGAGTCTCGTTATTCTATCATGGGAGTTGGGTCACCCAGTTAAGGATGCTGGATCAGTCTGCCTTGTACTACAAAGTCTCTTGGGGACTTTGGAAAAATTGACCAGAATGTTTGTTATGCGAAACCATATATAATGGCCAAATCAAGCACTTCCGGAAATGCTATTGCTTGAGCTATACTGCTCAAAGGAGGCTGTAACTTGGAGACATTATTTCTGTTAGACCACTCCACTCTCATCTTGAGTCGGGGATATTATAGATAAATACTTGTATAGTCATATGCAATCTAGTAGCAGAGAACATTGGCCAATCTTGTAACGTGTTTGGGCTAGGCCCTAGTCACGTATCGGTACGATAGGAGCAGATGGCTTCGTGGTCAACACGAAGCGAGCGCTGCTTGCTAAAGGAGGCTTCGAACAGGGTGTAATAGGAGATCAAAGAAGTAACCGTTCAACCAAGTATATTTAAGAATACTATCTGTCGAAGTCTGCTGTTTCCATCGCGGGAATCAGCGGTCTTTAAATACAGCATATCGCTTATCTCCAGTATGAGCGATATTGCAAAACAATGTGTGTATCAACTGATAGCACACGAAACAATACAAGTATCAAACGATACTGTGAAACCAAACATAAAACAATGTGTGTATCAACCGATAGCACACGAAACAATACAAGTATCAAACGATACTGTGAAACCAAACATAAAACAATGTGTGTATCAACCGATAGCACACGAAACAATACAAGTATCAAACGATACTGTGAAACCAAACATAAAACAATGTGTGTATCAACCGATAGCACACGAAACAATACAAGTATCAAACGATACTGTGAAACCAAACATAAAACAATGTGTGTATCAACCGATAGCACACGAAACAATACAAGTATCAAACGATACTGTGAAACCAAACATAAAACAATGTGTGTATCAACCGATAGCACACGAAACAATACAAGTATCAAACGATACTGTGAAACCAAACATAAAACAATGTGTGTATCAACCGATAGCACACGAAACAATACAAGTATCAAACGATACTGTGAAACCAAACATAAAACAATGTGTGTATCAACCGATAGCACACGAAACAATACAAGTATCAAACGATACTGTGAAACCAAACATAAAACAATGTGTGTATCAACCGATAGCACACGAAACAATACAAGTATCAAACGATACTGTGAAACCAAACATAAAACAATGTGTGTATCAACCGATAGCACACGAAACAATACAAGTATCAAACGATACTGTGAAACCAAACATAAAACAATGTGTGTATCAACCGATAGCACACGAAACAATACAAGTATCAAACGATACTGTGAAACCAAACATAAAACAATGTGTGTATCAACCGATAGCACACGAAACAATACAAGTATCAAACGATACTGTGAAACCAAACATAAAACAATGTGTGTATCAACCGATAGCACACGAAACAATACAAGTATCAAACGATACTGTGAAACCAAACATAAAACAATGTGTGTATCAACCGATAGCACACGAAACAATACAAGTATCAAACGATACTGTGAAACCAAACATAAAACAATGTGTGTATCAACCGATAGCACACGAAACAATACAAGTATCAAACGATACTGTGAAACCAAACATAAAACAATGTGTGTATCAACCGATAGCACACGAAACAATACAAGTATCAAACGATACTGTGAAACCAAACATAAAACAATGTGTGTATCAACCGATAGCACACGAAACAATACAAGTATCAAACGATACTGTGAAACCAAACATAAAACAATGTGTGTATCAACCGATAGCACACGAAACAATACAAGTATCAAACGATACTGTGAAACCAAACATAAAACAATGTGTGTATCAACCGATAGCACACGAAACAATACAAGTATCAAACGATACTGTGAAACCAAACATAAAACAATGTGTGTATCAACCGATAGCACACGAAACAATACAAGTATCAAACGATACTGTGAAACCAAACATAAAACAATGTGTGTATCAACCGATAGCACACGAAACAATACAAGTATCAAACGATACTGTGAAACCAAACATAAAACAATGTGTGTATCAACCGATAGCACACGAAACAATACAAGTATCAAACGATACTGTGAAACCAAACATAAAACAATGTGTGTATCAACCGATAGCACACGAAACAATACAAGTATCAAACGATACTGTGAAACCAAACATAAAACAATGTGTGTATCAACCGATAGCACACGAAACAATACAAGTATCAAACGATACTGTGAAACCAAACATAAAACAATGTGTGTATCAACCGATAGCACACGAAACAATACAAGTATCAAACGATACTGTGAAACCAAACATAAAACAATGTGTGTATCAACCGATAGCACACGAAACAATACAAGTATCAAACGATACTGTGAAACCAAACATAAAACAATGTGTGTATCAACCGATAGCACACGAAACAATACAAGTATCAAACGATACTGTGAAACCAAACATAAAACAATGTGTGTATCAACCGATAGCACACGAAACAATACAAGTATCAAACGATACTGTGAAACCAAACATAAAACAATGTGTGTATCAACCGATAGCACACGAAACAATACAAGTATCAAACGATACTGTGAAACCAAACATAAAACAATGTGTGTATCAACCGATAGCACACGAAACAATACAAGTATCAAACGATACTGTGAAACCAAACATAAAACAATGTGTGTATCAACCGATAGCACACGAAACAATACAAGTATCAAACGATACTGTGAAACCAAACATAAAACAATGTGTGTATCAACCGATAGCACACGAAACAATACAAGTATCAAACGATACTGTGAAACCAAACATAAAACAATGTGTGTATCAACCGATAGCACACGAAACAATACAAGTATCAAACGATACTGTGAAACCAAACATAAAACAATGTGTGTATCAACCGATAGCACACGAAACAATACAAGTATCAAACGATACTGTGAAACCAAACATAAAACAATGTGTGTATCAACCGATAGCACACGAAACAATACAAGTATCAAACGATACTGTGAAACCAAACATAAAACAATGTGTGTATCAACCGATAGCACACGAAACAATACAAGTATCAAACGATACTGTGAAACCAAACATAAAACAATGTGTGTATCAACCGATAGCACACGAAACAATACAAGTATCAAACGATACTGTGAAACCAAACATAAAACAATGTGTGTATCAACCGATAGCACACGAAACAATACAAGTATCAAACGATACTGTGAAACCAAACATAAAACAATGTGTGTATCAACCGATAGCACACGAAACAATACAAGTATCAAACGATACTGTGAAACCAAACATAAAACAATGTGTGTATCAACCGATAGCACACGAAACAATACAAGTATCAAACGATACTGTGAAACCAAACATAAAACAATGTGTGTATCAACCGATAGCACACGAAACAATACAAGTATCAAACGATACTGTGAAACCAAACATAAAACAATGTGTGTATCAACCGATAGCACACGAAACAATACAAGTATCAAACGATACTGTGAAACCAAACATAAAACAATGTGTGTATCAACCGATAGCACACGAAACAATACAAGTATCAAACGATACTGTGAAACCAAACATAAAACAATGTGTGTATCAACCGATAGCACACGAAACAATACAAGTATCAAACGATACTGTGAAACCAAACATAAAACAATGTGTGTATCAACCGATAGCACACGAAACAATACAAGTATCAAACGATACTGTGAAACCAAACATAAAACAATGTGTGTATCAACCGATAGCACACGAAACAATACAAGTATCAAACGATACTGTGAAACCAAACATAAAACAATGTGTGTATCAACCGATAGCACACGAAACAATACAAGTATCAAACGATACTGTGAAACCAAACATAAAACAATGTGTGTATCAACCGATAGCACACGAAACAATACAAGTATCAAACGATACTGTGAAACCAAACATAAAACAATGTGTGTATCAACCGATAGCACACGAAACAATACAAGTATCAAACGATACTGTGAAACCAAACATAAAACAATGTGTGTATCAACCGATAGCACACGAAACAATACAAGTATCAAACGATACTGTGAAACCAAACATAAAACAATGTGTGTATCAACCGATAGCACACGAAACAATACAAGTATCAAACGATACTGTGAAACCAAACATAAAACAATGTGTGTATCAACCGATAGCACACGAAACAATACAAGTATCAAACGATACTGTGAAACCAAACATAAAACAATGTGTGTATCAACCGATAGCACACGAAACAATACAAGTATCAAACGATACTGTGAAACCAAACATAAAACAATGTGTGTATCAACCGATAGCACACGAAACAATACAAGTATCAAACGATACTGTGAAACCAAACATAAAACAATGTGTGTATCAACCGATAGCACACGAAACAATACAAGTATCAAACGATACTGTGAAACCAAACATAAAACAATGTGTGTATCAACCGATAGCACACGAAACAATACAAGTATCAAACGATACTGTGAAACCAAACATAAAACAATGTGTGTATCAACCGATAGCACACGAAACAATACAAGTATCAAACGATACTGTGAAACCAAACATAAAACAATGTGTGTATCAACCGATAGCACACGAAACAATACAAGTATCAAACGATACTGTGAAACCAAACATAAAACAATGTGTGTATCAACCGATAGCACACGAAACAATACAAGTATCAAACGATACTGTGAAACCAAACATAAAACAATGTGTGTATCAACCGATAGCACAAGAAACAATACAAGTATCAAACGATACTGTGAAACCAAACATAAAACCCTAGTAACCCGTACCGGTTACAAATCTGCTCATAGCACAGTATATGTTCTGCTTGTCTGCCCAACGATATACCGTTCAGGGGATATGCGGAGGCATAGGTGGGAGTAAGAACCAGACTCCCTAAGTTGTTAAGAGTAAAATGGACTAAGGGTGATGGAGATAGTAGAGGATACCGATCAGAGTCCCTAAGGTAGTCCTGGGTAGTACCAGAAACAACTGGGAGGGTGTTATACCTATTATGTCTAAACATGCCCCTATGCTCAAGTCTCTGTAAGGAAAGTTTGAGGACACTAAAAGTAGGATTCTTAACATAACTGAGGTAGTTCAGGGTATGGTGGTCATGGGTAGCGCCCATTGGACTATCTTACCAGATACTCAACCTTATGAGTCTTCATAGGTCCTTGGCTGGATAGAAGCATACAGAATTTACGGATACAAAGAGCCAAGGGGGACGTATATAGATGAAATCCATATGTGAAGGTGCTCATATAATAGTAGGTTCCACCTAGTGTCTTGACTGTCAGCCACCAGGAAGACACCCATGCAAAGATGTTTTCACTTAGACAGCTCTAGGTGAGACATGCTGCGGAAAATAAACTATATAAGGAGGTTGCTAATCAGGGTGTGTCGACACATGCATATCTGCAGGAATGTAGAAGAAATGCTGAACAACCCTTAGTAGATAAGGGTGTGGTCGAAGGGTTGTCGTAAACTGATAGAGGGGGGTTCTGGTGTAAAATCTGACTACTAAAAGCTTAGCGAGAACTCTTCTACTTCACTATGACTAATGTACTCTCAAGACCTTAATTGTGTGAAGTGTTTGGCTTAATGATATTAAGTTGTACACTTTGCTTTGCTCTTACATTTGTGTCTGAACCCTTGGCCATAAGCCTAAAGTTGATCAGTGTAGTCACAACCTTTGCATCCATTTCCCTTAGAGTGCTCCTATTACATTATGTTGTCCAGTGACCTCCTTGCTTAACTGCTCTCCTGATTGGTTGTTTTTCAACCTTTGGTGCAAATCTTTTGTGCAGAATGGTAACTTGTCTGAAACAAGTAGCCTTATGTGGAGGGTGCAAGGACTAGTACAAAACTTTGATCCGATGATGTAACGGGGGCACCCGTAGGAAGATGGATTCCAAGGTTGTCACTGCACTGAACAACTGCAAACTTGTTGTCAAAGTTCACACCAATGTAAGAGTAAAGCAAAGGGTAAAACTTAATATCGTTGAGCCTCATGCTTCACTCAATTAAGGTCTCAAGAGGATTGATTGTTGGAGTAGGAGTGTTCTCGCATAGACATTCAGGTAGTTTTATCTCATGCCGGAAACTCCGCCATCGGTTTACTCCCACCACTTGAGCACACCCTTCTGCGCTAAGGGTGGTCCGACACGTCTCCAGGCACACCCTTTGGGCATCCATCTGTCGACACGCTCTAGTCAGCGTTCACCTTATGCATTTATCGCGTCTGCAGTGCATTTCCATTTTGCCCGCCGGAGTGAAAACCTCTGTGTATCGATGTTATGCCAGCCGCTGACCGTCAAGAGGCCGCATGAACTAGACCATCTATGACATCTTTCCCATTTGCATTGATCTCTACTTGGCCCCGGAAGCTACCGCGAGGGTTTTCTCTATCTACTATTTACGGTTCCCGGTCTTCCAGTGTGTTCCCCTAGGGACGGTGATCGGGAAGAGGTCCAATGGGCACTACCCATGACCACTACCTCGGACCCACCTTACCTGTAGTAGGAATCGTGCTTATAGTGTCTCTGCACGTCCCTTTCAGAGCCTATAACATTGGGGACACTTTCAGGCTTGGTAGGTGTAAAACTCTCCCAGCCGCCCCAGCACTACCCGCGACTACCTTCGGGACCCCTATGGTTAACCCCCATTAACTCCGCCAGTTTTAGTCTGCTTTACTCTGAACAACTTGGAGGAGGTACTACACCTTTCGCCCTATGCCCCCTTATATACCCTGCGAACAGCCCGCGGTCGACCGGAGAGCAGTGACGTATACGGTGTTGCACACAGGTCTCCCAACCTTCCACTTTGCTAGACTGCACACAACTACGCAACCGTTTGCCCATGACATCCGGGCCTTAAGGCGGGGCCGGAGGGGTATGACAGGAATAATGTCTCCAATTTACAGCTTCTTCGGGGCTGCCTAGCTCGCCCAATAGCATCTCCCAGAACCCCACCTTCCAGTATTCCGTGTGGCTTCGTGTGACAAACATTCCGGTCATTTTTCCAGAACTCCGCGAGAAACTTCGTATGGAAAGGTAGGGTAACCCAGGATTTTGGGCAGGGTAACTGAAACCCCATGGCAGGGTAACCTGATCCAAAGGGTAGGGTAACCTTGTCCGGCGGACAAGATAACTTTTCCGTGTTACCCAGTCTATCCCCTTCAGTGATAGACATATCTGACCTGTCTCCAGTTACCCGGCCTAGGGGAGCAACTGCCCTTGCAGAAGTCCCTAAGTACGCTGACACCTCTCCCGGGTGTACCCAGGTACCTCAGTACCTGGGCAGCTAATTCTGTTCACTCTCGAAGCCCGGGCCTTCGGGTCTCCGTAGGTCAAGTACTCACTTGCCTGCCGGTCCCTACCAGTTTGCCTCCAGGCTACCTGCATGGGCGTAGGTTCCGACTGCCATAGCTTATGTGTGCTGGGTCGTTACACATGTGACCCCAACCTGGACTCTGACGTAAGTGTGGGGCTCCATTCTTACCCAGTGGGCATGACTATCTTACAATGCCTAGTTCTCATAGATGTTGCTGGCTTTGGATTGTAAGGGCATCGACAATTAATCAACATGGCTCCTATTACGATACCTGAGTGATGTGTTAATCTTATGCCTACAGACTCACATGGCACTGCTCTCTTCTTATATGATTCTAACCTTGGACTCAATATGGTTCCACCACACATAGATGGAGTACTATGGAGTGAATCCTTCTGCAAACCTATTGAACTATACATCACCAGAGAAGTTATGCATCCTGTTGTAGACCCTTGAAAGCACGTGAGATGTTGTAATGACCAGGAGCAGACGGTCCTCAAATGCCTAATAATGAGAGCAGTAGTTCAATAGGTGAAGGTACGGCAACAGGCACAATCCGAGATAGTGCAGGATCAGAAGCTACAAAGAGAACAGATGAGTGCCCTGGAGAGGACATTCACAGGAGAGCATAATGTTGATAGTGTAAGCGATATGCTGATAATAGAGGCTGTAGCCCCTCCTTATCTTCTCCACATGAACCCTGACTATTTTAGAAACAAACAAGCTCTACAAGCACAACTTGAGGAGTGGCACATACACCCAAGCCCCTTTGCCATACGAACTGTATAAAGCCTACTGAAAGAAGACTGTTCTTATCCTTTCAGGTTCAATAGAGCATCTACAGGCTCCCTCTCAGTTCCTTCCTCAATTGCATATAGCCAGTTGGATAGTCCTACTATTAGTGTTACGTATCATGGGCAGGCAAAGGAACAGGTGTTGAAGCTGTTAGGCGGTAGCAGACTCTAAAGACATGCGAGTCGAGATTAAGGCCCGATACGTGACGGAGCGATTCTCCAGGAAGGCTCACTTAAGATGTCAAGATAGAACGAAAGGTAGAAGTGTATCATAGAACAAATATCTTGATAAGATCTCTTCTCCGTCGCTGATGATCTGTGTAAAGCGTGGGAGGCACCTTAATGTTTGTATTCTGCCTATGGGTGTTCGCGGCCTATCTACTCCTCCCACTTTTACACTGCGCGAACTTCGTAGACCCTGAAAACCTTTACCCCGCTTGACTCTGATTTCCCAGAACAGGGGAGAGGGTGTCCCACTACTGTCTTCCTGGCGTTCGTGTTAGTAGTAGTCCCTCGAACCCTTTCAGCATGGCAAGCGGTTACCGGTCCTATCTCTGCATACGAACTGATGAGCTCTGACGACCAACTTATAAATGCATGCGGATCCCTTGTCCATCTGTGTCAACCTGCAGGTAGCATGTTTCTCTCTTATCACGTCAATGGCGGTTAGCCCTAGTCGTGTTCTAAGTTGACCTTTCACATGGCTGGGCATCATCTGACTCTACCTTATCATGCCTTTGGGCGTGCGCGAACAATCGTCTCTTAGGCGTCGTTCCCTCATCAGGATTTTCCTCTATATTGCTCCACCAATCGACTTGAACTTCAGTCTTACCACCCCGCATGGCAGCCGGGGACTCCTATGGGAGCAGCTGACCTCCCCCAGGTTGGCATCCATGTGTTGACGCAGCTGAGGGATCTTTGCATACAATTATCTTCACAACCAAGCGACCAATTTTGTTCATTTAACTTTGTCAGGATAGCGGAGAGTCCTCTCTTGAAGACGCCATGGAACCCACTCAGTCAGCAACCTTCGGTGGTGGTGTAAATGAGGCTATTGTGCCGACATCGTATTGGTAGAAATCAACTTGTTATCCCAATTCTTTGACGGACCCTGAGATCGGACACGTGACCTTTTAACAATGATCACGTAACATGCCCATTTTGCTATGCCAGTTCGTCTTATGTGTCACCGAAGCGCAAGAGGATCATGGGACCTTATATACCTTATCCAATACCCTGGCCTACACCCACTCTTCTGAATTCTGCACAACCTCCTATAAGTCAGAGGCCCCCAACCCTGGTTGTTTACTCAAGATGAATACCTCTCACAGTCCCAATATCTGGTACTGTCCTAGTCCTGACTCCTGCTATAGTACCTACCACTATGGCTATACCCAGGCTCCAGACAGCACTATGGGGTGGACTTACACCCCCTTTGAGGTCAGATTGCCCCTTGTGTGGCAACATGGTGAAGTAGCAGGCCAAAGACTTAGAGGATTTATATGATGAAACCTCTTCTTGCGGTACTTTGAGTCTAATCTAACAAGCACATTCCCATGGTGTTCTAAGGGTACTGGTAGTTACAACTGCACCTACCGTACATAGTGTACCTCCCAGTCTTGGTATAATATCGCGCAGTGATTCTGACAGTCAAGCAAGTTACTGTGACTCTGAGTATAAGAGCCCAGAAAGAGAAATAGGGTAGACATTTTACCATATGTAAAAATGTAAAAGAGGGTTCAGAAAAGTAGTAGTATAATGTATTTTACCCAATAATGGGTCACCACCCAGTAATGGGTCACCATATAAAATTTCGGCACTGAGATAAAAAGTGAAATTCCACAACCACCATTTAAGCTACACTTATGAAAGTTATGACAGCTATAGAATAAGAGCATACAATGATTATCAGAAAAGAACAGAACCTTTTAAAAAGAAATGGATATGGAATCCAGCAGAGTGATATTTTATAAGAAAATTCTAGTTCTCAGTTCAGGCTGAGGGTCCTGCTTCCCCACTCATGGAATAATTGATTGAACGCCTGGTAGATCTGTAGGGACGGCTGGTGCTAGCACTCGAAGTTACGGATTTCGATTTCGGTACCTATTGATTGTGAGCAAAGGTTTTGAAAATCTCACACATATTGGACAAAATATACATACAGCTGGTTCTTACTCTCCAGCACTTGATTCATCCTCTGTACTCTCTGAATCGATTGGGGTATCAGATTTCCCTGCAGGTATCTTGATCTTCTTCCTTGATACCCCTTGTCTCTTACCCTTGGCTCTCTTAAGTCTTCCTGCTTCAAGCCTAGCTTGCTTGTTGAGATCATCTCTTTCCCGCTTTTTGTACAATTCACCAAGAATCTTTGTATGAAGAAGAAGCCCCCCTTTGATTTGACGGCGGTCTGGCTTACTTGGCTTGATAGACTCAAGTTGTTTGATTGTTGCTTTATCGAGAATAGACTGTGTTTGGGCTTTATTAGCAACTTCAATTACTTGGTTAAGTAAGACAGTGGCCTCTCCAGCATCTTCAAGTTCAGCAGCCTTTTTTCTAATCTCATCAACCTCTCGAGCTCTGCCATCTCTTACTCCTAGGGGGCGAAGTCCTGAACATCTAGCTGAGAGAGGAATAGCTGGAGTGGCATTCAGTTGCAGATTGGGATTCTGTAACACACGTTGACGATTGAAGGAGATCATTTCACTTGAACGCCATGCTGACGCCACATTGTGAGCTGTCATAGCCTTCTGTCTAGCTCGTTGCAGCATCCAACAGAAGTCCCCTTTCCGCATCTTCCAAAATGGCCCATGGTTGCGTTGGAAGTCCTCAAGCTCTTGCTTGTAATAGTTTCCAAAGGGGGAAAACAAACCAATATCTAAAGGCTGCAGGATGTGAGAGGTATGAGCTGGAAAACAGAGAAGGTAGATGTTGTTGGCAATAGCATGCTCAATGAATGCAATGTTATTAACATGGGAGCTGTAACCATCGAGCATAAGGATCCGGTGATCAATTATGCCAATGGCCGGACGTGAGCGTGGTTCAAATACTTGCTCTAACCAGTCTAAGGCAATTTTTGATGAGGTGTATTCAGCCTTAGAGTAGGTGAAGAAGGCGTCATTGTCGATCTCGTAGTTGATATTTGAATGGTGGCCCATCAGGTGTGCTGTGGAAGAGTGAATAACAAGAGGGGCCAATATCCTTCCATCTCCTGCAACTGCTTCAATCACTGTAACCCAGTCTCTCTTCCCATCCTGCATGATCTTGAGATTTCATCTCCCTGTATGGCAAAGAACAGTTCCACCAGCTCCCAGTCCGATCGCAAATCCTTTCTCATCTGTGTTCCAAATATTCTCAGGAAGAACATGATAGCGGCTCTTCAATTGATAGAATCTTTCCAAATGTGTTTGGAGAATCGAAACATCAGTAGCAAGAGCTCTTTGCTTGTCGATACTCTTTCCAACCTTGGCTTGAATACCTGGATGTCTCTGGATGAAGCGATCAACCCACCCTTTTCCAATTTCAGCAACTCTCCCTTTAGCTTTCAAGATTTAATACACCATTTGTAATACATGTCTTCGGCGAAGAGGAATGCCACGATCATCGTAATCTTGAATTCTGTGAATAATAACCTTCTCCTCAAGGTGGCTGAGCAACTGCTGGCTCTCGTGTGGGTTCTTTCGCGGTGTGGTGGTGCCTTTAAGTCGGTTCTGAAGTGTGGTATTCGAAACTCCGAATGTTTGAGCTAAGTAGCGTATCGAGAGATCAGGATCTTTGGTTTTGGCACAAATGGCGGCCTCCAGGTGATTCTCCATATCAGGCTTCTTAACAGGCATTGGTGCTGGGTTGTTTTTTGATGAAATTTGATGTCAAAAGGATGATAGTTGTATGTTACAATTAAGTGTACTAGATGTATAAAAAATGCCATATCTTTAAAACTCTTGCTCAGCCTCAATTCTCACCCTAACCTTCTATAACCTTTAGGGTTTATAGCTAATAACCCATACTACAAGGGTGGAAAATACTAGTCTTTTTGCACAAGTGGTTCTATTGCTGTCTTACAATTTCATACATATTCATGATATCCCACTTGCACCATTTACTGCTCTGAAAATTAAATTAAATTTCTAAAAACCGGCAGGATTATCCTAACATCTATAAACAATTATGCTTTTGAATTTGAATACGATCCAATTAGTATTAATCTCTGGACTCACAAACTTGTTAAATATGAGTGGAGTGAACAAGTGACCCATTACTGGGGGGTGACCCATTACTGGGTAAAATACGTTAGCGGCCAGGTAGGAAAAGAGATATTGAGCCAATTTGTGGGTACAGTATGTTATGGATGGATGTGGGACTACCAGAAAGGCCTGAAGGTTTTACAAGACTTTATGGGATTCTCTAGATAAGGCAAGCTCCCGCAATCCAGACCCTTTCAGGAGCTGCTGAGCCACCTGCCCAGCTACAACCTCCTATATTCTGAGCAGAAAATCCTCACCCGGGGGATAACCTGAGAGAACAAGAGGAAGAGTTTAACGTGTATGATTGACTAGGTAATACTCAAGATGGGAATACCAGGGGTAGTGGGGGTGGAAATCAGGCACCTGGAGGTAGTATGACAGGGACTGGAGATAATACAAGAGACGCCAATAATGATGGCAGTAATAGTACTGATGGTGGCAATTCCTTACCTGACTAAATCTCTTTTCAGAGAGTTCGCTATGAGGAATAGAACAACAAACAGAAGCTAAGCTTTGACTGCAAAGCTAGCAGGCTAGTGAGTGCTGTATAGGGTACTAGCTTGGGCTTTTGACCTCTACTAAAACATTAGGAAAAGGTGCTGGAATAGCTGAAGGGCATACACCCACTAAAGGATAAGGCTATAGAAGTGGAAAGCTTTTTTAGCTTGATAGAGGTCAAGTTCAGATACTTTGCAGATTGCAAGTAAACTAATATAGATTAGTCAACCTTGGTAATTCCTCTTCAGGAGGACTCTGCTCATGCTTTGTACTTGAGATTCTATGAGTACCTTAACAAGCAAGCAACTAAGTGTATGAGTATTGCTGTAAATGACAGGAACACTTGGTCAACATGGAAGTGGTTGTGAGAAGAACTAGAGTAAAGCTTGGGTAGTGACCCAGGTGAATATGACTGATCTGAGCTCTAATGACCAGACTTGTTTATACAAATACAACATATTGAGAAATACTGGGACAAGATAATTGACTACTTGTATAATATGTTTGAACTATACTTCAATTCATATGATATTACGATAGGGGCAGATAGCCACTTGGTCAAAAAGAGGTGAGCACTACTCACTAAATATAGCTTTGGGAGAGTGTGATAGGCAATCAAAGAAGTAACCATGCAACCAAGTATATTAGAAATCCTATTAGTCATAGTCTGCTGTTTCTATCTGGGAAATCAGTGGTCTTTAAGTACAACTTATTGCCTATAGCCAGTATGGGCAATTTCATGTAACTCTGTATATACCAGGTGATAGTATAGGATAAAAAATACAAGTATCAAACGAGGCAGGGAAACTAAATACAAAACATTTGTATATCAACTGATCACACACGAAACAGTACTAGTATCAAATAATACGGTGAAATAAAACAAGACTGAGTATGTGTACCAGTTATAACACTGCTATGCAGAAGCCAAGTTATACATATCAGGTCCAAGTGCCAGACTAAGTATAGTCTAGGATAACCCAAGATGTTTCGAATAGTGGGAGACTCAAGGAGCTCCATACAAGTGACCTGAATGAGTACCTAGACATGATCTAGAATATTGCACACAGGTTGAAAGACAATACCCAATTCAGTAACCATGTCACCCACTGGAGTAATTGGTCTCAACCCACGGGGCAGTAGGACAACAGGTCGTCAACCTTGGGAAAAGTTAAGAAAGGAAAAACGGTTCAGGTAGAGGGAACTGGAGGTCTACCAAACCTACTGATTCTGGTCTGGACAAACTGGCGAGGTAGATAACTTGTCAATGTACAGTGGTGGAGAAGGAAACCTGGTTGACCTAGACCAAACCTCAGAGAAACCGTAACCAATATATCAAATATGGATGGGACAGGGCGTTTCTCCAGTCAGTGTGCTGTGACCTCCCTAGTAGTTAGTTTGTCCAAGCAGACTCATACGCTGAGAGAGTCAGCCCCATTAAATACGATCTGTGGAATGGACACATGCCAAAAACATATTGTGAATCTATGCACTGCGTCAATATAGTGTAACGGGGCACCACTAGGAAGATGGATCCCCAGGTTGCGACCGCACCGAACAACTTCAAACTTATCGCCAAAAGTTGACAGCAATGTAAGAGTAAAGTAAAGGGTAAAACTTAATATCGTTAAGCCTGATGTGTCACTTAATTAAGGTCTCGAGAGGATTGATTGTGGGAGTATGGGAGTTCTCGCATAGACTTTCGGTTAGTTTTATCTTATGCCAGAAACTCCCCCATCAGTTTACTCCAACCGTTCGAGTAGACCATTCTCCGCTAAGGGCGGTCCGACATGTGTCCAAGCAGACCCTTCGGGCATGCATCTGTCGACACAATCTAGTCGTGGTTTACCTTATGCGGTTATCGTTTCCGAGGTCGATTTCCATTTTCCCCCCCAGAGTGAAAACTTCTGTGCATCGGTGTCATGCCAGTGGCTGACAGTCAAGGCACCTCATGAACTAGACTATCTATGACACCCTTCCCATATGCATTGATCTCTACTTGACTCCGGAACCTACCATGAGCGGTTTATCCATTTACTATTTATGGGTCCCGGGCATCCGGTGTCTTCTGCAGGACACGGTAGTCCCGGAGTGATCCAATGGGTGTTACCGATAACCACTCCGTTGCATCTACCTTACATGTGGTAGGAATCATGCTTTTAGTGTCTCTGCACTTGCCTTTCAGGGCCTATAGCATTGGGGACACTTGCGTGCTTGGTAGGTGTAAAACTCTCCCAGTCGCCCCCACAGAACCTGGGACTACCTTTGGGACCCCCACGGTTAACACCCATTAACTCCGTCCATTTTGGTCCCTTTTACTCCGAACAACTTGGAGGAGCCACTCCACCTTCCACCCTATGCCCCCTTGTATATCCGGCGAACAGCCTATGGTCGACCAGATGGCAGCAACGTATAAGCTATTGCAAGCATGTCTGCAAAGATCTTTCTGTACTAGACTGCGCACAACTACACAACCATTTGCCCATGACGTCCGGGCCTCAAGGCGGGGCCGGAGGGGTACCATGGGAATAATGTCTCCAATTTACAGCTTCCTCGAAGCTAGGCAGCTCGCCCAATAGCATCCCCTGGAACCCTAGATTCCAGTATCATGCATGGCTTTGCATGGCAAATATTCCAGTCAATTTTCCCAAACTCCCCAAGAGACTTCGTATTGAAAGGTAGGGTAACTGAGGACTTTGGGCAGTGCAACTCAAGCCCCAAGGGAGGGCAACCTGATCCCGTGGGCAGGGTAACCTTGTTTAGCGGACAAGATAACTTTTCCCCATTACCCTCTCTATCCTGTCCCTGGCAATAGACATTTCTGACCTGTCTCCAGTCCCAGCCTAGCTGAGCAACTGCCTTTTCAGAAGTCCATATGAATGCTGACACCACTCCCGAGTGTATCCAGGTACCCAAGTCCCCGAACAGCCAATTCCATTCATACTTGGAACCCGGGCCATCGGGTCCGTGCAGGTCAAGTACTTACTTGCCTGCCGGTTCCGACCAGTTCGCCTGCTCGCTACCTGTATGGGTATAGGTTCTGTCTGCCATAGCCCATGTATGCTGGGTCGTTACATCCCCCTCCTGTTCTCCACGGTCTGTCCGGGACCATTAGCGTCGTCTCTTATTTCCACGACTCAATTCCCCCAAGACCCTATGGTCTTTGGCCTTGGATGGATACCTTTGGTGGAAATCAAGAGTGGCCTTTAAGCCTGTCTCTTCTAGCATCTCTTACAGCTCCCATGAATTCTCCTCAGCCCTGTAGCCTTCCCATGAAACCAGGTACTAGATGACACGCGACCGAAACTTCAATTTCGCTTATCCCTACTATCGGCTGTCCACAAGAGCTTCGATAACGTATCCGGGCTCCTTGTCTACACGTTCCGGGGTAGGGACTCCCTTGACCCTACCCGCTGCCGGACCCTTATGATAGGGTTTGAATAACCTGACATTGAAAACTATGTGGATGCTCCATCTGGTGGGTAGTTGGAGTTCGTATGCTCGGTTACCCACTCGAGGTTTGACCACAAAAGAGCCAAACACGTGGTGGTCCAGCTTCGCAATTGGACGCTTTGTGTGGATGTTCTTTCGGTTTAACAGCACGCGGTCCGCTTTCTTCGCCCGCCTAGCAGTCGCATCCCCCAAGGCAACATAGTCCGGTGATGGCAACCTTTTCTGGTCATGCCATTTCCGTTGCCTTTCCCGTGCCCGTTCAATCGTTTCTCAAATCTCTTCCCAGGTTCCTTCCCATTCCTTGGCCAAGATATCCCTGCTAGGGTGTATTCCTTGAGTATCAGACACATGACCCGACCAGCTTGTCCTTGGGTCAAAGCCACAGTTGATCTCAAATGGTGACCACCTGATGGATTCTGATGTCGAGGTGTTGTCATCATACTCCACAAGGGGTAACAGCGAAACCCAATCATCTGGTTGGTAGGAACATCAACTACGCAAGTACTGCTCCAGTGTCTGATTAACCCTCTCAGTTTGCCCATAAGTCTCAGGGTGGAATGCAGTGGAAATGTTTAATTTCACTTGCAACAAGTGCATTAGACTCATCCAGAACTTGGATGTGAATCGGCTATCTCGATCAGAGATGATTGACTCGGGGAGTCCATGTAGGCGCCAAACTTCCTTTGGGAATATCAAGGCAAGCTGCTGCATAGGTACCTCCGTAGTCACAGGTATGAAATGGGCCATCTTCGAGAATCTGTCCACTATGACCCAGATCTTGGTATACCCTTCGGGCTCTGGCAGCGCTACAATGAAGTCAATTGAAATCGCTATCCACGGCCACATAGGAACATCGACAGGTTCCAGCAGCGCGAACCGCTTATGCCTGATGGACATATTTCTTTGGCATGCATCACATGTTCCCACACAGTCAGTGATGTGCTCGTCCATCTTTGGCTAACAGAAGTTAGCCCCAACCCTGCCAACTGTTTTGCAAGTCCCGACGTGCCCTGCGATTCGGGAGTCAGGCTCAGCCTCCTTGATTGTCGGCTTCAGATTCTGGCCCTTAGGAACATACCACCTGTTCTTGTACAGGAGTAAGCTCTCTTCTGTCGTGAAATGTCTGTCAACCTCTTTGTCACTGGCAGCTGTTGCCATCAGGATCCTCCAGTATTCCTGGTCTTTGGTTACCGCTACCTGTAGTTGATCCAAAAAGTACGACTGGAGCCAAAATCCTTGGCAAACCTACAACAATTGTGGTCGCAAGATGTCCCATTCCTGGCTCCCAACCCACTGTCCGCGGCGAAAAAATCACTGTGGTGGAAGATCACTCCTCGCTTCAGGGCGGTAGTCCCTACGCCGCTACAAAGCATCTGCCTTCTCAATCAAGCATCCTTCTCAGTAAACCACCTTGAAGTTAAACGGTTGCAGGAACTCAGCCCCGCGCTGCTGCCTACGGTTAAGGACCTTGGTACTATTAAAGTACTCCAAAGTCTTATGATCCCTATAGATCACCAATTGGTCCGTTACTGAGCGTAGCAGATGATCCAATTCCTTGAATGCCACCACAATGGCAGTTATTTCCTTATCATGGACATCATAATTAATCTTCACTCGTTGAAGCTTCCTACCATGGTAGGCCACTGGATGCCATCTCTCATCTTCACAGAACTGTGAGAGGATGGCTCCTAATACGAAGTCACTAGCGTCGGGTTCCAGCCAGGTTGGCCGTTCAGGGTCAAAATGTGCTAGGATAGGTTTGGACATAAACGCCTCCTTCAGATGGTTGAAGGCCTGCTCACACGCAGGTGTCCATTCCCATCGGACATCTTTCTCTGACAAGTCTGTCAGAGGTTTCGCTATCTTACTGAAACCTTCTATGAACTGACAATAGAAGTTGGCAAAGCTCATAAAGTTTTGAGCGTCAACGACGCTTGTCCGAGGTACCCAATCCCTGATTGTCTGTACCTTCTCCGACACTATAGAGATCCCCATATCGGATATCTTGCATCTGCGGAATTCAGCCTCCCGATGGTGGAAACTGGACTTCTTCATGTTTACACATAGTCTAGATTTCTGCAATTTCTCAATCACACGTCTCATCATGACAACACGCTCTTCCATGGTTTCGGAGCAGATCAGGATGTCATCCATGTATGCAATAACTCCTTCATCCATGAGATCCGTGAAGACCTCATTTATCATGCTTTGGAAATTTGCTGGGGTATTACACAACTCAAACAGCATGACCGTGTATTTATATAGTCCATATCTATACCGGAAGCCCGCCCTCCCTTCCTCACTATCTGCCATTCTCAGAAGGTAGTAGCCGTTCTTCATGTCCAACTTGGTGAACACATTGGCTATTGCTAACCTATCTCGCGGTTCATTCATCAACGGTAGAGGATACTTGCTTATCACTATGATTTTGTTAAGCCCGTGCTAATCTATTACTAGCCTTAATATACCATCTGGTTTTGGCACGAAGAGGATAGGGGCTGCTGCCGAGGAACTGGACCGCCGTAGCTTCCCCGCTCGCAGCATGTCACTGAGATATTCCTGGAGTGCCTCAAGCTCCTTTTCAGATAACGGATAGATAGGCCTAAACGGAGGTTGAGTTCCAGGTTGGAACTCTATCGTAAGGTCATACTTCGTGTGCTGCGGTAGTGCCTGAATCCCTTGTTGACTGAAGATATCCTCATAGTCTCTGTACTTGGGGCGTAGCTTAGCTCTGATGTCGGCACCTTCCTCATTGGAGAATTGCACAATTCCCAATAGGTACACATTACTGGGGTCTTTGGCTAGTAACTCTTCATCAGTCATGAACACTAACCACCCCTGCTCTGCCAGGCAGTTAGCCTTGCAGAAATCTGAGCGGCAGGTTAGTGATCCTGTCTTGCAATCTATGTTGGGGTTATGGTCTCTCAACCAAGACATAGGTAGGTACCCATCCATCTTACTGTCGGGTATACGCATGACTTCGAAGCGTATCTAATAGTGGTGGTGACCTATCCTCATCTCTAGTGACTTGGTATAGTGTAGACCTGACTCAGGAATGTGATTACCGCTGGCGTTGCTTATCGGCACGGGTACCTTTCGTCGTACACAAAGTACCTGAGTCTGCTTAAGCCATTGACTACTAAGCACCGGCCCAGTAGCTCCACTATCGAGTCGCAGGAGCGCCTCCGTGCTTAGCTGTCTAGCTCCTATCTTGCAGTCTAACTTGACCCGCAGGTGGATGGACTTGGTATGACGAGGCAAGTTCTCACACTTCTGCCTGTTCGCTTGTCTTAGGGACTTAGTCATCCTGCCTTAGTGTATCCTTTTAGTCCCTTACCTTTCGACACAAGAGCGGCCACAACGGGTCAGTAAACGTTAAGGGATTGGGATTCATCTTTTATCAATAACTAGGGTGTTTACTATTACGCCAGCATGATTTTGGGTACTAAACCCTCCTCAGGTAAACTTGAAAGCAGCACTATTTATTTGATCAAGTCCCGCCTGAACCAATTTGGCTTGTACTAAACGTAACAATCTTTTCCCGAGGTGGGCAGAGGTCCGCTGTCGCACCGGCTCCAAGCGAAGCAGCCTTGCTTCCCCAATGTCGACTGTCTCCTCGAGCAGCACCTCACCCAACCTCTACCGAAATAATGTCCTATGACTTGCCCATCCAGCCAAGGAAATCCTGAAAGAAATATGTATAACTAGAACAAAGGAAATAACCAGAAACCCAATAAAGGAGAGATCGCCCGGCACAAGGTGCATGGCCCGCAACATCTACCTGCCCACACCACCTGGGTGTAGTCAGTATCAGGGTCGTTTATGCGGTAGAAGGGTACTTACCCATCTCCAAAGCCACTTGCATCGCCCATGTCCATCTATCCCTTAGGGGTTTATGGCTGCAGGTTAATAAGGTTACACCTTAAACAGAATGGGTTCTTACCTATTCCGAGCCTTCAGTATCAACCTCCATGATATCAGGCGATGCCTTGCGCACTTCAAGTATCTTTGATGAGGAAGCCAGAGGGGGTGCTTCAATGCGCTTTAGTTGCTTGTCCCTTCCTGTGGGCTCGCTTACCGGGCCTGACCATTTCAACCCAAGAGCCTGTTTGGATGAACTAACGACGGGTGCCGTCGCGGTACACGTTCTCTAAAAGTGACCTGTTTGACCACACTTGGTGTACTGGTTGTGCTTCCTCCGGCGTTTGGTCAAAGTGGACGGGATTTCCTTATGCGTTCTTGTATACTCAGAAGTTGCCAGCTTTGCCTGTTTCACGGCATTGAAATTAGTAGGTTTGTCAGACCTCTGGTTAGGTCTGCCGTAACGTTTTTCTTTCTTCTCTAACCTGCCTGATGTCGAGTATCTAAGCTCCTTCTTATGAGCCGGTTGAGACCGGAGGCCGGGTCGATGACCTGGTTACCGAACCTGTTGTTGTCCAGCCGCGTGTGCCCGACCTTCCGGAGAAATCAAGGTCCTCGTTCAGGTCGCTCGGATGGGGCTCCTTAAGTGCCCATGCATTCCGAATCTCTTGCGTGATGCCTGATCGAACCTTGTCTCGTACCTATACTGGTTCTGTATAGCTAAGCTTGTACATATAATCAATTATTATATCCAGGTACTGATCGATGTAATTGGGCTTCATTACCAGGTCTCGCCACTCGAGAAGGGATCGATCTTGCGCGGCCTGGTTTTCGCCGAAACTTCGTTCCAGGTGTTGTCGGAACCATTTCCATGTCCGTAAGGGGTTGCTGTCTTTGACAAGGACACCAGTGCCATCCACGGCTTCCTTGTTAATGTGCCCATGTAACCCCAGTTACCATGCCCAGGTGGAGTCTGCAAGAAGGGGGATCACCAAGTTCATCTTATCCAAGTCGGTTAACTTGGAATCCGTAAAGCATTCAAATTTGACCTCTACCAAGGTCCAGAAGCTCGCGAGTTCAGTAACTTTGCCCTTGAATACAGGGATACCACTCAGTTTCCCCGGCTTCTTCTGCCCGTGTCTTGGTGTTAGTTTAGCAGCTGAACCAGTACCCCTCAGGGCTCTCACCAGTCTCTTAGCCCGGCGATTCCGCTGTCATTTCTTCTCGTTGCTCCAGTCATCCTTGCGAGCACGGAGGAAGCAGGTCAAATCAGGGAGAAAATGTCCATCGTCATCATTGTCCGCGCTGTCATGGTCAGAGTCCCCAGGATCTCTGCCTGCTCCCACCCATACCACGTCTGAGTGGCGCATTTCCGTCCCTACTACCGATGGTGTTCCCGGCTTGGGATTCCCGGAGTCTATTGTACCCATCAAACCGTTCCTCCTGGCTGTCCTGGTTCCCATCCACGATCGGGTTAGCCCCTGATTGTCCTGATGCCGGTACTGGAACAGGGCATCGGCCACTCTCCGGAGTTGGGTTGGGCGCCGTCTGTGTTATCCGCAGAAAAGACATCAACATTGGACAACTCAAGGGTTGCATCGCGGGGCGAGCGTGCCTCCATGACCCACTGTACCCACATGTCGGTTGTCCATCTCCTTCTTTCTGCCTCCTTCTATGTCTCACCGGGGTCCGTGGTCCCTTCCTACACCCATAGGAGTGGCAATGGATCCACCCCATCTGGGTCTCTTCCGACTTACAGCCTGACTGACTGAACCTGTCTTGGCTGTCAAAATCGCCACTTGTGATGGTGGGGAGACCGGCAGGAAGACTTGGCTTTGATGGTGCCGTGGGGACGACCAGTGCCCAAAGAACGTAGTGAGCAGGCATCCCAGGTCCGGGGATTGGAGTCCCTCATGGTGGAGCCATGAGTGTTTGCTCCTCCTGGCGTTGTACCTCTTTGAACAATCCAGGTGACGCTGGGCGCAGTGGCCGAAACCCTGGGGTAGCCGATACTGCTGATGGGAATACTCTGGCAGGAAAGGTATCTGGAGTGGACAACGAGACTGGCAGAGGCGTGGGTCTTGAGGCAGCGATGGGAGTTCCCGTAGTTGCAACTGAAGGAGTTGTGTGGGAAATGTTCGGAGCCAGGGTTGGACGAGGAGTAGGGTCAGGTGTATCTGGTGCAGTGATGCCCTTTGGTTTGGACGTCCTTTTCCTTACTCGAGGTCCTTCAGTTGGCCCGACCGTTGCGCTGCCTGACCTACTGCGGGCAATTGAGAGGGGGGACCGACAGGGAGCCTGCAGATGCTCTTGAGAATGAGGAGGTATATCTGTAGCTCTCACCTTTCAGGCTTTCCAACATCCGCCCACCGATAGGGCTCAGGTATGCCCTCCACTGGTCATCTCCGGCTCTCATGGCTAACTCCATGCTGAAGTTCTGGGGCTTGGTATGGACCAGCTGGAGTGGGGGCGCGGCCTCTAAGATCTGTACATCATTCTCAGCATAAATACTATACCCTCCTTGAAAAGCCTTTTCCAAGGCTACCATCCAAGTCTTCAATACCTGCCGATCTCTTATCATCCGCAGGTATGCCTCCTGCTGCATCTTCATCCATTGCACCACTGCTGTAGTGATCTGTGTTTGGAACACCTGCGGGTGCTGGGTGTTCCAGTTCATCAGTTCCCGCTTCGCTTCCTCCAGCGACTTGGTTACTTCGCGGACGATGCAAGGTTCAACAAATCAGTGGGAGAACTCACTAAAGGGAACCCAGTGCGGCGGGGGAGGAAGGATGTTGTGGACAAGGGTTGGGTCTGGGAAAAATGACAGCGACGGGGCGCGAGGGTCTGTAATGAGGAGATCAAGACATTCTAGGGGTACCTGAATAGGAGCGCCCTCTGAGAGTAGCTAGTAGCTGTCTCAGTTCATACTGCGAACATCTGCAATAACCTATGCACGAAACGTGTTGGCAGTGTTCTCGTCAAGGGCAAGGTCTAAATCCAGGTTGGATTCCATTCTGGTTCGAAGTTTGGTAGTAGCTATTGCGCTTGCCACCCCAGGCTACTTGTTCTAGACAAGGTTACCAGTATTCACATGAGGTTAGGGCCGCAGGTCGGAGAGTATTAATCAGGAGAGGAGTTAAGTGAGGAGCCTGCTTAACGATATACTGTAACGGGGGCACCCCTAGGAAGATGGATCCCAAGGTTGTAACAGCACCGAACAACTTCAAACTTGCCGCCAAAATTTCACACCAATATAACAGTAAAGTAAAGGGTAAAACTTAATATCGTTAAGCCTGATACTTGACTCAATTGAGGTCTTGAGAGGATGGATTGTTCCAGCAGGAGAGTTCTTGCATAGACTATCAGGTAGTTTTATCTTATGCCAGAAACCCCCGCATCAGTTTAGGTCAACCATTTGAGCACACCCTTCTCCGCCAAGGGCAGCCAGACATGTCTCGGGGCACACCCTGCAGGCATGCATGTGTCGACATACTCTAGTCTGTGTTCACCTTATGCTGTTATCGTTTCTGCGGGGCATGTCCATTTTGCCCGCTGGAGTGAAAACTTCGGCCCAATGGTGTCATGCCAGTGGCTAACAGTCCAGGTACCTCATGAACTGGACTATCTATGACACCCTTCCCATATGCATTCATCTCTACTTGACTCCTGGAGATACCGTGAGCGGTTTATCTATGTACCGTTTATGGGTCTCAGGCTTCCGGTGTCTTCCACAGGACACGGTAGTCCGGGAGTGATCTAATGGGCGCTACCCATTACCACTACCTTGGATTTACCTTACCTGTGGTAGGAATCATGCTTTTAGTGTCTCTGCACTTCCCTTTCAGAGCCTATAGCGTTGGCGCACTTTTGGGCTTGGTAGGTGTAAGACTCTCCCAGTTGCCCCCACAGAACCTGGGACTACCTTTGGGACCCCCACGGTTAACATCCATTAACTTTGTCAGCTTTGGTCCGTTTTACTCTGAACAACTTGGAGGAGGTACTTCACCTTCCACCCTAGGCCTCCTTATATATCCTGCGACCAGCCTGTGGTCGACCGGACGGCAGCAACGTACATGGTGTTGCAAGCATGTCTGCAAAGATTCCTCTTTGCTATACTGCCCACAACTACACAACCGTTTGCCCATGACTTGCGGGCATCAAGGCCAGGCCGGAGGAGTAGGTTAGGAATAATGTTTCCAATTTACAGCTTCCCCAAAGCTACGTACCTCACCCAATAGAATCCCCCGGAACCTCAGATTTCAGTATCCTGCATGGCTTCACGGGACAAACATTCCAGTCAATTTTCCTGAACTCCCCAATGGACTTTGCATTGAAAGATAGGGTAACTCAGGAGTTTTGGTAGGGTAACCCAAGGTCCCGGGCAGGGCAACCTGATCCCGAGGGTAGGGTAACCTTGTTCAGCCGACAAGATAACTTTTCCCTGTTACCCTGTCTATCCTGTCGCCGGCGATAGACATTTCTGACCTATCTCCAGTTACCCAGCCTCGCTGAGCAACTGCCCCTTCAGAAGTCCCTAAGTACGCTGACACCGCTCCTGGGTGTATGCAGGTACCTAAGTCCCTGACCAGCCGATTCTGTTCATTCTCGGAGCCCAGGCCATCGGGTCTCCATAGGTCAAGTACTTACTTGGCTCCCGGTTCTGACCAGCTCGCCTCCTGGCTACCTGTATGCATATAGGTTCCGTCTGGCATAGCACATGTATGCTGGGTCGTTACGTATTGAGCGTTTTGGAAGTGAGCCAGTTATCTCCTGAGATTACAGAGGTTGATACAGACAGCTCATAATAGGTAACAATGAAGTGCTGGCTTAATGTATAATATGACTGACCTCAAGCATAGGCCCTAGGACATGAATAGATACACACTCCTAAGATTGACAGGTAATGAGGATAAGGACCTCGCTACCAGCAAAGAAAGAGAAGCCAACAAAACCTCCCCACGTTTTGTATAGATTACTCATTTTAGGCAGCATATTGTAGTGGGGGCACCCCTAGTAAGATGGATCCCGAGCTTCCGTCCGCACGGAACAAGTTCAAACTTATCGCCAAAAGTTCACACAGATGGAAGAGTAAAGTAAAAGGTAAAACTTAATATCGTTAAGCCTGACGCTTTACTGGATCAAGGTCTTGCTAGGATTGATCGTTGCATTAGGAGAGTTCTTGCCTAGACTTTCACCTAGTTTTATCTTATACCAGAAACTCTCCCCTCAGTTTACTGCAACCATACGAGAACACCCTCGGCCACCAAGGGTGGTCTGACACACCTCCTGGCACCCCCTTCAGGCATGCATGTATCGACGCACTCTAGGCGGCGTTCCCCTTACGCCGTTAGCGTTGCTGCAGCGCATTTCTATCTTGCCAACCAGGGTGAAAACCTCTTCATATCGGCGTCTTGCCAGTGGCTAACAGTCAAGACAACTGGTGAACTGGAGTATCTATGACATCCTTCCCATATGCATTGATCTCTACATGACCCCGGAAACCACCGTGAGCGGCTTCTCTGTCTAATATTTACGGTTCGCGGACTTCCAGTGTCTCCCGCAGGAAACGGTAGTCCGTGAGTGATCCAATGGACGCTACCCATGACCACTACCGCGGATCTACCTTACCTGTGCTAGGAATCGTGCTTTTAATGTCTCTGCACTTCCCTTTCAGAGCCTACGGGGTTGGGGACAGTTTCGGGCTGGGTAGGTGTAAAACTCTCCCAGTCGTCCCAGCACCACCCAGGACTACCTTTGGGACCCCCACGGTTAATGCCCATTAACTCTGCCATCTTTGGTCCGTTGTACTATGAACAACTTGGAGGAGGTACTCCACCTTCCACCCTATGCCTCCTTATATATCCTGCGAACAGCCTATGGTTGACCGGATGGCAGCGACGTATACGGTGTTGCAAACAGGCCTACAAAGATTCTGCCTTGCTAGACTGTACACAACTACACAACCGTTTGCCCATAACGTCCTCGCCTCACGGCGGGGGCGGAGGGCTATGATAGGAATAATGTGTCCAATTTACAGCCTCTACAGAGCTGCGTAGCTCGCCCAACAGCATCTCCCGCAACCTTGGATTCCAGTACTATGCCTGGCTTTCCGCGCCAAACATTCTTGTCAATTTTCCTGAACTCCTCATGGGACTTTGTATTGTAAGGTAGGGTAACTCAGGACTTTGGGCAGGGTAACCCAAGCCCCATGGCAGGGTAACCTCATCTGCAGGGTAGGGTAACCTTGTCTGGTGCACAAGATAACTTTCCCCTGTTACCCTGTCTTTCCCGTTGCCGGAGATAGACACTTCGGACCTTTCTCCAGTTACCAGGCCTAGCAGAGTAACTGGCCCTATGGAGGTCCCTAAGCACCCTGACACCTCTCCTGGGTGTACTCAGGTACCCAAGTACCTGGCCAGCTAATTCTGTTCATCTCAGAGCCCAGGCCATTGGGTCTTCCTAGGTCAAGTACTTACTTGACTGCCGGTTCCTACCAGTCCGCCTCCGGGCTACCTGTATGGGTGCAGGTTCCAGCTGCCACAGCTCATGTATGCTGGGTCATTACACATATAGTAGTAGTGTTTTTTCTCTATGTTCTGGATTGAGTTATTCCCTTATATCAACTAGTTGTTTCCAGCATTCCTTTTAATGTTTCCATAGCTGGTTGTTAGGTCTTTCTTGAGAAATATTCCTTGTAGGTTGGAACAGGTATCAAGGGTAGGGCCATTGGATATTGGACCTCCACAAACGGACTTGGCCTGGAATGAGTAACTCTGGCTGACCTTACCTAATGCCAGCAGGGGATGGTTGCCTTGCAGGCAAATCCATATTGGACTAGACTTGAATAAATTGATGTTACATGCAAGTTTACGTAAGAAGCATTTATTACCAGAAATCATGCTGGCAGGAGAATGAATCCCCAAGCTACTGGGATAAAGATTATCACTCCCAAAAGTTCCCCGTTAGTGAGCAGTTGTGGCTACTCTTGAGTCCAAAGGCAAGGCATTGAGCAAGAAATTCGTAGAGATGTTGAGGGGCTGGAGACAAGGAAAGAGTTACAAGCATGACAGTCTACCCTACTACATCAAATCTATTTACTTGGGAGTGAGTTTGGACTTAGCTTACCTGGAAGCAGGACAGGTAAGCGTGAAAGCGCTATTATGTTAAGATAGTAGAGCTAGTAGGCCAGTACTGGGCAGCCAGTGGGTCAAGAAAACCAAAGGCGCTTGTCGGTGCAGGGAGGTACACGATCTGACAAGTGATGCAAGTGGCAACAACATTCTGACATCAGGGCAACACTCTGCAATGTGATTGGATATGAGGATAGGCAATCATCAGAATAGGATATGCTTTGAGGTTTTGGACATGTGTGACACAGAGGTGAATAAATACTTACCGATATTTTGGCTAAAGGAACACGGCCTCGGCGTTGATTGGAAAATAGAGACACTATCCTGGCACTCAGATTTCTATTAGACTAGTTCGCTCCCAGAGCAAAGGTGGCTAGTCTTCATAACTGAATAAGAGTGCTTGGCAGAAGACCAAAGTAATGTGTACCTGATGGAAATAGTACAATTCTCTAACAGAAAAAGAGATAACATTACAGACCAGCTACTCTAGGAGTACAAGTACTATAGAGACATCTGCAGTCAAGAATAGATTGAGACATTACTGGAACTCTCAAACTGTGATCACAAAATCAAGGTGGAACTAGGAACTCAACCTCTATTTAGGCATAACCATCAGGTGTTATAAAATAGAGCTTCAGACACAGGGTGCTTATTGTGAAAAGATGCAGAGCACCAGGAAACTATAGCAATTCAGTTCTTGCAGAGTAGCCCCTATTGTCTTCATACCAAAAGCAGGCGTTAACTGATGATTGGCAATAGATTGCGGAGGGTTCAATAAAATTACAGTTCGGAGCAAGTGTCCTCTTCCCTTTATAAATGAACTATGAGGCTGGCTCAGGGAAGGTATAGTGTTCATAAAGTTAGACTTGAAGAATAGCTACCAGCTGGGGGGATGGCGGAAGGGTTACAAACAAGACTAACGGGCATAGCTTAATTAGAGTTCATTACCAGGCCTCTGGGGCCCCAAAACCCACGGGTCCATGTAATGGCAGGGCCACCATAGGTGAAACCCGCCCAGCCCAGCCCCATAAAGAACATTAGGCTTAATAGGCATGTCATAAGATCATGGGCAAAAGGTCACCTGTTTGATCACAGGGTCCGTTGGAGTATTTGGAGAAGCAGTTAATTTCTACTAATATGACTTCGGCACAAAGCCGACATTAACACCACCTCAAAAGGTTTTCGACCACAGTACTTTCACCAAGACATCAAGGCAGGACTCTCATCTATCGTGACTAGATCGCACGGACCAAATTGGTTCATTGGATATAGAGACAAACGTATGCAAAGATTCCTCCGGTGCGCGAACAGATAGATGCCAACTAGGGGGAGGTCGGCTACTCCGATAGGGGTCCCTGGCTGCCAAGCAGACAGGAAGGCGGAATTTGTAGTCCATTGGTGGAGTACTGCGGGGGAAAATCGGGATGAGGGGACGAGACCCAAGAGATGATCGTCCGCCCATGCCTGGAAGCGTGGTGAGTTAGAGCAGGGAGATGGTCTATTCTGTAGAAGGTTAACCCTGTGCGCGACGAGGGCTAAAGGCTATTGCGGTAATAACACAGGTACATGCTTCCTGTAGGCTGACACAGATGGATAGGAAATCCGTCTGCATTGATAAGTCTGTCCTCGGGGATGATCACTATGTACGCACAGATTGAACCAGTAGCCGCCTGCAACCGTGAAAGGGTTCCAGTGACCAGAATTAGAACGAAGAAGGGGAAGGGAGGAATGGGACACCATCCCCGTGGTTCTAGAAAATGAGAGTTGAGCCGGGTAAAGGTTTTGTAACGGGGGCACCCCTAGGAAGATGGATCCCAAGGTTGCGACCGCACCGAACAACTTCAAACTTATCGCCAAAGGTTTACACAGATGTAAGAGTAAAGTAAGCGGTAAAACTTAATATCGTTAAGCCTGACGCTTCATTCAATTAAGGTCTCAAGAGGATTGATTGTTGAGGTAGGAGAGTTCTCGTATAGACTTTCAGGTAGTTTTATCTTGTGCCAGAAACTCCCCCATTAGTTTACTCCAACTATTTGAGTACACCCTTCTCTGCTAAGGGTGGTCGGGCACTTCTCCTGGCACACCCTTCGGGCATGCATGTGTCGACACACTGTAGTCGGTGTTCACCCTATGTGGTTAACGTTTCTGCAGTGCATTCCCATTTTGCCCACCGGAGTGAAAACCTCTGCGCATCGGTGTCTTGCTAGTGGCTAACAGTCAAGGCACTGCATGAACTAGACTATCTATGACACCCTTCCCATATGCATTGATCTCTACTTGACTCCGGAAGCTACCGTGAGCGGTTTATCTATTTACTTTTTTTGGGTCACGGGCTTCCGGTGTCTTCCGCAGGGCCCGATAGTCCGCAAGTGATCCAATGGGCGCTACCCAATGCCACTACCTTGGATCTACCTTACCTGTGGTAGGAATCATGCTTTTAGTGTCTCTGTATTTTTCTCTCAGAGCCTATACCGTTGGGAGCATGTTCGGGCTTGGTAGGTGTAAAGCTCTCCCAGTCGCCCCGGCACCACCCGGGACTACCTTTGGGACCCCCACGGTTAACACTTGTTAACTCAGTCAGTTCTGGTCTGTTTTACTCCGAACAACTTAGAGGAGGTACTCCAGCTTCTACCCTATGGCCCCTTATATATCATGCGAACAGTCTACGGTCGACCAGACGGCAGCGACATATACAGTGTTGCAGGCATGTCTGCAAAGATTCCTCTTTGCTAGACTACACACAACTACACAACCATTTGCCGATAACGTCGGGCCCTCAAGGCGGGGCCGGAGGGGTATGATAGGAATAATGTCTTCAATTTACAGCCTCCTTGCAGCTACGTAGCTTGCCCAATAGCATCCCCCGGAACCCACATTCCAGTATCATGCATGGCTTCGCGTGACAAACATTCCCGTCAATTTTCCAGAACTCCTCAAGGGACTTCGTATTGAAAGGTAGGGTACCTCAGCAGTCTCGGGCAGGGTAACCCAAGACACAAGGGCAGGGTAACCTTGTCCTGCGGACAAGTTAACTTCTCCCTGTTACCCTGTTACCCTACCTATCCAGTCACCGGCGGTAGAGCTTTCTAACCTGTCTCCAGTTACCCAGCCTAGCTGAGCAACCGCCCCTTCATTAGTCCCTAAATGCCCTGACAACGATTCTGTTCATTCTTGCAGCCCGGGCCATCGGGTCTCCATAGGTCAAGTACTTACTTGCCTGCCGCTTCCTATCAGTTCGCCTCCTGGCTACCTGTATGGGTATAGGTTCCGTTTGCCTTAGCTCCTGTATGCTGGGTCGTTACAGGTTTTCAGGGTCTACAGAGTTTACACAAGCAAAGGTGGGAGAAATAGATAGGCTGCAAACACCCGGACGCAGAATACAAATATCAAGGTGCCTTCCATGCTTTTATAGATATGATTAGCAATAGCGAAGAGATCTTATCAATATATTTGTTAAACAATAGAGTTCTACATTTATTTCTATCTTGACCATTTAAGTCAGCCTTCCTAGCAACCAAGTCATTACATATCGGGCCTCAGTACAGACTGGCTTGTACGTAGAGTCGCTTACTGCCTAACACCATCTTCATATCTTCTACAGGGCCACGGCTTACCCGCACATTCTCCAAGTAGCCTGGAGGACTGCATACCTAACACCCTCTACTATTTATCTCAAATCTATGGACAACGAAACCCACAGGTATACGGGATCCGGTTTAATCCCACTGTAAGTGGAATGTTCGAGGACGAAAACATTCCCTTACAGTTCATTGATGACGGGATCAAGTGGGCAGTCAAGGCCCTCACACTAATCAAAAGAAAAAACCACAAGTCCGAACCAAGGATGGAAGAATGATCTGAAGATTTTAGGGATAAAGACATGCTGCGTGCCAGGAAAGAGCCAAGGCCGATCAGTCCCTGCGGACCAGGTCAAGATAGCCCATACCTATTGCTGCCAGCACCACCAGGCCCTGGAGGTGACATTCCGCCACTCAGGCTGAGCTCTACGCCCGCACCGGGAAGGCCAGTAGGGCCACCAGTACCCAGGGGCCTAACCCAAAGCATCACAAAAACAGGAAGGGAACAAAGATTACGCTCGGGAACCCAGTGTCACTCAGGCACTACCGACTTGGGTGGTTTCGCCGCATACCTTGGGACACTGATCTGCCAATTGAACCAAAGCGTAACCCAAACCCAGAATGACCAGACGGTCGCCTATGGGACTCTGTCGGACGAGGGAACAGAAACAGCATAAAGTCTCGGTGAAATTTGAGAATGACTTCTGAATGAGGAGAAGCTGGTTCCAGAGGAATTGGCACTCTGGTAAAATAAGAGCAGGACACTGGAAGGAGAAGTTGTAGCAGCGATCACTAGATATAAGGGTGTGATTGCAGCTGTACTGGCCTGCATGTATGAGCGGTCAGAACAACAGGCAGCGGTGAGTAGACAGCTGTACAAGGATCATGGACGCACCATCCATGTATCAGTGACTAGAGAGCAAGAGCTCATTACAGGCCAGAAGAAACTACGGCAGTAGTTAGATGAGGAACTATGACGTTGAGGGACCAGGGAACTGCTGTTCATTACAGAGCTACGGACCCGCAATAAAAAGGTCATGACTGGGCTGCGGGACATGCAGCAGAACATGAACCAGGTATTTACCCAGTCAGCGAGAGAAATAACCAGGCTGGTAAAGGCAGCATTAGGATCGCATCAGGGGGGATCAACCCCTGACGGGGAAACTAGGAGAGGATTGTCAGGTCAATCCCAACAAGACAAAGGGAAGGGGCTGGCTGAAAGAGACATCCGACCGGAGGCCATACCGAGTGGCCGGGAAAGGACTGTGGTACCCATCAATGTTGCCGGAGGGGCAAGAGACTTGGACCTATGAGATGACAAGTTGGATAATGGTGGGGAAGGACCAAGCCGCAGGCTGGGCACCCTGCCCTGGGGAAGGCCGCGGACGGCCAAGGAGGAGGAGGAACATCAAATAATGCTCCAGCTGGCCCAGGAGTTGGCCCGACAAACTGCTTTGCATCAGAAGAAGCCTGCGAACCCTCCATTGGTATAGAAAGCGCAGTCCTACTGGGATATAAGCAGCAGGCTTCACATATGCCAAGACTACTTTCGCTGAAATCCCATGCTGTCGATGGAGGATAAGGACAGAGTTGTATATGTGCTCGGAAGGACGAATGCTGCCAATGTGACACCCTTCAGCAACTGGTATAGGAACAGAATGGAAGGGCTCGAAGGGTATGCGGCTTGTCCAGAATTGCTGACGTGGGAACAGTTCTGGCGTGAGATAATCCGGCAATTCTCATATGTCAATGAGGACCCGAAAGCTTTGGCCCCGATGTTAAAAATCAAGTACGAGAAGGACATTGATAAGCACTTTCTGCAGATGGAAAACTTGAACACCAAGGCTAAGGTTCAAGGGATGGCATGGAGGAAGATAGTGGAGGACCGACTGTCAGAGGCAATACTGAGACGGTTGTCTCATAAGCGATAGGACAGGGATAGTGAATGGCCGGTGCACTTTCCTGCCATCAGCAACCAGGAACAAGTGTTCCTCGACAGTGAAAGGCAATGACGAAATGATCCGTCCCGCGGGTCGAGTTCTACCAGGCAGTTGAAACAATAGTGAGGAGACAAGGAAAAGGAGACGAAGCGAGAAAAGAAAGACGGGTGACCAAACAGGTTCTAGGAGAAGACAGCACCTAGGACTTTCTAGTCAGCGCAGTTTGCATGGGCCAACAAACTGACCAAGATCTAAGGGGTTGAGCACACAGACAGGAAGAAAAGATTAGGATGAAATAGCACAAAGCTTAGTCGACCAAGAGGAGGAAAATAAAAGGTGCACATGGTGGGGGCTTACTAGCTACAAGTCGGAAGCTTCTAGGAACGGGGCCGTGGTCGCAAGAATAGGACTGCGGAAAGCAGCAAAGTTTAGGCCACGAAACATGGAGGTTAGGAATACCGCCCCAAGGCTAGTGGTGAATCAAACGCATGTGCTAGCAGCAGCTGAACTTGTTCAGTTGTCAAATCAGGAAGCAGGATGGATCTCAGAACTGGGAGCTCGTTATGCAAACCACGACCTACAATTGGAGCTAGGGTAACAGCTTATTCAAGCATGTCGGAGTGCAACGGGGGCACAACCAGGAAGAGGGATCCCAAGGTTGCAACCGCACCGAAAAACTGCAAAGTTATTGCCAAAAGTTCACCCAGATGTAAGAGTAAAGAAAACGGTAAAAGGTAATATCGACAAGCCTGACGCTTCACTCAATTAAGGTCTCGTGAGGATTCATTGGTGCAGTAGAAGGGTTCTCGTATAAACTTTCAGGTTGCTTAATCTGATGCCAGAAACTCCCCCCTCAGTTTACTGCGACTATGCGAGCACACCCTTGTCCACTAGGGGTGGTCCGACACATCTCCGGGTACGCCGTGAGGTCATGCATGTGTCAACACACTCTAGTCAGCATTCACCTAATGCGGTTATCATTGCGGTGGTGCATTTCCATTTTGCCAGCTGCAGTGAAAACTTCTTCGTATCGGCGTCTTGCCAGTAGCTAACAGTCAAGACCCCTGATAAACTGGGCTATCTAGGAAGCCCATCACACATGCATTGCTCTCTACATTACCCCGGAAGCTACCGTGAGCAGTTTATGTATCTACTAATTACGGTTTGCGGACTTCTGTCATCTTCGGCAGGAACCGGAAGTCCGGGAGTGATCCAATGGGTGCTACCCATGACCACTACCTCGGATCTACCTTACCTGTGCTAGGTATCATGCTTTTCAGGTTTCTACACTTCCCTTCCAGAGCCTATGGCATTGGGAATACTTTCGGGCTGGGTAGGTGTAAAACCCTGCAGATCACCCCGGCATTACTCAGGATTACCTGTGGGACCCCCACGGTTAACACCCCTTGACTCCGTCAGTCTTGGTCTGCTTTACGCTGAACAACTTGGAGGAGGTACTCCACCTTCCACCTAGGCCCCCTTGTATCCGCTACGAACCGCTTACGTTCGACTGGAGGGCAGCAAGGTATACAGGGTTGCCTGCAGGTCTCCAATGATTCTTCTTTGCCACACTGCACACAACTACACAACTGTTGGCCCATGATGTCCGGGCCTCCGGGTGGCGCCAGAGGGGTATGGTAGGAATAAGATCACCAATTTGCAGCAACTTCAGACTGGCATAGCTGGCTTAAGAGCATCTGCCGGAACCCTGGATTCTACTATTAGGCATAGCTGCGCGTGAAAAACATTCCAGCCAATTTTCCCGAACTCCACGAGGGACTTTCTATTCAAAGGTAGGGTAACCCGGGATTTTGGGCAGGGTAACCCGAGCCCCATGGTAGGGCAACCTGATCCCGAGAGTAGTGTAACCTTGTCCGGTGGACAACATAACTTTCCGCTGTTCCCCTGTCTATCCTGTTGCCGAAGATAGACACTATGGGCCTTTCTCCAGCTACCTGGCCTAGCTGAGTAACAGCCCCTTCAGAGGTCCCTAAGTACACTGACACCTCTCCAGGGTGTACCCAGGTACCTAAGCACCTGGCCAGCTAATTCTGTTCATCTCCGAGCCCGGGCCATTGGGTCTCCCTAGGTCAAGTACTTATTTGCCTGCCAGTTCCTACAAGTTGGCCTCTGGGCTATCTCTATGGGTGTAGGTTCCCGGTTCCATAGCCCATGCATGCTGGGTCATTACATCACTCCCCTCTTCTCTACGGTCCGTCCTCGGCCACTAGCTTCATCCCTTATTTCCCAGACTCCATTCACCGGCGACCTTATGGTCTCTGGCCTTAGAAGAACACCTTTCGTGGAAATCCAGAATCGCCTGTAGGCCTGTCTCTTCTAGCATCCTATAGGGCTCCCATGAGTTCTCCTGAGCCCCATAGGCTTCCCATGAAACCATGTACTGGACAAAGCGCGACAGGAACGTCGCCCTGGCTTCAACGTACCATCGACTGTCTGCAATAGCTGGGATAACGTAACTTGGTTCATTATCCACCAGTTCTGTGGTAGAAACCTCCTTGACCCTACCCGATCCTGGACTCTCATGGCATGGTTTGAGCAACATGACATTGATAACCAGGTGGATGCTCTGTCTGGTGGGCGGTTGTAGTTCGCAGGGTCGGTTACTCACCCGATGTTTGACCATGAAAGGTCCAAACTTCTACTGGTCCAGCTGCTCCCTTGGACGCTTGGTGCCGATGTTGTTTCAGTTTAACATCACGTGGTCCGCATTCTTTGCCCACCTAGCAGGCACCTCCTGCCAGGCAACCTGGTGCCGGGTGGTCAACCTTTTCTGGTCCCACGATTTCCATTGCCTTTCCTGTGCCTGTTGAATCGTTTCTCGAATCATGTGCCAGGTTCCTTCCCCTTCCCCAACCCAGAGCTCACTACTAGGATGTATCCCTCACTTGCCAGACACCACAGCGGACCACTTTGTCCGTGGGTTAAACCCGTAATTGATCTCAACCGGGGAGAACCTGCTGGATTTGGATGTCTAGGGGTGGTATGCATACTGCACACAGGTTAATGGCAAAACCCGATCATCCTGTGGGTGGGAACAGTAACTACACAAGTAGTACTCTATTGTCCGATTAACACTCTCATGTTGCCCATCAGTCTCAGGGTGAAATGCAGTCGAAACCTTTAGTTTCACTTGCAACAAGTGGATCAGACTCAGCAAGAACTTGGATGTGAATTGGCTATCTCAGTTGGAGATGATTGACTCTGAAAGTCCATGAAGGTACGAAACCTTTTTCAGGAACAGCAAGGCAAGCTCCTTGATCGGTACCTCAGCGGTCAGGGGTATCAAGTGGGCCATTTTCGAGAACCTGTCCTCAATGACCCAGATCTTGGTACACCCTTCTGGGTCTGGCAGCGCTACAATGAAATCCATTGAAATCGCTGTCCAAGGACATATTGGAACATGAATAGGTTCCAGCAGACCAAACTTCTTCTGCTTGATGGACTTATTCTTTTGGTACGCATGACGCGTTCTTACATAGTCTGTGATCTGCTCGTCCAGCTTAGGCCAATAGAAATTAGCCCTACACCTGCCAATAGTTTTGCACTTCCCACAGAGTCCCGCGACTCTGGAGTCATGTTCAGCCCTCATGATTGTCTGCTGCAGATCCTGACCCTTGGGAACACGCCACCTGTTGTTGTACAGGAGGAAGACCTTTTCCATTGTGAAATGTCAGCCGACCTACTTGTCACTGGCAGTCATTACGTTCGGGATTCTTCAGTATTCTTGATCTTGTACTATCCCTACCCACAATTGCTCCAAAAAGGAAGACTGAAGCCAAAATCCCGGGCACACCTGCAACACCAGTACTCGCAAGCCGTCTCATTCCTGGCTCCCAACCCACTATCGGGGGCCAAAAAACGACTGTGGTAGAAAATCACTCCGCCCTTCAGGGTGGTGGGACCTAGGCCGCAACCAAGAATCTGCCTTCTCATTCAACTAGCCTTCTCGGCAAACCACCTGGAAGCTAAACAGTGGCAGGAAGTTAGCCCACCGGTGCTGCCTCCAGTTGAGGACCTTGGTACGATTAAAGTACTCCCAGTTGTTATGATCCGTATAGATCACCAAATGGTTGGTTACCTCGCGTAGTAGATGATCCGATTCCTTGAATGCCACCACAATGGCAGTCATTTCCTTGTCATGGAGAATACAATTAATCTCCACTGGGTGAAACTTCCAACTATGATAGGCCACTGGATGCCACCTCTCATCTTCACAGAACTAGGAGAGGACGGCTCCTAGTGCAAAGTCACTGGTGTCGGTTTCCAGCTGAGTTGGCCGTTCAGGGTCGAAATGGGTTGGGTTGGGTTGGGATGCGAACACCAGCCTCAAATAGTTGAAGGCCTGTGCACGCGCAGGTGTCCATTCCCATCGGACATCCTTCTTTGTCTTGTCTAACGGAGGTTTTCCTATCTTGCTGAAACCCTCTATGGACCAATAATAGAAGTTGACAAAGCCCATGAAGGTTTGAACATCAACAATGCAAGTTGGAGGTGCCCAATCCCTGATTGGTTGCACCTTCTCCGACAATATAGAGATCCCCATGACAAAGATATTGTATCCGCGGAATTCAACTTCCCCGTGGTGGAAACTGGACTTCTCCCTCCTTGTGTATAGTCTGGCTTTCTGCAATTTCTCCATTACGCGTCTCACCAGCATGACATTCTCTTACATGGTTTTGGAGTAGATCAGGATGTCATCCATGTACGCAATGACCGCTGCATCCAGGAGGTCCCGGAAGACCTCATTTATCATGCTCTGGAAAGTTGCGGCAGCGTTACGTAACCCAAACAGCATGACCATGTATTCATGCAGTCTATATCTGTAGTGTAAGGCCTTTCTCCATTCCTCACCTTCTGCCATCCTTAGAAGGGAGTGCCCGTTCTTCAAGTCCAACTTGGTAAACACAGTGGCTTTTCCTAACCTGTCTCACAGTTCATTTATCAACGGTAAAAGATAGTTACTCATGACCGTGATTTTGTTCATCCCTTGGTAATCTATTACCAGTGTTAATGTACCATCTCGTTTTGGCATGAAGAGGATAGGGGCTGCGGCCGAGCAACTGGATCACCGCCGCTTTCCTGTGACTAGCATTTCATTCAGGTATTCATGGAGTGCCTTGACCTCCCTTTCCGATAATGGATAGATAGGCGCAAACGGAGGTGGTGTCCCGGAGTGTAACCCGATCGTGTGGTCATACTGCTAGTGCTCTGGGAGACCCTCAATCTGTTGTTGACTGAAGACATCCCCATAGTCCTTAGACTGCGGGAGTAGCTTTAGGTTAATGGTGGCACCTTCCTCGTAGGCAAATTGTACAATTCCCAACAGGTACACATTGTAATGACCCGGCATACATGAGCTATGGTTGCTGGAACCCACATCCAGACAGGTAACCTGGAGGCGAACTGGCAGGAACCGACAGGCAAGCATGTACTTGACCTAGGGAGACCCGGTGGCCCGGGCTCCGAGATGCATGGAATTAACTGGCCAGCTACTTAGGTACCTGGGTACACCCGGGAGATGGGTCAGCGTACTAGGGGACCTCCGAATAGGTAGTTGCTCAGCTAGGCCAGGTAACTGGAGAAAGGTAAGAAGTGTCTATTCTCCCGCAACCGGATAGACAGAGTAACAGCGGAGAGTTATCTGGTCCACCGGACAAGCTTACCCTACCCTCAGGATCAGGTCACCCTGCTCCAAGTCCGGAGTTACCCTTCCTTGCAATATGAAGTTCCTTGGGAAGTTTGGGAAAAATGACTGCAATGTTTATCACAGGCAGCCATGCATAATACTGGAGTCTGGGGTTCCGGCAGATACTATTGGTCGTGCTACACAGCTACGAAGAAGCTCTAATCTGGAGACATTATTCCCATCATACCCCTCTGGCCCCGCCCCGTGTAATGGGGGCACCCCTAGGAAGATGGATCCCAAGGTTGCGACCGCACCAAACAACTTCAAACTTATCGCCAAAAGTTCACACAGATGTAAGAGTAAAGTAGACGGTAAAACTTAATATCGTTAAGCCTGACGCTTCACTCAATTAAGGTCTCGAGAGGATTGATTGTTGGAGTAGGAGAGTTCTCGCATAGACTTTCAGGTAGTTTTATCTTATGCCAGAAACTCCCCCATCAGTTTACTCCAACTATTCGAGCACACCCTTCTCCGCTAAGGGCGGTCCGACACGTCTCCTGACACCCCCTTCGGGCATGTATGTGTCGACCCGCTCTAGTCGGCGTTCACCATATGTGCATATCGTTTCTGCGGCGCATTTCCATTCTGCCCGCCGGAGTGAAAACCTCTGCGCATCGGGGACTTGCCAGTGGCTAACTGTCAAGACCCCTTGCTGAACTAGACTATCTATGACACCCTTCCCATGCGCGTTGATTTCTTCTTGACGCCGGAAGCTACCGTGAGCGGTTTATCTATCTACTATTTACGAGTCTCGGGCTTCCGGTGTCTTCCGCAGGGTACGGTGGTCCAGGAGTGATCCAATGGGCGCTACCCACGACCACTACCTCGGATACACCTTACCTGCGGTAGGAATCATGCTTTTAGTGTCTCTGCACTTCCCTCTCAGAGCCTATGGCGTTGGGGACATCCTTGGGCGTGGTAGGTGCAAAACGTTCCCAGTCGTCCCGGCACCACCCGGGACTACCTTCGGGACCCCCACGGTTAACTCCCGTTAACTCCGTCAGTTTTGGTCCGTTTTACTCCGAACAACTTGGAGGAGGTACTCCACCTTCCACCCTATGCCCCCTTATATATCCTGCGAACAGCTTACGGTCGACCGGACGGCAGCAACGTATACGGTGTTGCAAGCAGGTCTCCAAAGATCCTCCTTTGCTAGACTGCACACAACTACGCAACCGTTTGCCCATGACGTCCGGGCCTCAAGGCGGGGCCGGAGGGGCATGATAGGAATAATGTCTTCAATTTACAGCTTCTTCGTAGCTGCGTAGCTCGCCCAATAGCATCTCCCGGAACCCCAGATTCCAGTATTATGTATGGTTTCGTGTGACAAACATTCCAGTCATTTTTCCCAAACTCCCCGAGGGACTTCGTATTGGGAGGTAGGGTAACTCAGGCCCTTGAACAGGGTAATCCAAGCCTCAAGGCAGGGTAACCCTGTTCTGAGGGTAGGGTAATCTTGTCCGGTGGACAAGTGGATTTTCTCCTGTTACCCTGTCTATCCCACTTCCGGGGATAGACACACTCGGCCTTTCTCTAGTTACCCAGCCTAGCTGTGTATTGGCCCTTCATAGGTCCCTAAGTACGCTGACACCAACCTTGGGCGTAGCCATGTACCTAAATACTTGTGTCCACTAAGTCTGCTCATCTCGGAGCCCGGGCCATCGGGTCTCCATAGGTCAAGTACTCACTTGCCTGCCGGTTCCTACCAGTTCGCCTCCGAGCTACCTGTATGGGTGTAGGTTCCGGCTGCCATAGCTCACGTATGCTGGGTCGTTACACCCCGAGGCCTGGCGGTCAAGGGAAAACGGTTGCATAGCTGTGTGCAGTCAAGCAAAGTGGAATCTTTGCAGACCTGCTTGCAACATGGAATACGTCGCTGCCATCCGATCGACTGCATGCGGTTCTCAGGGAATACAAGGGGGTATCGGGTGGAACGTGGTGTACCTCCTCCAAGTTGTTTAGAGTAAGGCGGACCAAAGCTGATGGCGTTGACGTGAGTTAACCATGGGGGTCTCGAAGGGAGTCCTGGGTTGTGCCGGGGCGACCGGGGGAGTTTTACACCTAGCAAGCCTGACAGTGTCTCTAATGCCATAGCCTCTGAACGGGAGGTGCACAGACACTAAAGGCATGATTCCTAGCACAGGTAAGGTAGATCGGAGGAGGTGGTCATGGGTAGCACTCCTTGGATCACTCCCTGACTACCATTTCCTGCAGGAGACACCGGAAGTCCAAGAACTGTAAATAGTAGATATCTAAACCACTCACGGTAGTTTCTGGGGTCATGTAGGGATCAATGCATATCGGCAGGGTGTCATACATAGCCCAGTTCTTCAGGTGTCTTGACCCTTAGCCATTAGCAAGACGCCGATGCGAAAAGGTTTTCGCTGTGGCAGGCAAAATGGAAATACGCCGCAGAAATGATAACAGTATACGGTGAACACCGACTAGAGTGTGTCGACACATGAGTGACCAAAGGGGGTACCAGGAGATGTGTCCGACTACGCTTAGAGGCGAAGAGTGTGCCCGAATGCTCTGACCAAACTGAGGAGTGAGTTTCTGGCATGAGATAAAACTACCTGCAAGTCAATACGAGAACTCTCTTACTGCAACAATCAATCCTCTCGAGACCTTAATTGGGTGAAGCGGCAGGCTTAATGATATTAGGTTTTAGTGTTTACTTTACTCTTACCTCTCTGTGAACTTTTGGTGCTAAGTTTGAAGTCGTTCAGTGCGCTACCAACCGGGGGATCCATTTTCCTAGCAGTGCTCTCGTTACACTATATTGTTCCGCGACCCCCTAGCTTAACCCCTCTCCTGATTAATTGTTTTCGATCTTTGGCACTAACCCTATGTGAATACTAGTAACCTTGCCTAGAACCAGTAGCCTAGAGTAGTAAGTGCAACGATAGTGCCGAACTTTGGGACCGAATGGAATCCAACGTGGATCCAGACCTTGACCAAGATGAGCACACCGCCAACACGTTTCACACGTTGGTTTTCGAGAATGTTCACCCTATTGCAGGGGACAGCCACCAGTTACTCATGGAGGCTGCCCCTATTCCGGTACCTCATGCATGTGTTGATCTTATGATTACAGACCCTCACGCCATGGCGCTTTCGCTCCTTTCAGATTCCGCCCTTGTCCACAACATGACCCCGCCACTGCCCAGAGCGGTCAAATTCAGCGATTTCTCATTCAAGTTCGTGGAACCTTACATCAACCGTAAGCTGTTCAGGGCACTCAAAGACGCCAAGTGAGAAATGGAAAACTGGAACAACCAGTCGAAGCCGGTGTTCCGCAAGCAGAGTACTATGGCAGTGGTGCAAGGGAGGGAAGTACAGGAGAAGGCATACCTGCGAATGATAAAGGATCCGCGGGCATTGAAAACTCGCATGGCGGGATTGGAATAGGTCTTTGAAGGATGTAACCGGTACGGGTACTAGGTTGATACACACATTGTTTTATGTCTGGTTTTACAGTATCGTTTGATACTTGTATTGTTTAGTCTGCTACCGGTTGATACACAGCTTGTTTTATGTTTGGTTTCACAGTATCGGTTGATAGGTGAATTGTTTCCTGTGCTATCGGTGGATACAGACCTTGTTTGCAATATCGCTCATACTGGAGATAAGCGAAATGCTGTATTTAAAGACCGCTGATTCCTGTGATGGAAACAGCAGACTTCGACAGACAGTATTCTTAATATACTTGGTTGAACGGTTACTGCTTTGATATCCTATTACACCCCATTCAAAGCCTCCTTTAGCCAGCAGCGCTCGCCTTGTGTTGATCACAATGCCACCTGCCCTATGGTACCACTACGTGACTCGGGCCTAGCCCGAACACGTTAAATTCTTTTAACCTCAGCGAGTGGTTAAGACTCCTGCAGGGACCTGGTCTGATCAGCCTATGAAAGGTCCAACAGAAAGCTAGCATCAGGGAGTGGTAGAACCACGACAGGTTCGGCTCCACCAAAACGACAGAATTGAGTCATTAGAGACTCGAAGTGGGAAGTAGGTCCCACGAGAAGGCCTTACCAGGGAAAGGCAACCTGCGAAATTTAAAGGGCCAAAGAGCGAATTCTGGATTGACGAAGCAGAACGACAATTAGCGTGAGACTTGGCCAAGCAGACCTTTAGGGAATCAACTGATGAATTAGCAAAGGCAGCAACAACCCTTACTAGGCTATTTCCCCTCAGCCCCAGTAAAGGAAAGGGACCGGCGCAACCACCGAAGAAAGACAGCATACCTATAGGAACACCTTAGAAGGAAGAAAGCGAATAACAAGAATCAGATCACTCGGTAGTAAGGCAGCCACCAGACGATAACCCTAGCGACTCTCCAGAACGCTCGTCAAACAACAGCTCGGGTAACGAAGAATCCGAACACGATATGTCTGAAGGTGACTGCGCCAGGTGAACAGGACCTAAAATCAAACTTCTGCTGCCACCCTTGTTCTCAGGCGAAAAGTGACGACGTAAGACCTGAATTATTTGACCGGTGGGTCATAACAACTTTGCAATACCATAACCTACATGGAGTGGACAAAACCAAGGAAGGAGGGGGAGCATACTTCGGAACCTTCTGCACTGGAAAGGCAGAGAAAGCATACCACCAAGCAATGAACCACTATGGGAGTGGGGAAAAAATACGAGGAATGACCCTGATAAAGTACTTGAGAGAGAGATTCCAATGGTCGCGAAACAGGGAAGGACTATACAAAAGGTTGAAGGATGTCCAGCAAGTACGAAATGGCAAAACAGAGAGAATGACCTTGATCACGACTAACCTCTTGATGTATCAGGGAGGATTGCCTACCGGGACTGTAACGGGGGCACCCCTAGGAAGATGGATCCCAAGGTTGCGACCGCACCAAACAACTTCAAACTTACCACCAAAAGTTCACACAAATGTAAGAGTAAAGTAGACGGTAAAACTTAATATCGTTAAGCCTGAGGCTTCACTCAATTAAGGTCTCGAGAGGATTGATTGTTGGAGTAGGAGAGTTCTCGCATAGACTTTCAGGTAGTTTTATCTTATGCCAGAAACTCCCCCATCAGTTTACTCCAACTATTCGAGCACACCCTTCTCCGCTAAGGGCGGTCCGACACGTCTCCTGACACCCCCTTCGGGCATGTATGTGTCGACCCGCTCTAGTCGGCGTTCACCATATGTGCATATCGTTTCTGCGGCGCATTTCCATTCTGCCCGCCGGAGTGAAAACCTCTGCGCATCGGGGACTTGCCAGTGGCTAACTGTCAAGACCCCTTGCTGAACTAGACTATCTATGACACCCTTCCCATGCGCGTTGATTTCTTCTTGACGCCGGAAGCTACCGTGAGCGGTTTATCTATCTACTATTTACGAGTCTCGGGCTTCCGGTGTCTTCCGCAGGGTACGGTGGTCCAGGAGTGATCCAATGGGCGCTACCCACGACCACTACCTCGGATACACCTTACCTGCGGTAGGAATCATGCTTTTAGTGTCTCTGCACTTCCCTCTCAGAGCCTATGGCGTTGGGGACATCCTTGGGCGTGGTAGGTGCAAAACGTTCCCAGTCGTCCCGGCACCACCCGGGACTACCTTCGGGACCCCCACGGTTAACTCCCGTTAACTCCGTCAGTTTTGGTCCGTTTTACTCCGAACAACTTGGAGGAGGTACTCCACCTTCCACCCTATGCCCCCTTATATATCCTGCGAACAGCTTACGGTCGACCGGACGGCAGCAATGTATACGGTGTTGCAAGCGGGTCTCCAAAGATCCTCCTTTGCTAGACTGCACACAACTACGCAACCGTTTGCCCATGACGTCCGGGCCTCAAGGCGGGGCCGGAGGGGCATGATAGGAATAATGTCTTCAATTTACAGCTTCTTCGTAGCTGCGTAGCTCGCCCAATAGCATCTCCCGGAACCCCAGATTCCAGTATTATGTATGGTTTCGTGTGACAAACATTCCAGTCATTTTTCCCAAACTCCCCGAGGGACTTCGTATTGGGAGGTAGGGTAACTCAGGCCCTTGAACAGGGTAATCCAAGCCTCAAGGCAGGGTAACCCTGTTCTGAGGGTAGGGTAATCTTGTCCGGTGGACAAGTGGATTTTCTCCTGTTACCCTGTCTATCCCACTTCCGGGGATAGACACACTCGGCCTTTCTCTAGTTACCCAGCCTAGCTGTGTATTGGCCCTTCATAGGTCCCTAAGTACGCTGACACCAACCTTGGGCGTAGCCATGTACCTAAATACTTGTGTCCACTAAGTCTGCTCATCTCGGAGCCCGGGCCATCGGGTCTCCGTAGGTCAAGTACTCACTTGCCTGCCGGTTCCTACCAGTTCGCCTCCGGGCTACCTGTATGGGTGTAGGTTCCGGCTGCCATAGCTCACGTATGCTGGGTCGTTACATCACTCCCCTCTTCTCTACGGTCCGTCCCGGACCGTTTAGCGTCGTCTTTTCTTTCCACGACTCGATTCCCCCAAGACCCGATGGTCCCTGGGCTTGGACGGATATCTTTGGTGGAAATCTAGCATGGCCTGTAAGCCTGTCCCTTCTAGCATCTCATAGGGCTCCCACGAGTTCTCCTCAGCTCCATAGCCTTCCCATGAAACCAGGTACTGGACAAAGCGCGACGGAAACTTCGCCTTTGTTCCACCATACCAGCGACTGTCCACAACAGCTTCGATGACGTAACTGGGCTCATTGTCCACGAGCTCTGGGGTAGGGATCTCCTTGATCCTACCCGATTCCGGATCCTCGCGATAGGGTTCCAGCAGCGTGACATTGAAAACCGGGTGGATGCTCCATCGGGTTGGCAATTGGAGTTCATATGCTCGGGTACCCACCCGACGTTTGACCACGAAAGGGACAAAGATCCAGTGGTCCAGCTTCTCCATGGGACGCTTGGTGCGGATGTTCTTCTGGTTCAACATCACGCCGTCCACTTTCTTAGCCCGCCCAGCCCCCACAGCTTTCAAGGTAACATAGTCCGGGGATGGCAACCGTTTCTGGTCATGCCATTTCCGCTGCCTTTCCTGTGCCCATTGAATCGTTTCTTGAATCTGTTGCCAAGTTGCTTCCCATTCCTGAACCAAGAGTTCACTACTTGGGTGTATCCCTTAGTTGTCAGACACAATACCCGACCAGTTTGTCCCTGGGTTGAGACTATAATTGATCTCCAATGGTGACAACCTGGTGGATTCTGATGTTGGGGTGTTATATGCATACTCCGCAAGCGGTAGCAGCTAAACCCAGTCACCCTGTTGATAGGAACAGTAACTACGCAAGTACTACTCCAGTGTCTGATTAAACCTCCCGGTTTGCCCATCAGTCTCTGGGTGGCATACAGTCAAAACGTTTAGTTTCACTTGCAGCAAGTTCATCAGACTCATCCAGAACTTGGATGTGAATCGGCTATCTCGGTCGGAGATAATTGACTCTGGGAGTCCATGTAGGCGCCAAACCTCCTTCAGGAATATCAAGGCAAGCTCCTTGATAGGTACCTCAGTGGTCAGGGGTATGAAATGGGCCATTTTCGAGAATCTGTCCACTATGACCCAGATCTTGGTGTACCCTTCGGACTCTGGCAGCAGTACAATGAAATCCGTTGAAATTGCTGTCCACAGCCCTATAGGAACACCAATAGGTTCCAGCAGCGCGAACTTCTTGTGCCTGATGGATTTATTTCTTTGGCATGCATCACATGTCCGCACATAGTCAGTGATGTGCTCATCCATCTTAGGCCAATAGAAGTTAGCCCTAACCCTGCCAATGGTCTTGTAAGTCCCGAAGTGTCCCGCGATTCGGGAGTCATGTTCTGCCTTCATGATTGTCTGCTTCAGATTCTGACCCTTGGGAACATACCACCTGTTCTTGTACAGGAGTAAGCCCTTTTCCGTCGTGAAATGTCGGTCGACCTCTTTGTCACCTGCAGCTGTTGCCTTCAGGATCCTTAAGTACTCCTGGTCTTCGGTTATCGCTACCCGCAACTGATCCAAAAAGGAAGACTTGAGCCGAAATCCCTGGCACACTTGCAACACCTGTGGTCGCAAGATGTCCCGTTCCTGGCTCCCAACCCACTGTCCGGGGCGAAAAAACGACTGTGGCGGAAAATCACTCCCCCCTTCAGGGCGGTAGTCCCTACGCCGCGACAAAGCATCCGCCTTCTCATTCAACCGTCCTTCTCGGTAAACCACCTTGAAGTTAAATGGTTGCAGGAATTCAGCCCAGCGGTGCTGCCTTCGGTTAAGGACCTTGGTACTATTGAAGTACTCCAAGTTCTTATGATCCGTATAGATCACCAACTGGTCCGTTACCGAGCGTAGCAAATGATCCCATTCCTTGAACGCCGCCACGATGGCTGTCATTTCCTTGTCATGGACATCATAATTAATCTCCGCTGGGTGGAACTTCCTACTATGGTAGGCCACCGGATGCCATCTCTCATCCTCACATAACTGGGAGAGAACGGCTCCTAATGCAAAGTCACTAGCGTCGGTTTCTAGCCGTGTTGGCCGTTCAGGGTCAAAATGTGCTAGGATAGGTTTGGACGTGAACGCTTCCTTTAAATGATTGAAGGCCTGCTCACATGCAGGTGTCCATTCCCATCGGACATCCTTCTTTGTCAAGTCCGTGAGGGGTTTCGCTATCTTGCTGAACCCTTCTATGAACCGACGATAGAAGTTGGCAAAGCCCATAAAGCTTTGAACGTCGACGACGCATGTCGGAGGTGCCCAGTCTTTGATTGTCTGCACCTTTTCCGACAACATAGAGATCCCCATATCGGAGATCCTATATCCGAGGAATTCAACCTCCCGTTGGTGGAAACTGGACTTCTTCATACTTACACATAGTCTAGCTTTCCGCAATTTCTCCATTACACGCCTTACCATCGCGACGTGCTCTTCCATAGTTTCGGAGTAGATCAGGATGTCATCCATATACGCGATGACTCCTTCATCCATGAGATCTCGAAAGACCTCATTTATCATGCTCTGGAAAGTTGCCGGGGCATTACATAACCCAAACGGCATGACCGTGTATTCATACAGTCCATATCTGCACCGGAAGGCCGTCTTCCATTCCTCACCTTCTGCCATCCTCAGAAGATAGTAGCCGTTTTTCAAGTCCAACTTAGTGAACACAACGGCTTTTCCTAACCTATCTCGCAGTTCATTCATCAGCGGTAGAGGGTACTTGCTCTTCACCGTGATTTTGTTCAGCCCTCGGTAATCTATTACCAGTCTTAATGTACCATCTGGTTTTGGCACAAAGAGGATAGGGGCTGCTGCTGAGGAACTGGATCGCCGTAGCTTCCCCGTTCGCAGCATGTCATTGAGATATTCCCGGAGTGCCTTAAGCTCCTTTTCCGATAACGGATAGATAGGCCCAAACGGAGGTTGAGTCCCGGGTAGCAACTCGATCGTGTGGTCATACTTTGAGTGCTCCGGCAAGGCCTCAATCCGTTCTTGACTGAAGATGTCCCCGTAGTCCTTATACTCAGGGAGTAGCTTGACAGTAATGTCAGCACCTTCCTCATCGGAGAATTGTACAATTCCCAACAGGTACACATTACTAGGGTCTTCAGCTAGCAACTCTTCATCGGTCATGAACACTAACCGCCCCTGCTCTGCCAGGCAATTAGCCTTGCAGAAATCTGAGCGCCAGGTTAGTGATCCTGTTTTCCAATCTATGTCGGGATTATGGTCCTTCAACCAAGACATAGGTAGGTACCCGTCCACCTTGGTGTCGGGCATGTCCGCGACTTCAAACCGCATTTCGTTATGGTGGTCGCCTATTCTCATGTCCAATGATTTGGTATAGTGCAGACCTGACCCCGGAATGTGATTACCGCTTGCGTCGCTTATCGGCACATGTACCTTTCGTCGGACACATGGTGCCTGCGTTTGTTTAACCCATCGGCTACTAAGCACTGGCCCAGTAGCTCCACTGTCGAGTAGCAGGAGCGCCTCAGCGCTTACCTGTCTAGCTCCAATCTTCCAGTCTAGCCTTACCCTCAGGTGGATAGACTTGGTATGGCGAGGCAAGTTATCACGCTTCTGCCTCTTCACTTGTCTTAGGGACTTAGTCATCTTGGCTTACTAATTCTGATCTCTTGCCTTTCGACACAAGAGCGGCCACAACGGGTCGGTAAACGTTAAGGGATTGGGATTCGTTTTATCAATAGCTAGGGTGTTTACTATCACGCCAGCATGATTTCGGGTACTAAACCCTCCTCAGGTAAACTTGATCATAGTATCATTTATTCAATCAAGTCCAGCCTGAACTAATCCCGCTTGTACTAAACATAACAAATTTTCCCGAGGTGGGTAGAGGTCCGCTGTTGGACCGGTTCCAAGCGAAGCAACCTTGCTTCCCCAATGTCGAGCGTCTCCGCGAGCGAGATCTCTCCCAGCCTCAACCGAAAATAATGTCCTATGACTTGTCCGTCCCACTAAAGAAATCCTGAAAGAAATACAAATAACTAGAACAAAGGAAATAACCTGAAAACCCACAAAGGAGAGATCACCCTGTCCACCGCACACGGCCTTCAACATCTATCTGCCCACACCACCTGGGTGTAGTCAGCATCAGGGTCGTTCATGCAGTAGAGGGGTACTTACCCATCCCAGAAGCCACTTCCGGGGCTCCTTTTCATCCATCCCGCAGGGGTCTATGGATACAGGTTATTAAGGTTATACCTTTCACAGAATGGGGTCTTACCTATTCTGAGCCGTCAGTATCAACCTCCATAATCTGAGGTGATGCCTGTCGGACTTCAAGTATCTTTGACGAGGTAGCCGGAGGTGGCGCTTCGATGCGCTTTAGTCGCTTGTCCGTACCTGAGGGCTCGCTTACCGGGGCTGACCGTTTCAACCCACGAGCCTGTTTGGACGAACTAACGACTGGGGACGTCGCGGTGCACTTTCTCCAAAAGTGACCCGTTTGTCCACACTTGGTGCACTGGTTGTGCTTTCTCCGACGTTCGGTCAAAGTCGACGGGATTTCCTTATGCGCCAGGGCATACTCAGAAGTCCCCGGCTTTGCCTGTTTCCCCGCATTGAAATTAGTAGGTTTGGCAGACCGCTGGTTCTGTCTGCCCGAACCTTTATCCTTCTTTTTAAACCTTCCGGAAGTTGAGGACCTATCCTCCTTCTTGTCCGTTGGTTGAGACCGTTGGACAGGGTGGATAACTCGGTTGCTGAACCGGGTGTTGTCTTCCAGTGTGTGTCCAACCTTCCGAAGAAGATCAAGGTAGTCGTTCAAGTCGGTAGGATGGGGCTCCTTCAGTGCCCACGCGTTCCTCACTTCTTGAGTAATGCCCGACCGTACCTTATCTCGTACCTGCACAGGGTCTGTATAGCTAAGCTTATACATATAGTCAATTATCTTGTCCAGGTACTCATCGATGTGATGTGGCTTCATCACTAGGTCTCGCCACTCAAGGAGGGATCGGTCTCGTTCCGCTTGGTCACCGCCGAAACTCCGTTCAAGCCGTTCCCGGAATCCTTTCCACGTTCTTAACGGGTTACTGTTATTAACTGGAACTCCGGTACGCTTGGCTGCCTCCTTATTGATGTGGGAGTGCAGCCCAAGATACCATGTTCGGGCAGTATCTTCTAGAAGGGGGATCACCAGGTTTACCTTGTCCATATCGGTCAACCTGCACCCAGCAAAATACTCGAACTTAACCTCTACCAGCGTCAGGAAGCTGGCGAGTTCGGTGACCTTTCCCTTAAACGCCGGAATGCCGCTCAGCTTTTCCGGCTTCTTCTGCCGTTGTCTAGATGATGGTCGTGCAGCCGCCCTACTCCGTAGTTCCCTTGACAGCTTCTTAGCACGGCGGTCCCACCGTCGTTTCTTCTCGTCGCTCCAGTCATCCTTGCGAGCGCCGAGAAAAGGGGTCAAGTCGGGGAGAGAATCGGCATCATCATCATCCGAGCTATCATGGTCAGAGTCCCCAGGATCTCCACCTGCTCCCGTAGTACCACCGACAGGTGGTCCATTTCCACCTCCACTACCCCCGGTATTTCCACCTGGGGTCTCGCGGGGTCTATCATACCCATCAAACCTTTCCTCCTGGCCATCCTGATTCCCATCCTCGGGGGGGTTAGCCCCTGATGGTACTGATGCCGGTGGTGGAACAGGTCGTTGCCCACTCTCAGGAGTTGGGTTCGGAGCCGCCTGAGTTGTCGCCAGAAACGACTGAAGCTCTGGACAACTCAAAGGTTGCATTGGGGGCCCCGCGTGTCTCCATGACCCACAGTACCCACATGTTGGTCGTCCGTCTCCCTCCTTCTGTCTTCTTCGGTGCCTTACCGGGGTCCGTGGTCCCTTCCTGCACCCGTACGTGTGGTAATGAATCCACCCCATACGGGTTTCTTCCGATTTGCAGCCCGACAGACAGTACTCGTCTTGGCTGTCCGACTCACCACTAGTGATCGTGGGGAGGATGGAGGGAAGAGTTGGTTTTGAGGGGGCAGAGGGAATCACGGGTGCCCAAGGAACGGAACGAGCGGGTGTCCCAGGTCCGGGGATCGGAGTCCCTCGTGATGGAGCCATGGGTGCTCGCTCTTCCTGGCGCCTGACCTGTTCAAAGAATCCAGGTGAAGCCGCACGCAGCGGTCGGTACCCTGGGGTAGCCGATACTGTTGGCGGGAAAGCTGCGACAGGGAAGGTATCAGGAGGGGGCAATGAAACTGGTAAAGGTGTGGGTCTTGGGGCCGCAATAGGAGGTACGGGAGTTGCAACCGACGGTGTTGCAGGGGGGTTAATGGGAGCAGGGGTCGGCCGAGGAGTAGGGTCAGGTGTATCTGGTGCTGTGATACCCTTTGGCTTGGACGTCCTTTTCTTAACCCGACGCCCATCGGTTGGTCCAATCGCCGGACTTCCTGAACGACTGCGGGCGATCGAGGAGGGGACAGACAGCGAGCCTGTTGATGCTCTTGTGAAGGACGAGGTATAACTGTATCCTTCCCCCTTGAGGCTTTCCAACATCCGTATGCCCACGGGGCTTAGGTACGCCCTCCACTGTTCATCCCGGGCTCTCATAGCCAGTTCCATCCCGAAGTTCTCCAGCTTCGTGTGGACAAGTGGGAGTGGGGGCGCCGCCTCTATCATCAGTACGTCATTCTCAGCATCAATACTATAACCTCCCGCGAAGGCCCTTTCCAGCGCTGCCATACGATCCTTCAATGCCTTCTGGTCTCTTAACATTCGCAGGTATGCCTCCTGCTGTACCTTCATCCATTCCACCGCTGCCGTAGTAATCTGTTTACGGAACACCTGCTGCTGCTGGGCATTCCAGTTCTTCAGTTCCCGCTTCGCATCCTCAATCGACTTGGATACCTCCCGGACGATGTAAGGTTCGACGAACTCGCGGGAGAACTCGCTAAAGGGTACTCCTTGCGGTGGAGGAGGGAGCATGTTGTGGACGAGGGCGGCGTCTTGGAAGAACGAAAGCGCCGCAGCGCGAGGGTCTGTAATCATAAGATCAACACATTCATCAGGTAGTTGAATAGGGGCGGCCTCCAGGAGCAATTGGTGACCGTCCCATTCAATACCGCGGACGTCCGCGAACACCGAAGCACGAAATGTGTTGGCGGAGTTCTCGTCAAGGTCAAGGTCTGAATCCGAGTTGGATTCCATTCTGGGTCGACGTTCGATACTAGCCATTGCGCTTTCCACCCTGGGCTACTTGTTCGAGACAAGGTTACCAGTATTCACGCAAGGTCAGTGCCGAAGGTCGAAAAACAATTAATCAGGAGAGGAGTTAAGCGAGGAGCTCGCTTAACGATATACTGTAACGGGGGCACCCCTAGGAAGATGGATCCCAAGGTTGCGACCGCACCAAACAACTTCAAACTTATCGCCAAAAGTTCACACAAATGTAAGAGTAAAGTAGACGGTAAAACTTAATATCGTTAAGCCTGACGCTTCACTCAATTAAGGTCTCGAGAGGATTGATTGTTGGAGTAGGAGAGTTCTCGCATAGACTTTCAGGTAGTTTTATCTTATGCCAGAAACTCCCCCATCAGTTTACTCCAACTGTTCGAGCACACCCTTCTCCGCTAAGGGCGGTCCGACACGTCTCCTGACACCCCTTCCGGGCATGTATGTGTCGACCCGCTCTAGTCGGCGTTCACCATATGTGCATATCGTTTCTGCGGCGCATTTCCATTCTGCCCGCCGGAGTGAAAACCTCTGCGCATCGGGGACTTGCCAGTGGCTAACTGTCAAGACCCCTTGCTGAACTAGACTATCTATGACACCCTTCCCATGCGCGTTGATTTCTTCTTGACGCCGGAAGCTACCGTGAACGGTTTATCTATCTACTATTTACGAGTCTCGGGCTTCCGGTGTCTTCCGCAGGGTACGGTGGTCCAGGAGTGATCCAATGGGCGCTACCCACGACCACTACCTCGGATACACCTTACCTGCGGTAGGAATCATGCTTTTAGTGTCTCTGCACTTCCCTCTCAGAGCCTATGGCGTTGGGGACATCCTTGGGCGTGGTAGGTGCAAAACGTTCCCAGTCGTCCCGGCACCACCCGGGACTACCTTCGGGACCCCCACGGTTAACTCCCGTTAACTCCGTCAGTTTTGGTCCGTTTTACTCCGAACAACTTGGAGGAGGTACTCCACCTTCCACCCTATGCCCCCTTGTATATCCTGCGAACAGCTTACGGTCGACCGGACGGCAGCAACGTATACAGTGTTGCAAGCGGGTCTCCAAAGATCCTCCTTTGCTAGACTGCACACAACTACGCAACCGTTTGCCCATGACGTCCGGGCCTCAAGGCGGGGCCGGAGGGGCATGATAGGAATAATGTCTTCAATTTACAGCTTCTTCGTAGCTGCGTAGCTCGCCCAATAGCATCTCCCGGAACTCCAGATTCCAGTATTATGCATGGTTTCGTGTGACAAACATTCCAGTCATTTTTCCCAAACTCCCCGAGGGACTTCGTATTGGCAGGTAGGGTAACTCAGGTCCTTGAACAGGGTAATCCAAGCCTCAAGGCAGGGTAACCCTGTTCTGTGGGTAGGGTAATCTTGTCCGGTGGACAAGTGGACTTTCTCCTGTTACCCTATCTATCCAACTTCCGGAGATAGACACACTTGGCCTTCCTCCAGTTACCCAGCCTAGCTGTGTAATGGCCCTTCATAGGTCCCTAAGTACGCTGACACCAATCTTGGGCGTAGCCATGTACCTAAACACTTGTGCCCACTGAGTCTGCTCATCTCGGAGTCCGGGCTATTGGGTCTCCGTAGGTCGAGTACTCAGTTGCCTGCCGGTCCCTACCAGTTCGCCTCCGGGCTACCTGTATGGGTGTAGGTTCCGGCTACCATAGCTCCTGTATGCTGGGTCGTTACAGGGACAGTGTCTCCGTATATGCTGAAACAAAGATTGTATGAAGCAATGCATCCCAGATTACGACAGGAGGTAGAACCCATGGAGGAGGAAGGTGATGCCTTGGACAAGATAGTCAAGCGGGTTGAACGGAACGATGCTATCCTGTATGCAACAGGAGTGTACTGAACCCATATACCCCAACAAAAGAATAGCAAAGGATCATCATCACGGGATAACACGAAAAAGGATAAACAATACCGCAAGGCCCCAAAGGACAAGAAAGATAAGAAGCAGAAACGACACAAGGAAGGCGCGTGTTTCAAATGTGGGAAAAAGAGGCACGACGCAAAGGATGGCTATTTCAAAAAAGGAAAAGGAAAGGCCGCTCAGCCGGAAGTTGGCACAAACCACATAGAAGCAACCGAATATGACGAAGTGCAAATTAACTCAGTGGAAATGGAAAGCCTGCGGACACAACCAACGCTGGCAATCACACCCAGTGACGCTCTTCAAGGAACGATCGATATGGAAGGCCACCCAGCAAAGGTACTATTTGACACGGAAACAATCAGCTGCGACCTAATTAGCGCCACCTTTATCTCCACCCATGGCATCCCAACGGAGCCTCTACCCCAACCAACAACTGTCCATATGGCTATGAAAGGATCCCACTCCTCGAGCCACAAGAAATGTGGACTGACCGTAGGAATCGGGAAAAAGAAAGGGACAAACCAGGAGATGTTGGCAGGAAACTTGGCGAAGTACGATGCTCTGATTGGAATGCCTTTCTCGACAATGCATAGTGCTCTTATCAGGTGTACGGATATAGCAGTGGAATTTCCTGATGACAAACTACGTCTGTTCTGCAAACCAACGAGTGGGGAATTCCGAGCCGCTGTGTCAGACTCCACCACAAGAACATTGTTGGAAGAATACAAGGATGTATTCCCCGACAAGGTCCCTGAAATGCTACCGCCAGTGCGTAAGATTAGCCACCACATTCGCCTAAAAGATCCAACCGACCTATGAAACCAATCAACATACTCAATCCCAGGAGCCTATAAGGAAAACTTATGAACTAGATAAATGAGAAATTACGAAGTGGAATAATTGTATGACAGGAGGTTGCCAGAGCGGCGCCTATGTTTGTACAACCCAAATCAGATAGAAGGATCCGCCCCCTGGTGGACCTAAAGGTAAGAAACGATAATACGGTCCGGGATACTCCATCGATTCCAAACCAACAACAGATTCTTAACCGAATAGGGCGAGCGAAATTCAGGAGTGAGATGGAGCTAAGCGATGCAGATGTCCAAACAGGGGTGGACAAGGACAGTATTAAATTCAACTCATTCAAAACCCCGTTCGGAGGATTTGTAAGCAAAGTAATGCTCCAAGGAGAAATGAATACACCAGCAACATTTATACAAATAATGGAGGACCTCCTAAGCGAATATTTACATCATTTTGTATGGGCATACATTGAGGATATCCTTATATTTTCACACATATCAGTAGAACACGAGAAACACATATGCCAAGTATGTATTCGACTCAGAAAGGCAAAATTGTTTGCGAGCAAAAAGAAGTTGGTACTTTTTGCAGATAAGCCGGAAGTATTGGGACACATAGTGGACAAGGAAGAAATTCATGCGTCCCCCCAGAAAATATCATCCATTGCAGGATGGGAAACACCAAAAAACAAGAAGGAATTGCCATGATTCCTAGGAATAGTGAATTGTGTGGCCCAGTTTCTCCCACACCATGCAGCACTGACCGCACCGTTAACCGACCTAACCGGGAACACTGAGTTCGTATAGACAACCACCCACCAGACCGCATCCGATATGGTGCGAAAACGAATTATCGATGACCAAGTCATGCAGCCAATAGACATACGGAACAAGGAACCAATTTGATTGGTTACGGATGCCTCAGATTTAGGATTTGGACCATGGGTAGGACAGGGACCCACTTATGAGATGGCACGACCAGCTGCTTCACATAGCAGAAAATTCACCAACATTTAGATGAACTATGGGACCACCGATAAAGAGGCCTTGGCGATAGTGGAAGCACTTAATTGGTTCCACAATGTACTAAGGGGAAATTCCTTCACAATAGTTACAGACCACCAACCCTTGACACAGTTACGAACAGCGAAAAACCCAGGCAGAAAGCAAGTAAAAGGGCTAAGTGACTGGGGAAAATACGACTCAAAAAGCGTCTATGCACCAGGAAGCAGAAACCGTTTAGCTACTGTAACGACCCAGCATACAGGAGCTATGGTAGCCGGAACCTACACCCATACAGGTAGCCCGGAGGCGAACTGGTAGGAACCAGCAGGCAAGTGAGTACTTGACCTACGGAGACCCGATGGCCCGGACTCCGCGATGAGCAGACTTAGTGGACAAGTATTTAGGTATATGGCTACGCCAAAGATTGGTGTCAGCGTACTTAGGGACCTATGAAGGGCCAATACACAGCTAGGCTGGGTAACTAGAGAAAGGC